>CM060833.1:139210000-139685000 GCA_030762175.1 Metallyticus violacea
ATTTACTATATTTCATGATATACTACCTTTACCTTTAAACATAACAATTAGAAACAGTGCCTTCGGCAATTCCAGAAGGCACTGACTCCATTCAAAATTTATTTCAAATTGATTGGCTCAGTCCCCCAGTCCCCGGTTCATCAGCAGCTACCCGCTGGAATATCCAGGGGACCGAGCTTCGAACCAACCAAAACAAAACACAACATTAAAAGTAACTCATACATTCAGTGTGATATTAAATTATATTTTTGCTATACTAAACCTTCCTTCTTCTTTTATTGCTTATACTCATTTGGCCATATTTATATCCTTAGAGTTGCTTATTCCTTTGGTCCTTATACACACTAACACATGGTAATATTCAAATAGCAAAGTTTATTGGGCAGTTTTAAAGTAAAAGAGTACTGTGACTAAATAAAAAAACATATGACCCCATTGACCATGATATGGAATTAAAGCATTGGCAGCACTCATCAGATTCTGTGAAAATCATTGAAGGCAAAACAAGCAAAATATAGGCAATCCAAATATACACTATAAGAGTAGGAATAAACAAGGAGTAAAAACAGGTTCAAAGGTAGCAACCTGACAAACATGCTAAAATATAGCCTAAACAGAAAATACTCAAACAATCAGGGTGTAATAAAAGAAATTAAACATATACATGCCATAGAAAATTAAAAAACATCCTCACTATTTACTGACAGCTGCACAACATTATATACACTTAAGATCTAGCCACTAGTAACTTTTGTTACTAGTAACTAGTAACTCTAGCCACAGGGCATAAAACATAATGTTTTGCTTTTTGTAACAGAAGCAACCAGATAAATGGTGAAAGTTGGCATGGCAATTCAATTCATTTTACATAAAAATGGTTAATGTAACACTCATTACTCATGTCCTTCAAATAGTGTGTGAACTATGCATGAAACATTTTGGCAAGTTAACAAACTCATATTAAATATAATAAATGTGCTTCTCAAATCTCCTGCAATAATAAGACATTTTCTTGAAATTGCACCTAACTCACCCTTGATTCCTGAACTAATAGCAACACATTGGGGCACATGGGTCAGATTTTTTTTTATTCGTTTTATTTAAGGAAGCTCTTTAACGTCTCAGGTCATCAGCATCCCATTCAATTCCTGGCGTGAAACGGCCAAGAAATTTTGCTCAGAGGTTGCTCAGAGGTCTCATCTTTCAGGCTTGAGGTTCTTTATCATGCTGTAAATGTACGACACGGGACCCCCGGCTTTACGTCCCTTCCAAAGGAAGTGATACTTAGGATTTTACGCCTGAAAAAATCCATCGATCCTGGCCGGGTTTGAACCCGTGACCTTGGGTTTGGAAGGCAAATATGGTTACCGCTACACCGTCAGGACCAACATGACATGGATCAGTGCATGTACTTATAGTGAAAGTGTTGATGTAGTGAAATCACTGGTTGACAGTTCTGATAGAATACTGCTTCTATAGACTTACATGCTGATCTTCAAATTAAGGTTAGTTTGGCATATATCAGTGGTAACTTTTCAATTTTGGCAAAAACATGTCTAGAGAAATGAGATGAGAGCGTACATTCAATTGCCAAAAACATTAAAGATGTAGAACATTTGCAACAATGTGAAAGAAAATTGGGCAAGAAGTTAGTGGGAAAATGAAAAATATAACGGAAAAGAACATTGGTACCAATAATGTGTAAAGTAGAGAAAATTCTGCAAGGGGAAATTTTGATTTCAATGTTTTTGAAGATTTTTCTCCAGGGAATCTTGGCCATTTCAATTATGCCCCATAATGTCAGTTGAAGCAGAGAGGAGTTTTCCAATGTACAGGAATGTTCAAGACAACCAGCAATCCTTCAAACCTGAGAACCTATGAATGGCAATGGTTCTCTATTGCAAAGCTGAACAAATATGTCTGGAAATTTTAGTTCTCCCAATATTTAAATGCCTTGGCATAATTTCGCTACACACAGTATTATTATAAAATATTAGGCATTTTTAAACATTTTAATATTAAAATTTAAAAAATCTAAGTCATTTTATAACATTTTTATATTACTTTTTCTAAAATTCAAAGATATTTTACCATATTCATTATGCATGTTTTCACGTCATTCCATGGACCATGCACACCAACTTAAAACTATCCAATGCTATACTCTTTTCCATTAACAGCGATTAACTCAAAATGAATATTTGCTGCAGTTTGTTGCTGTGAAAACATTTATGACTGCATGCAATTCACAATTGCATATGCTTTATGCTAGCACCTCTTTGATGTCTAGTTAACTACTGCCAGAGTAGTGCACGCTATTTAATTAAACTTTCAGGGCTACCAACACACCCTAATTAAATTTTTTATTCAAAAAATTTCTTTGTTGCTGTTCGTTTTTCAGAAATAAAAATAAGATAAATTTACTTATTGGATGATCATTGTATATTAGTAGAATACTTTGTAAGAAATTTTGGTTATGGTTGTAATGGCATGATGTACCTATAAATATAAACATATGTTAGAGTATATAAAAATATAGAAATATTTTCTACAATATTTTATTAAAAGCAGTTTACAGTAATGTACAATTAATGAACCCAAGTGTTTGATGTTTTTAGTGATTTCAAGTGAAAAAAAACGTCGATTTCTTTGGAATATGGAAATGGAAGCAATTTCAACAGCTGCAAAAAATTTGATGGAGTCTGTCAGTCATGTTCAGGCTCCATTTACATCAGCAAAACATCTGGAGCATGTCCGGCCCATGTTTAAGGTATGTCAAATATTATAATGGAACATTTAAGATCACAGCTGTGTTATTTCAGCAATAGGTTTAAAAACCTTAATTAGCAGTTGAGTGCTCTAATCTAAATTCATATCCAAGGATTTGAATGCCATATTTAAACTTTCATACAGCTGGATCCAAATCTGAGTACCAAATACTTGGTTCTATATTCTGGACCAAGATACTGCCTTGATCTCTGGTAATAAATAATCATAGAAAATATGGTTAGTTCAAACAGTGTGTATGTAATTGCCAATGTCATAAGGCAGCTTTAGATTAGGCAGATTCATTTGCTCTTTGAGAGGTTTTCCTTTCATTTGTTTTATTGTTTCTTTGACTGTTGATTTCTTTAGCACATGCAAAGGGAATCAGTTCATATTGTATTTGTACATCACTCAAATTTAGTTTTATTTTCTATTACTTGAAATTACAAATAAAGTGTTAAGGCCATCTTTATTTAGCTATTCAGGATCCTATCTTTGAACCCATTTATTATAATTTTAGCAGCTAGAGCTAATTTTTTTTCCTTTCATTTATCTAGAACAATGTTTTTATTCATGCATGATTGATCATAATCTTACAACTACATAAACAAAACATAAATTGCTCCTCTTACAGTCCAAGAACTTTGCATCCATATATTACTGCTATATAAAATAGTTACTTTAAATTCCACTTAACTTTTTAATATAATAACCTCATTGTCAGGAGAATTCCTCTGTATTATTCAGGTTAATTCTTTGTTTTCTGGTTTGTTCTTCATATAACAGTGAAACCTCGATCTATTGTTCCCGGGATCATCGTTTTCCCAAAGCGTATTGTTCAAATAATGCGATCCCAAACGTTTTACCTTAAATCTTATGTAAATAATTCATCGTTCCTCGAAGTATCATTTTTCGCATTACTCGTTCAAAAAATTTAGCCCCAAAGAAATTCTATCCTCCAACGATCGTTTTCAAACTGGAATAATTAAGTAGTAATTGTCGCATGTATAGGGTTCGCGTCACCCTTAATCAGAGAAAGCGTATTTCGAACTCCGTTGCCGATAGTTTTAGAACCGCAGGATGATTATGACGATGTTAACGACGATGATAGCCGATGCACCTTTTCCGATCCGACTCCCTGGTGTTGTGGCGGCGGTTCTGGGGAGCGCCTGGCCACTAGGTGTCTATATCTCCCTGCACACCTGTTGTCTGTTCACACGCCATGTTGAGTAACGTTATTAGTCGAATGGGTGGTGAATCGGGGATGGGACAGCGTACTAACCGGCTTGGATGTCTAGCGCAGAGTGCGCATGCTTTATGCGGTAGTTTCCTTATGATGTCGTTAATGTACTCGAGGCCAGAAGCTTAATGGAGGAAAACTGTGGGGAACATAAAATTAGCGGTCAGTTTTGAAATGACCGCTTGGGCCTTTGCACCTTGTGCGCGCACGTGGGTCTGGAAGGTCAGCCCCTGGTCCAGGGTAACCCCAAGGTACTTGACCCGGTTCCTCTAGGGTATTGCCGCGCCCTGCAGACTCAAGAGTCCCCGGATTGGCTGGTCTACGGCGCTTGGTGACGAGAATTACCTCGACCTTCTCACCACTGACGTGCATGCTCCAGTTCTCACCCCATTCCTCTACTTGGGTAAGTTGTCGACGAAGTTGAGTTAGTGCGAAATGTAAGTTTCTGCTTTGAGCCAAATTAAGAACGTCATCAGCCTACTGATAAGTAGACGTACTATGTCGTGTAGGAAAATGCGACATGTAAACAGAGAAGAGTGTTGGTGACAACACGCTCCTTCTGGTAATCCCATACGTGTGTCCGATCTTCAGTCTTCTACTTTTGATACAGAACGCGTGGTTTGAGAGAAAAATATCAATAATCCAATAACCGCACGCGGCAGCCCAGCTCGCATGAGCTTATAAATAAGCCTCGCGTGCTAGGTGCTTTCTTAATGTCAAGGAGCACAATGGTGGAGAACATGTGAATCCCAATGCGGCCGTCTCCACCACTCTCAGTAATTGTTGAATGGTCGAGGGTTTTGGTTTGAACTGTTGAAGCCAAACTGGTTTTTAAGGTTTTTACTGTACTGAAAGTGTGCCTAGAGCCGTACAGGGGTCCCGGCCTTACAGGCAAAAAGTTTACAATTTTGGTTATAAGTTATGTGTTTTACATATACCAATGAACGGGCTGCTGTAATGTCCATACAAGTATCTCTCTTGGGGACTTGAGAACAGCGTCGTTGCGTTAAAGTCTGTTTAACATTGTGACCTGAAAATCCTGTCATTGAGTTATGTTCCATAATCCGGAACCTACAAATGCTGCTCCGGAATCAGCGGAGTTAACAGCGGCTCCAGGCGGGCCAATAGTGTTCGCTGGAACATTTTGGACACCTTGGGAGCAAGCTGATTGGCCGGTAGCGGGAAGGGTGGGCTGAGTCCTTCTTACCAATAATTTAAACTTTTTCCCCACTTTCCGTGACATTAATACACGAGTTGAAAATGTTTGTAAGGAGGAGTATAGGCCTCCTTGGGAGTCGGTTAATAATATGGAGAATGGGCGAGAGTTGCAGCTGCAGTCGTTTTGACACCTACGAGGCATTGGACGAGACGTTGTCACATGTGGCGTTCAAAGTGTTGATAAAATGTGCGATGAAGTGGGTGGAGTCACAAGTGTTTTTGATACTGGGGGGGAGGGGAGTGATGAAAGGGAAGATGATGCAACAGCCGAAGCCATGCCGATATTTACCGAAGCTCTGATTGCATGTGGAACGTACGAGGCAAGCGTCATTTGACAATCTTTTTCAAAGTTAGTGACAAACATTTTAATTTTTGAAGTGGGAGGAGTCACAAGTGTTTTTGATACTGGGGGGGGGGGGGAGTGATGAAAGGGAAGATGATGCAACAGCCGAAGCCATGCCGATATTTACCGAAGCTCTGATTGCATCTGGAACGTACGAGGCAAGCGTCATTTGACAATCTTTTTCAAAGAAAGTGACAAACGTTTTAATTTTTGTTCATTTTTAACACTCTTTAACTTCTCAGATCATCAGCGTCCCATTCAATTGAGGGCATGAAATAACCGATAAATTTCCCTTAGAGATCTTTGCTTTCAGGCTTGAGGTTCTTTTACGTACCGTAAATCTACAACACGGGACGCTCGGCTTTACTTCCCTTCCGATTACGGCCGAAATAAATCCATCAATCCTGGCCGTAATTGAACTTGCTATCTTGGGTCTAGAGGCAAGTATGGCTACCACTAGACCACCAGAACCGACAACAAAGTATAAAATTTTTACACAGTAACAGGTAAAATTGACGCAAAATAAATTTTTATACTGGGTTTATATATTTTTGAACATGGCTTATGCACATTCTGTCGTTTTCCAGCATCCACCGTTTCTTAAACCTGGTCCTTCCAAAAATGTTGAATTGAGGTTTTACTGTACTATATGGAGTATGAATGAATTAATGAATTTATCTCAACTTATACATACAGAGTACTAAGTACAGTATACGAGGCATTCAGTAGTTTTTGAAAAGCTCATTCTCATTTGTTATTTGCTAAATGTCTTTGAATTATTTTTGTAAAAAATAACATTTCTTACAATACACCCTCACATTGATGTCTGCAGGAGCAGCATTTAATTAAGAAATAGCTAAAAGAGCAACCAGGATATGGCCAGGAAAGATATTTTAAATTTTAATGGCTAAGCATATAAACAAAATTGAAATTAAAAGGATTACAAATATTTAAAAAAAAAAATTAAATTGAATTAAGGCTTACCATATATATTACATACTTCTGCCTTAGTCAGTGGACAAGTTCTGGGAAAGCATAATAAATCTAAAATTTAGACTATGTGTCTGAAAGCAATCTAGCCATGATAAAAGTGCTACTCTCTCTGAAGCAAGAAATCAAGCTTGGCAGGTCAAGGGTATTGTTTTGAGGTCTTTGAACATCTAAAAAATTCAGCATCAATGTAAGTTAGTGAAAAGAAAAGATACATGGGGCACATTCCAGCATGGGTAGAAAGGTGAGGAAGGAAAACATGTATTTGGCAGAAAGCACATATAAATGTGTGCAGAAATGACAGAACCCCCCCCCCAAACATAGAACTGGCTCTCGTAAGTTCTTTAATTATCTTTTTAGCTGTATATAGTTAGATAATTAGTCCCAGTAACCTCCTGAGAGTTTCACGTGCCCACTCTTAACACACAAATGCATCCACAGCTAATGGAAGATTGTGCTTACACTAAATTTACTACTGCCATGGGTGGCCGAGGTCATTAAGGCACAGACTCATGAGTGGGAAGTTTGGAATTTTTTGACTCCCACCAGGACACTCCTCCCTGACTGAGGATTTTTTCAGGTTTTCCTCAGTCCTCATAAAAGGCAAATGCTGACCTGGAACATTTCCTTCCTTAAAAAAATCCTTTCCCAATATATCACTTCATCTCATGTATCATCAGTATCCACCGTCTGTGATGCCTCAGCAAAAAAAAAAAAAAAAAAAAAAAGCGTTAAACGCCCAAAAAATAAATAAATAAAAAATTTTAAAAATTATGATGATAAATAAATTCACTGCTATCAATCCACAATGAATAAAGAGTCAAAGGCAAATATGGGATTGTTTGCAGATGATATCACCATATGGATTAGTCAAAAAAAACCAGTAATGTACTACTACAAGAATAGGTATAACACTTGACAAAAAAACTTTCCTTCTCTGAACATATCAACAATATAACTAAGAAAGTGAATAAGAAAAACAACATATTAAGAAGACTAGCAGAAGTCAAATGGGAAGGATCCATAGATCTCCTAAAAGATGCATAAAGCCAAATCTGCTCTATGAGATAATTTCCACAACTAACAACTAACTTAAAACTAAAATGGATACAATACAATCTAGGTCCTTAAGAATAATAACAGAAGCTATTAAAACAACACCAATTGTGCAATGCAGAACATAACTAACAACCTGCCAATTAAGATAGAGTTGGATATTAAAACGGCTATACTGGGATAGAAATTAAAAAGTAATCAACACAGGAATAAATCGTTTCATATTCCGGACAGCACACAATGATTAAAAACAGAACAGACTTTCAAAAAGTATATACAGAAAGAAGATTTAGATAAAATTTTAAAAATAAGCACTAAACCTGCTATTATACCAACTGATCCTTTACAATATATAGATGTCAATGTGAAGCTAAATCTCGTTAGAATGGTCTGCAAGAAGTACAACCCACCTGATGTATTAAGATTGACAGCACATAGAACACTAAACAACTATTATCCAACTAATACATTGTGTACAGTGTATAGTGATGGAAAAGCAAGCTTTGGAATATACTGTGAAGAATTCTGTCAATATACACCTTTGGAACAGTATGCTAACAATTTGATGCTAAAATAATGGCAATTAGAGCAGCTTTAGAAATTGTACTATATAAACCTAACATAAATAATTGTTATCTGAAGTGACTGTAAAACAGCACTACAAAATATAATGAATTACAGTTACCCACCAACATATGCTATAAATGAAATAAGAAAACTATATCAACAATCCAGATCAGAAATAGTTTTACAATGATTCCCGAGCCATGTGGAATTGAAGGGGAATTAGATTGCTGATCTGTAGCAAAAAAAGGAGCCACCATAAAATTAACCCCCTTTTGAACTAGAGCTTCCCTCTAAATTAAAACTCATAAAATGATTAATAATGAATTGGAACAACAAAATATCAAACAAAAACTTAAATGAAATACTTTCAATCATCTTCTATTGAAACTAAGAAATATTGAAGTTGCCCAATTCAGCTTAATTGTTGGGCATGATTGATTGTTAGAACATCTCTTCAGGACAGTCACTTTCCACTGTGTAAGGATGTGAATACTATTTTAAACGAAGAACAACTACTAAAATGCAGCCAACTAGATAGCAACAAACTAATGAAAAATGATAAAAATCAGCATCCCCAATGGCTACTAGCAACCAAACAATCAACCAACCAACTTTATTATAGGAAGAATAATACCTGAACAGTTCCAGTCGTTCTGAATGAAAGAATGACAAAATTCAGATTGTTGTGTTGTTATGTTTGCAAATAGAGAATTTAATTTAATTTTAATATTATTAAGTGGACATAGTTCTGCACAGATTAGATATCACAATCATAATTAAGGGAATTTTTTCTAGACTATGAAAGAGTATTTCATCATCAGGTGGAACATATAGATTTCAAAGAGGAGCCAATCATACCTTCCAAGCAATTGAGTGTTTGGAATAATGACAAGAAAAATCTCAAAATATGTAACAGTTTATACTCTTAAGAGTGTGTAAATTTAACAGCTAATAGTATGCCAGGAATGTGCTTGACTGGTTCAAATTGTAAGTATTATAAATTTTCAAAGTGGCACACAATTTTCAAAGATTCCAAGAAACAAGAATTAAAGATATTTCATTGAATGAAATAAGAAAGACTTTTTTGCAATTTTGCAATACAAGGTATTTGTTTATTACATTTTTACTCCTGGAGTAGTAAGGACATGCTTGTTCATAAAAAAATTGTTTGACATACACATTCCATTTAATCACTCACTCCAATTCCTGCATGGAACTGAAGCCGGCATATCCACAAGTCAGAAGTACTATTCAGAAAAAGAAAATTAGGGATATACAGAAGCTACTGAAATATAAACAAGGAGAAGATGTATTATATTTTTATGAAGAACTACTGCAAAGGTCAATCATTTCATTCATGTACTGTTAACTTCATAGTACTATTAATTATATATTTTTTTACTTATTCTCAGCGTATTTTTAAAAATTATTAATTTCAAGATGGAAACTTTGATATAGATAAGGAGCACAAGGAGATTTACAAACTTATGGACACATTAATTCAGCACGATATGAACAGTTTAGAGTTCGTGGTCCCAAAGACTGTCCTTTTCACTAAGATGGCGCCTATTAATATAATAAATTATACACCAGCATATTTGTATGTATATCTTTTATTTTTCCTTACCAAGGCAGCTCTGTGTATCACGTTCAGCAATTTCTCCTCAATTTTTCAAAGTTGCCAACCATTATATAATTTTACTTGTTTGTGTGTATGTTTTCCATTTTTTTCCAATAGGCAGCCCTGTGCATGACCTGCATACCTCCTTTAATTTTTTAATTGCACACAGGAATTATATTTAATGCTATTGCAGGGTTTCACTGCTATGTGATGTGCTGAAGCATTCACTTTGGTATCATGTATGCAACTATGAGAATTTTGAAAAAGAGGTGAGGGGAGGGCAGCAGGTCATAGCATACCGCAGTATACCACTCCTCCAGTTTCTAGGATGCACTCAAGATTAGGTTTTTGATTAATATATGTGTGTGTATGTGTGTGGATAAATTAATAATTCCATTTTTGCAAACTGTTGCATTGTTGTACTTATTTCCTGATATATTTTTCTTATTTTGATATTGTTGGCATGCCTGCATCTGTTAAGCTTGTCTGGTGGCATGACATTCTAATATTCTCTCCCTTATATTGTGCTCTGCTATCGAGTGCATTTTTTGCTTTGGTTTAATGTGACATTACCCCACTAAGCCATGGCCAATACGTTAAGGCACACACTTGTGAGCAGGAGACCTGGAGTTTGATTCCTGCCAGGACTATTCTCCCTGACAGGCTTTTTCCAGGTTTACCTAAGTACATCATCAACTGAAATATACATGAAGTGGAATTTCTCTCTTGGTGTGTTATTTAGGACCATTGACTGCGTGACTACAAAAGCGTCATTAAGGGTGTGAATGGTATGCTGTCTACCTTGAGTCTTACTGTGTTCAGGTCCCATTTTTCATAGAACCTTTCACAGATCTTTTGGGTTTGCGTTGGGGCAAATAAAGGAGAGAAAGTGTGTAAGTTTCTCGTTTCGCATAGTCTGGTTTGTTTTATTCCTTGAATACTTATAATCCTCAAGTAGACATCTGTTATTACGATATGCTGAGTCTCTCAGTGTCATATGTCTTATCTCAGCAGTCATTCAGGGAGCGGGACTCTTTTGATGCATTTTGTTTTCGTGGGTGCATACGTATAAATTAAAATCAGTAAATTGATGATTTTTTTGTCGACAGTGCGTAATGTCCACATTGTAGTCCACGGTAATTCCAGAGCGTTGGCAATCAGAGCAGTCTGTTCAATGCGTTTCATGTCACGAAATGTTATGGTTTTAGCTGGGCTTGAGGTATTTGAGTGAGTAAATTATGTGATGGGATATACCCAAAGTTGCATGTTGTCTATAAGTTAAGGCATTGTCAAGATTATTAGTTACTCTTAGTTCCAGTCTAGGTATGAGAGTGGGTGCCAGGGAAAGGACTAACATATTGCAAGACTGGAACATGTTCATTAGTCTAGTACAGTTTGTTTCTGCTATAGCAAGATTCATGTTTAAGTCACCCATCATGATGATGTTCATCATTAGGATTTTTTATTGATTTATTTATGGACGCTCTTTAACATTTCAGGTCATCAGCGTCCCATTCAACTCAGGGCGTGAAACGGCCGACAAATTTTGCTCAGAGGCCTCTTCTTCAGGCTTGAGATTCTTTTTCGTGCCATAAATATAGGACATGGGACCCACGGCTTTACTTCCCTTCTGAAGGAAGCCATACTTAGGATTTTTACGCCCAAAAAAATCCATCGGTCCTGGTCAGGTTTGAACCCGCGATCTTGGGGGTTTAGGAGGCAAGTATGGCTACCACTACACCACCAGGACCAATGTTCATTATTAGGAAGGACATAGTCGAGGGCTGCCCCAGTGGAAGCAACATAATTTATTTTGGGGGGCTGGTAAATCATTCATACAGGACATTTGCGCAATAGTATGGCTACCTCAATAAATAAATATTTCAGCTTTTGCAGGGTATGCATTAGGTGAGCCATAAATAATTTTGGAATTTAAGTCGTCTTTTATGTAGCCTGTAACACTCCCACCTTTTTGTTTTCGCGATCGTTTCTCAACAATTTATAGCCAGAGACACTTTTGATTATTGATTCTTGCCAGCATCTTTCCTTTTTTATTGAAGGATTTAGAATAAATAATATTTTATTAATAATGGAGTTCTCTTAAATATAAAAATTAACTTGCAGAGGAAGAAATATTGTTGATATAATAATGACAGATCCAAGCATCATAATAAACAGAATTCATCATCTGCTAAATGTAAGTCAAGTATTTTAGGTGTAAAGTAGTCATTTGCTAACATAGAAAAAGCATATATAAACCTAATGGCAAAACTGTAAAGAGACATTATTATTATTATTATTATTATTATTATTATTATTATTATTATTATTATCATCAATTTTTTTTATTAGAAAGTAAAAATAAAAAAGTGTGGTGGTCTCAAGTTGCAGAAAAATTACTGGGGCAACACCTTGACACATTTACACTCCTGTTTGTAATAACAATATACAATGAGTGCTTAAAAAGAGTGTTTTTTTCGTAAAGTGTAGAAAATGGTACGGATCATTCCAGCAACTAAAGCAGGGAAAGAAAGCAGTATATGGTACAAAATGCAAAATATTTTAAACTGTAAATTATTATTATCAATAGACATTGAAAACTTTTGTAAAAATAAAGTGGTTGTTCATTTGTGTTTCAGATGGCATGGACACCATTTCTAGCAGCATTTAGTGTGGGTTTGCAAGACTGTGATGATCCTGAAATTGCATCTTTGTGTCTAGATGGGATCAGATGTGCTATCAGGATAGCCTGCATATTTCATATGACTGTGGGTATTGCTTATTTCCATGTATTCATAATAACCCCAAGGTGCTTAGTAATGCTACTGCAAAAAATGAAGCACCATGAGAAGTATGAGGTTCTGCTCCTTTGCTTTTTCTTTTTCTAAAAGTGATTCTGAAGGCATGGAAAATTTGCAACGTCCATTCTTATGAGTAATCACTTAAAGAAAACCAGAAACAGCAAGTGCATTCATAGAAAAAACATAAAAGTACTTATCCTGTTTTCATATTTCTTGTCTTTCTCTGTTTTTCATTTTGCTTTTCCATGTAAAACATGTAAAAACATCACTTAGTCTCATTAATTTTAAATGTTATATGTATTAAAATATATTCCAGGATTCTAGGCCTTAATTGTTCATAAGTTGTACTTGTAGTTCTAACCTTGTACTTCAAGAAAATTTGTAGAATTCAGGTGAAAAAGCATGTTAATATTCTTAGCAATCATATTTTATGAGTATTCTTAAGTATGTAATGAATAGGAGAGGGCATCTCATTATTTTTATTTACTGGGACACTACTAAGCAATAGAGTGGCTACTACCTCCATTTTTCACATCAGACTAGCTTTTCTCTTATTATTTTGCTTGGTCAGCCAGACTCCTGGACTTGTTCAGTACAGGTGTAACTCATAAATATGTCAGCCTGAAAATATAAGTCAACAGTTGGTATTAAGTTTTAATTGAAAAGGAAATGAAGTAAATAATAAGATCTACATTTACATTTTATAAAATATAATACATTCCATGTTCATAAAAATACTCACATAGATGGATATATCCTTTCTGAGACAAATCATTAACATGTTACTTGCAACAAAAAGGTACAAAGTCTGTGCAGGCACCTGTAGAAAACTTGCTTGCCTTTTAGGAACATGTTGTATAAACCATTTGCAAAGTCAGAAATGCTGTTGTAAATTAACCAAATTCCATAGTGGAATTCATTAATTTAAAGCAAAGAACCATCATGTGTTTCATCATATTTTAGCACAAACTATCAATGTTTCTTGGAATGATTAAAATAATTGAAAATTATTTGGGAATTAGGCAAATAAAGATTTCTGCATTAGATAATCAACCCATTTCTCCTGAAACTTGAAAATTATGCTATATTAAACTTCAGAACTAAATTTTACTGTGAGTATAAATAGTGGATAATTTTTTTTAATGTTATTTTACTTTAATGCATACAAGTGTCATTAAATGCTTAATTTTATAAGTTCAAAATTGGAAATTTGCAGAAAAAATGTTAAAATGTTAAAAATAGTCATATTATATAAATGCAGATAACACAGTAGCCGTTGATAAAACTTTTGGGCTAAAATATGTATAGCCCTCTTTGACTAGTGATCAGATATAGCTACAATTAATTCTTTTATGTGAGTCTTAATACATAGCCTTTATTATTATATATTTTTGTTTTGCACCTATTTTAATCTGAAGTCATCATAGAATGTTTATATTTTAATTTTTTAAATATGATGTATATTTTCAGTTGGAAAGAGATGCCTATGTGCAAGCATTGGCAAGATTCACGCTACTCACTGCAAACTCTCCTATTACTGAGATGAAAGCCAAAAATATTGACACAATCAAAACACTCATAACTGTTGCTCATACAGATGGTAAGTTTTGTACATTGTAGCAATGTTGCTTTAAGCAATACTTGTGTCATAAGGTATCAGATAACAGCTCTGCCCCTGCTTTAAATTTAATTCTTTTGCTTTCTTTAAAAACATAAAAACTTGTATGTAAATTCTTCACTAATGTTAATTTGCAGTAAACACTGAAGAATGTTAATAGTGTCATCCAAATGCACAAATTGAGTTTTATAGATTTATTAGCCATTACTGTTCAAGCTTCTTGCTTCATCTGGAGCTCTATAAAAGATAGAGCTTTTATTATTTAAGTTACGGATATTTTATATACTACTAGTAAACATGAAGTTTAATTAATGGATATCATTGTATGATTAGTTGAACTACACACTCTTAAAGCTTCACTTACTTTTTATAAATGTTCTCGAAACCGGTTCCATACATTTATAAAAAGTAAGTGAAGCTTTAAGAGTGTGTAGTTCAACTAATCATACAATGATATCCATTAATATGATTGGCTTCACTGTGTTAAGTTCCAATTTTACATTTAAGTAATGAAGTTTAATGTCGTAGTTTTTGATCTCATCGCTATATGTATATATAGCTGATGTGAAGTGTAAATACTAAGCAGATAAAGGTGTTTATACAAAATCCAATACAAACTCTAGCCATTCATTATTCGTTTTTTGTACCTGTACATTGTTCATTTAAAGTATATATTCCCTATAGTTGCCAAATATAAGGTTTGATTACATCATTAATGTGTTATAATTGATAACTCTAAAGCCTGAAAATATAGCATTTAGAGGAAATCTTACTATAATAAATGTTTTATGCAACCTACTAGAGCAACACTTTAAGCTAGAAGTCGAGTAACAGTTTCAGTTCACAAAAAAGATGTTTGGGAACATAAGTTTTTTAGCTTATAAATGTTTTCTTTAACAAAAAAAACAAGAGAGAGAAAAATACATTATATTAAAGCTGTTTGTAAATCATAAATGACATATTTCTTGAAATAATTTGGTTATGCTACATACAACATATAAATTGAAGGAATTCTATAAGGCCCACAGGCATTGATTGATGGTGTTTGTCTTCCAAAGGAGTTATCTTCATGTCTGAAGTGTCAAAAACTTTGCTGCTGTCATTCTAGAAGTTTTGCCCTCTAAGCCCATAATTTTAAAACTCGTGAATATAATTCAGTAACAATAGACTTGGGTATTAGAGTATGAGAAGCATGACAATTCCTTAGCAGCTAATTAAGAATTATCCATAGCAAGTATTGAAAGTAGTTACCATTAGACAAGACAAGTAAGTGCATGCCTGGCCACGTCTGTACATTTGAGGAAAGGTTTTCATCAACACTTAGGGAGTCACTGCTTCAGTTTTGGTGAATATTTTCTTGCAGTTTCCCAAGAGTTAATAGCTTTTTGTGATACACTGTCCCTTTCAGCTTGCCCCATAGGAAGAATCTCATGCAAACTTTCTAGCCAAAATCCTTTAGAAATGACACAATCTTCAAAGAAGGAAATACTTTAATGTCCTATAGAAATGAAGCGATCTTTAGAAAACAAAACAATTTCAACCATGGGACATTAGAGGTTGCACTTTTCTGCTGAAAATGACGAGTATGGATTCCGTATCATCCAGCAATTCAGGCTTATGGAAGATTTTTATGCAAACTGCAGTATTTGCCATTGTACATAAGAAGATAGTGCCAATAATTCTGTAGTATAACACATTACTCCTCAATTTTTTCATCATAAAGAAGTATCTTGTGCAGTTTTCCAATACATGCAGGCAATAAACACTCACTATTCCACTGTATACCAATTCATACTTTGCTGTACATAAAGACACAATAGCTGTTGATGATCCCATAACTGCAGCAATCAGATACAACACATGGGCCAGGGAGAAACATCATTGTTTCCTTAACCATGCTTCCAATTTTTCTGAATAATCCAATCAGATTGAAAGTTATAAAAGAAAACCAAGGCTGACAGCGAGTGAAACACCCAAAATATAGCAAATTGTACTAAGAAGGCTTCTTCCTTCCAGCAAGCAGCAAACAATAGATATAAAACCTTTTGCTACCTTGATATAAAACTTCAATTTTCAGTGATGTGGCAATGACAACTGTGTTACCATGTGTACTTATTTATGTATAACAATATCTTTAGTACTGATTGTAATAAAAATTATCTCATTCAGGATTTCAATGTACTACAGTTACCTGAGAGTTTTTCATAGAGCTGAAATAAGTAAATGCATCCAATAAAAATGTTTATATCTTATTTTTTTTCACTATAAGTGAAATTTGATTTTCTATTTTTATCCACATCTATTTTATATTATCTGAGAAACTGTTAATTTATTTTCTGTATAATACCATGACATAAGCTGCACATTTTAAAAGTAAATTGAATGTACATTAGTAATTAGATAACAAGATTGAGAGCAAAAGTCTTTCTGTTTAGAAAAGAGAGGATAGGAATTCCCTGGCAGTGGTGTGCTGAAATGTTGAAAGACTGAGAGATAAAATAAACAAAGGTGAATTAGCACTATGTTGAAGTCAGGAGAAATAGTGTCAGTGGTGCAAACATGTTAACTAAGAGTGCAGTGATAAATTTGAATAGGTTTGAGTTTTTTGAAGAAATGAAATAAAAAGGTAAGAGAAAGCAAGGCTTTCAGGAGGAGTTGAAGTGTTCATTAGAAAGAAAAAAAAAAGCTTAGTGTAAAGGAAATAAAGTGTGTAGGATGTGTTGTAATAGAAAATGGGTATAGAGAGCATTAATTCTTAGCTATGGAGGTGGTGTACAACCTGCCAGGAACTTCAGATTTTTACAGCCTGTGATGCTAGAGTAGGGGAAGAATAAATCTGTGAAGCTGAAGCAGATAGCTGTTTAGAAAAAGAAAATCTAAATAGACAGAGACATAGTAGAGATAAAATAAGTAAGAGAGAAGATAAAAAAATTGATTGAATTTTGTGAAGTCAATAATCTAATAATATGCAATGATATAGGACAGTCAGATAAGTGGAAGAATACAAATTTATAACCAAAGGGGCAAAGTTTCATTGATTATATGCTTTGTTCAAAGAATTTAGATAATAATCTTGTAGACTTTAAAATTATGCAGATAGTTGTGAATAATAATCATTTTCCATTATTATGAGGGGCATGCCAAAAGTTTTTAACTCCGTTGCAATACGCCAAGGGAGGAAGTTGCCACTACGTGCATCTGATAGCCTGATGTTTATTTAGGATGGTCTGGAAAAACAATTGCAATATCTGTAAGCGTTCAGTCATGAGGGGGGAGAGTACATCATCTGTTGAGCAGTGCATTATGAAAGATGGAGCCGTCGAGACATGATTTTCAAGCTATGATCTATTACGATTTCTAAAAGGGGTTAGATCCCAAGCAGAACCACCAAATTTTGTCAGAAACTTTTGGGGACCCTGCTCCTTCACTGGCCACAGTTAGAAACTGGTTTTGTGAATTTCAAAGGGGGAGAGAATCCTTAGAAGATGAGCCTCGTGCAGGTAGGCCACAAGCTGCAGTTACGCCAGAAAACATCGAAGCTGTGAGGAAAATGGCGAAAGAAGATCCTCACATTCATTTCTTGAGATAGAGAAGATATTAAGCATTGGATCAACAGCAGCACAAACAATTGTGCATCAACATCTTGATCTCACCAAAAGAAGTGCGCTTTGGGTCCCACATTTCCTCACCGATCATCAAAAGCAGTCCAAGTGGATTAGTGCGAATTTATGTTAAAAAAATTTAATTCTGGTGAAAGTCGGGACGTATATAACATTGTTATGGGCAATAAAACGTGGATATACCTTTATGATCAAGAAACTAAACAGCAGTTGCATGTCTGGTGCTTTGAAGATGAACCACCTTCAACAAAAGTCAAGAAGGGCCAAAGTGTTGGGGAAAAAATGGTTGCATCTTTTTTCTCAAGAAAGAGTCCCATAACAACCATTTCACTTGAGACCCAACGCACAGTCACTGCGCTATGGTACACCGAGTCCTGCCTTCCAGAGGTCATCAAGCGGTGGAAGGAACAGCACCCAAGGTCATGAAAGGGACATCTCCTGCTGAACCATGACAATGCCTCCTCTCACACTGCTGTCATAACGATGGATTTCCTGAATGAAGAGGGCATCAGGGTGCTGCCGCATCCACCTTACTCACCAGACTTGGCCCCCCGTGACTTTTTTGTGTTCCCCAAAATGAAGGAATGGCTGCAGGAGTGCCGATTTACGTCAGATGGTGAAGCCATTAGTGCGTATTTGGAGACTGTGAACAGTTTCGAAGAAAAAGTGTGGCAAGAAATGTTTGAAAAGTGGTTTGTGTGAATGAATAAGTGTATAAGTATCGCAGGGGACTACTTTGAGAAAATGTGAAAGAGTTTTGAAATTTAGTTGTGTTTTTTGGGAACAGCTGAAAACTTTCTGCATGACCCTCGTAGCAAAATTCCTAGCAGTAAAAATAGGGGAGTAGGAAGAAGACAAAGAGCAAGGAAAATATATAGAAAGCTAGATGGCATATAGAGGAAGAAAAGATTTTTAGGGAGAACCTAAGCTCAAACAGAGGAAGATACAGGGAACAAGAAATTATACAATTAATTGAGAAGGGAAAAGCCTACAAAGCAATTCATGTTTAGAAGCGGAAGTGCAGTCAGCTGGGAAGACAATGAAAATTAGATATCAGAGAAAATCTATAGAAAAGGGTGGTGTGACAAGGAGTGCCTTGTAGCAAAGGAAAGGGAGTTTAGGAGGTGGAAACAAAATGGAGAATTGATTGGAAAAGGAAGACTTTTTAATAGCAAAGTGGGAGTATAAATGCTTAATTGAGAAGAAGAGGAAGGAGTGGAATGAAAAAATTGGGCTCAAGATTTTTAAGGCAACAAAAGAGGAGGATAGTAAAAAGATATGGGAATTGGTGAAAAGAGTAAGATCAATAGAGGTAAAATCGGCCCATAAATGGAGGAGGTACTTTGAGGAATTAATAGGAGGAAGCATTATGGTAAGGCAACCAAAATTAATGAGGGAAGTACACAATTATGTTGAAGAGCTAGATCATAAAATATTAGAGAATGAGGTAATGGAACAGATTACAAAATTAAGAAGTAAGAAAGCAAATGAGATTGATGGAATACCAGGGAAATCCTGGAAGGTGTGATATGATGACAAAAAAAAAAAGCGCTGCTGATAAAATTTTTAATGCACTATTTGAGGGTGGAAAGATCGTACAGAATTAGATACTGGGAGTGATCGTACCAATTTTTAAAGGGCAGGGAGAGCTAAATAACCCAAGCAATTATAGAGGCATTAGTCTCTTATCATTTCATTTCAATCCATTTTCAGCATACCACATTGCAATTTAATTTACATAAACATACAAGGACTCTAAAAGTTTGGCAGTACCACAACTGAGGTTCTCTCATTTCTTAACCACCAACTTATATGTATGGTAAAGAACTCCTAAAATAAATTACTAATTTTCACCACTACATGTGTCACCAAGCTCCTTCCTTATACTTCTTCTCCACTTATTGAGTAATTTTCCTAAAAAAATTTTCCCTAATTTTTTCTACTCTCATATCTGATAACATTTTTGGTATAATTCATCCCATTTTCTATCCCAAACACTATACCTTCACCTTTTCTTTACCAACAGTCTCTTATCAGAAATATAATTTTTTACTATTGTTTAAACCATATAGATTAGCTATTTTTTTTGGCTCAATATGGTTTATACCTTTATACCTTATATTACCTTTAATTTTTAGGGAGGATAGGTAAGGGGTTTATTGGGGTGGAAAATGATAAGGGAGGAGGGAGAAAGGAAGCTATCAGATTTCCGGGGGGGGGGGGTTCAGAAAAGGAAAATGTATAGTAGACAACTTTTTATAATAAGAACATTGATAGATAAATGCCTGAGTATAAAAAGAGGGAAGGTGTATTTGTTCTTCATAGATTTTGAAAAGGCCTTTGGTACTATCAAAAGAGATGCACTTTTGAGTTAAATTGAGAGAAAATGAAATGAGTGGGAAGTTTATAGTACTAATACAGAGGCTGCATTCAGGTAATAATATTTACATTAGGCTTGAAAGCAACAAAGTAACAGACTAGATACTAATAGAATTGGCTTAAGACAGGGTTGTAAATTAAGTCAGTACTATTCAACCTGTTAATAGATGAGATAGTCAAAGAAATAGGGAGTGAAAATAGTACTATCCATCAATTAATAATAAAGATATTTCAGGTTAGCTTTTTGCAGATGATTTTGTAGCAGTTGCAATTAAAGTGGAGGTTTAAAGAAAGCAATAGAAACAACAAAGAAATACTGTAAAAAAATTGGGGCTTAAAGAAAAATGTACATAAAAAAGGGAACAAACTCAGCAGAAATGAGAAATGATAGCTAGAGGGGAATGAAATTGAAGTAGTAAGAAAATTTTATTGTTTGGGGATAAGGCTAAATAGTAATGGAAAATGAACAGATCAAAGAAAAAATGCACTAGGGAAGGAAAAATTAGCTACCAATTGTATAAGGACACGCTTGAAGAAAATAACAAATATGAGTGTAAGCTGGTTAGAGAGAGTATATTTGGTTATAGATGAAGCGAAAATGATGCATGGAACAGAAATATGGGGTAATAGAAAAAGGGTGGGAATGTATAGATCAGATTCATAGAGTGTCTGCAAAATGATATTGGGATTACCTAGAGCAGCACCCAATGGAGTAGCCCTGATGGAACTATGAAGTGTGGGCTGAAAAGGTCTAGTAATAAAACACATGAAATACTGGTAGAGTATACAATCATTGGAGTAAAGAAATATTCTCAAAGACTGCTTAGGAACTCAAGAAAAAAGGTAAATGATTAGCTAGTTGAGTAGGTAGATTAAAGGAAATTATAAGAGAAATTGGTCTGGAAGAGCTAGTTTACAGTCACCGAATGGGCAAGGAATGTGGAATAAAGGGAAAGCAAGGATTGATTATATAGAGAAACAGGAAATATTTGGTAGCCTAAGAGATGAGAGTACTGACGAGTTACAGGAGTTTTAAGAAAGAGTGGCGCAAGAAAAAATATATTGAGGTTTGTGACAAAATGGATAGGTGGCTTTGACAAGAGCAGGAACATTAATGTTAGATGGGTTAAAAGTTGACAAAGAATTATACATACTGTGCAGTAAGTTAGACAAGAACTTGCACTGTATATTAGAATGTACAGAAACTGAAGAATGGAAACAGAAAATATGAAACAAGAAGTGGGGTAATTTGAATACAGAAATTCTGTCATTTAAGATTTTTGGGATTAGCAGAAAAGAATTTTTGAATTGTTTTTGAAATTATATAGGGAAAGTAAGAGAAAAATGGTGGAGGAAAGTGATCAAGGCAAAAGAAGATGATGATAAAGTAACAATGAGGGAAGATGATCACCTGGGAAGTATTTGTAAAGTTCACTTGATAATATGTATAGTTAGAGTGACCGAGATCCATGTACAGAACAAGCACAGAAGGATCAAGAAAATATTGTGAATTGTAATGCATAGAAATAACTAATATTCATTCACATTAGTAATTGTAAATAATGTACCAACAAAAGAATTATTGTAACCATGTGACTCCTGCTTTATTCATCCATCATTCTTATCATTTTTATAATACTGGGAAAGGGGGGAAATCAATAATATTTTCATTTTATGAAAAAGGGTCATGAATGGAAAAGTACTTAACAGTCATGTAGAAATACATTTTGTGTGGAATATCATGCCGCACTAATGGGCCATATTTTTCCACAAGAGCTTTTTGTGAAAATTAATTAAGTCATTCATTCTTTTCATATGTCTCCTCCCAGAGCAAAGGACAGAATAAAATGCCCTACAAGTTCAGTTTTTAGCCAGTTGTTTTATCCGTCTCCAAGATTTTCTCATATATTGATTCTTTATTGATTCATTTTCTTTGTACTTCTGAGTTACCCAGGTCTTTGACTGCCTTGTGTATTCCAGTTCAGGGCTTTTTACAAAAATTGAAATAAGGAATAAAGGAAAATGACAGAAAAATCAGCAAAGGCAATACAAATAATAAAACTAATAATAATATGAATAATACTTGTGGTTGCAAATGGTGGTACTAATGTAATGACTTACAACTTTTAGGTGTTTAAGGACAATTGCCATATTTCTGATACAGAATGTTAGGAATGATCAGAAAGAACTATTTCTTCTCAAATAATTGCATGAGTCTTATTTTGTGGCATGTTGGAGACCAACAAAGCTGTGATTAAAATATCAATATTGCAAGTCGATCCCTCGCCACTGAATCACCAACTGATTACATTAGAGGTTGCCATGGAAACAATCTTTCAGAATGAGAGAAAATTGGCCTTTAGGGCAACAGGACATATAGTTCAGTCTTAAGGTAAGTATAAAAGTATTCTGTTTCTGAACTTATGTATGGATTATAATTTAAAATTCCTTTCCCAAAATCTGTAGAAAATTGCACATAATTAAGATGTGGGAATACCTAGAGCCCCATCAGTAAGATGAAAGCTATTCCTTATTATGAAGTATTTGATGCTATAAGTATTTTGAAGGTTTCTCTTTTGGAAGTATTAGCTTCATTTAAACCACTTTACCTTGAATACATCAAACAGTTGTCAGCAGAATATTTACCAGCATAAGGCAGAAATGTATACCTTATGTAGACTGTTGTGCTGTTTTTGAATCATTCACCACAGGCAAAATGCTCACTCTTTAACTATATATATAAAAATATAAAAATTAACAGTAATAATAAAAGTAGAAAAGGATAAAACACGTAAATAAAAGTTGAGTTCAAAATATAGCAATTTCAAGTGTGACTTTATCTAAGTGTTTTATCCTTTTCTGCTTTTATTATTACTGTTAATTTGTTACATTATTAATAGTGTTACTTTTTTTTAATTTTTTTATATTATATATATATATATATATATATATATATATATAATATTTTTTTTTACACAACATGTTTTTCTTGTAGTGAACAGCAATACTTTTGAGTTTGAGTTTTTAAAGCACTGTTTAAACATACTTATTATCAAGCCAATGATCATTTTTTGTTATTCTGCAGTTATTCAAGCCTGTTTAGTATTCATGCAATATGTTTTAGGGTTAAAAAGATACTGAGAGAAAGAAGTTGATTATATTTAGCTACTAAGAAACTTTTATATGCATTTGAAAAAAAATAAGTTAGATTTGATCCAGCAAGATGCATATAAAAATATGAAGAAATTGAGCACAAGAAGGGTATATTTTAGGTAAATGTGCCCTTCTTTATTGCTTGATTGTCATAGGTGTAGGAAATGATATAAGTAATTAATTTTGATAAAAGCATGGGTTCATAGTGCCTAAAATTCTGTGTAATTTGTCTTTTCAGAGTTAAGGAAAATTATGGAAAAAAACACTTTATCCAAGAATCAAATTAAATGCCTGCTATTTGACAAGCAGTCATTTAATGGTATTGTAATAGACATGAAGATATATAAAAACCATTAATTTGTATTATATCTTTGCAAAATTTCAAATTAATAATTTGTTTTAGAATGTTAATTTCTATACAAAATTAATTTGTATAATAAAAGTGTATTTATTCTTTTGGTAGATTAAGGTGATGGTCTGTATATTATTTTAAGCATTGTGCTTAATTTGTGCAATACAAATTTAAAGCTTTAATGCATCCTGTTGATTCTTCTACCAGCAAATGCTATCATGACAATACAAATTTTTAAACAGGGATTTGTTATTTGTCCAAATTTGGGCAGAATTTAACATTGAAATCAGTTGCAGAATTAGTTAAATTGTTATATATAATATTTATAATGCTGAACATAATCAGTTTGATTTATACAAAGACTCATTGGAAATAGAGCATTACTTATACATTTTGTGCTCAGATTTCTTGACATACATTAATTTTGGAAGTTTCAGTTTATTGCCATTGGTATTTTACATAATATTTAGGTTTTTTTCTATTATGTGTTACAAAGGGAATGTGAACGCTGTGGGACAAAAGCAAAAAAAACCAATTAAAAGATAAATAATGGAAACAAATAAAGAACACCTGGAATAAATACTTGTAAGCAGCAAGAAAAAATGGATTAGCCTATTCAGATTCAACACACATCATGACTGGTTGAACACCTACATAAAATTATTATAAAAATTCACCTGTATGCACCATCTGATCTAACCACTATCACGAACAAAGAGCGCCTATTTCACTTCAGCCCAACAGATCCATATAAAAGGACAGACTATCTATCCATCCATATCTATCTATTAGGAAGTAAGAAAGAATTACTTTTAAGGTTCACCATTGGATTAAAAAAATGTTTGCTTGAAATTTTGAAATTGGAATATATCATATTTACCCAAATATAAGATGATCCGCTATTTTGAAGAGACTTTCTTAGAATTTTCTTACCGTACTATTTCATGCTATCAGTATCTTTTATCATC
Organism: Metallyticus violacea; assembly: GCA_030762175.1. NCBI lineage: Eukaryota > Metazoa > Arthropoda > Insecta > Mantodea > Metallyticidae > Metallyticus > Metallyticus violacea. Next base: position 139,234,693 of record CM060833.1, read on the forward strand.
ACTATCATCATTACCACTGTCTTCACTAGTGCTACTGCTTTTTTCATGAGGACACTTCTCAGAAAATGTCATCTTCAGACCCATCCATGGCTTTAGATATGCAGAACTTTTTGAACCCATTCACAATAGATACATTGGAGACCCTCCTCCAATTTGTAACGATCCATTCCCCCAGGGTGGCTATTGAAGATTTCTTGTTTTCCGTCTGGAGTAAGGACATGGTCTCCTAGAAAAAGCCAGTCATTATAGAGCAGTCATGGATTATTCTTGAAGGGCATGATCACAACTACATCCATAACTTGGAGTTTTGATGTCATGCCATTTGGAATTAACAAGAAGATCTGAGTTGAGTTTTCATTTCAGGTCCTTTACTCTTTGAGTAATGTGTCCTTTAAAGAATCCAGCACCAACTTGCCCCTTTTGTTAAACAGTGAGCCTGGTCTTAGATTCCAAACAACTCTCTGCCAATCTAGCATAAGGTCATTCATCATCCATCCTTTTTGTGGCATCTGAAGACAAGGCCATCAGGCAGCTTCTCTCTTCGCATATTCTTTTTTTTTTAGTAACACACATGGAGGTACCCTCCGGCTGTTGGAAAGCGCACACATCATGAATGCCTTCTCATTGCCAGTGGTTTTAATTAGGACGCTTTTCATGCTCTTTTAGTCGCTCAGATTGGATGACATGTCAAAATATACCCGCATCTGACCCTCATTACCGATCTGAGCAAACATCATGTTCTTTTTTAATTTTATGGCATGAAACAGCAACTCAGTTTCTTTGGCAGTGCTGCGGAAGGATTGAAGGTTTTTATTCACTGATTATGTTGAATTTATACATTTGGCTTCGTCAGACTCTATGTAAACGTTGTTTTACGCTGCAACGAAAGTCCTGCTCTTGCTCTCTTCATTCTCACACACCAGCTCTTTTCGTTTTGCCGTTTCAACTCAAGCTCCTTCATTCGTATAATCTTCCGAATGATGGTTAGTTCTTCATTTCATTTTCTCTCGCACACACTGAATAACTTGCTGTTCCAAATCATGAAATTTTCCAATCTTATATCCACTGACGTTCTTTATCTCCTCTCATTTGACTCTACTTAGAAGGTTTGCTTCCGAGACATCAAATTTCCTTCCTGCCACAGTTGTTTGTGGCCTCTGCTTTACTTATAACCATTAATTAAAAGCTTGTATCATAGTGTCTAGGAGTATCTGTTGGAAACTGTGAGCTTGTAGAACGTCGACTTTTGATGGAATCACACAATCGTTCGGATTCATTTTAGACCGCAATACCGTTGAATGCTCAGAATATTCTTTACACTTTACTGCTACTGCTTTGTGCTCATCTAATAATGACTTTAATTTGAAAGCAGATTGGGGTTTAATGAGCTTGTAGAAAGTTGACTTTCGACGGAATCACGATTTTTCAGATTTGTTTTAGACCGCAGTACCGTTGAATGCTCAGAATATTCTAATGCTACTGCCTTGCACTGTCTATAATGATTTTAACTTGAAAGCAACTTGTGATTTGGCTTTAAATAAAATCGTTGTTAAGGCTACATATGTTATTCCTATTGACTATTGTAATTTTATATTCATCTGCATGAGATCATTCATACCTCAGAGATCATTTCTCAGGCGGGCAGCTGAATACTATGTAACTAAAACATTGATCTCAAATGTGTGTAAAGGTATTCCCTAATCTACGATTTTAAGACTATCCCAGATTTTTGGATCGAGAATTCAGGGGAAAAAAATCTTATGTTCAGGTAAATATGGTATTTGTGTACATACTTTTTACTTTAGGTTTAATTGTATTTATTCTTTTCATTTATTTTATTAAAGTATAAAATATTTACCAGTTTCTCAGACATTTCATATATTATACTCATAATTGTTTATTTGCAGTATCCTTAAGTATTCTTAATTTCTTCTTCCTGGAAATTCAAATAGTGCTACTTAAAATTATAAATATGTCTTTTTGAATCAGGAAGCAAAGGCTCCAGAGTTTAAACTGTATTTTGTATATGATAATTTAACTTTGAAATAAAATAATTAACTGACAGTTTGAATTTTGGTGTATTTCTGGTAAACAAAAATTTGGAATGCTGCATTTATAGCATTGTTCAATATCTGGAAAGAGAGTAGTGGTAAAATATCAGCATCAGTAACAAAAGAATGGATGTATATATCATTTTCATAAGAAAAGCAAATAAAAGAATATTTTTTTGCTGCTTATGTTTCTAACCTATTTTTGTTATGTGTTGCACCACATTTTATTATTCAATTTTAAAAATGAAGATTTTTTTATCTACATGTTGACTGAGCCACCTCTTTTGTCCTCTTTTTTTTGCACCTTTGTCTGCAGTTCAGGCGAGCTTTTATTATTCAATTTTAAAGTTGAAAGTTGTCAAAGTTTTTTAGTCTATAGGGTAAGTGAACATCCTCTTTTGTTCAAATATGTCCTCTTTTTTACATTTTTGTCTACAGTTTAGGTAAGCTTTTAACATCCTTAACTGTCCTCCATTTCATAATTTGTATACTTAAAATTTTTAAATTATTTGTTTTTAGTAATTTGCCTGTAGGTGTTAGCAACATCAATGGAATACACTCTTTGCTCAGATAGCTAATAAATTGAGAGATTGAAGCAACAAAGATGTAAATGTAGTTTCTTATTTGCACTCTTGCAGTCAGCCCATTCTGCTTGTGTGCAAGTCTAGGAATGTTCCTTTCTATTTTTTCATAATTATATATTTCTTAAGTTAGTTGGCTATTAATATTCATGCATTCAAAATGCCAAATCAGCAATATAAGTTCAGTGATGCCATATAATATAATTACAGCTATAAGTGAAATTAAAGATCCAACTGATGATAAATATTTCAAGAAGTATAGGCTTCAGGATAGTCAGAGTATTGACAGATATCCTTCATTCAGAAATGGAAGAAATAAATTTGAAGCTGAATGTAAAAACTGTGGAACCTAATACCTCAGAAACACATTACATGATAATATTAAATTCACAATTTGTGCTACCTTTTTGTCTTTTAATGATTTAATATTTAGCATGATGCTTTCCTTGGTTTTCAAATGTAGCTAACTGTAAAATTATTATTATAATTTATTATAAATATTTTATATTAAATGGAATATACATACTTTTAAATATAATATAAGCTTAAATCAAAAATATTTTGTGTGCTCTTTTATTTTGAAAAATGTTTTCCTTTATGAAGCTTTTTGTCCTGTTATCTATGTATATCTGGTCACCTTAGTTGTGTTTGTATTCTTTAGGTTTAGATATTATTTATTGTTACAGTATTGCATTTCTTTATTTGCAGGAAACTATCTTGGAAGTTCCTGGCTAGATATAGTAAAATGCATATCACAACTAGAACTGGCTCAGCTTGTGGGTACAGGTGTGAGGCCACAGTTTATATCTGGTCCAAAATCACATCATACTGATCATTACCTTTCAGACCCACTCAAATTGAACCTCAGCTCACTTGACCGTAAGTAATTAAATTCTTCATGCTATTAGTATAGTATGTTACTCTCTCTCCCATTATCCTTATGACTTTTATATAAGTGATCATGTAAGAATTTTAAGGTATCATATTGCTTAGGCTTTCTCATGGAATTCACAAATAATATTTGGAAATGAAGAATCTGAGTTATATACAGGATGTCCCATATAAAACACCAATAAAAGAAATAGCTATAACTTTTAAATTAAAAACTTATTTAATTGAAACTTAAAAGTTTCTGATACATTAAGGGTCAGGGGTCAGTGGTATAAAAAGTTAGCTTGAGTTTGGGGCATAAAATTAACTGTCAGTTATATCTAACTTGGAAATTTGGTTGTATAAACATTAATCTAACATTATTTCATCTTAACTTCCAATTAAATCTAACTCACGAAATTTCACAAGTGAAAGCACTAATTAGAGTTTATAATTGTTAAATAAAACATTTCTCTGAGTACAGAAGCATAAAAACTTCATTTATAAATAAAACAGCTAGTTAATTTTAATTTGGTATAGATAAAGTTTCTTCACTGTTTCATGTTTCATTTCCACATAATAATAGAGTTGCATTAAATTGTAGGTTATGTTAAGTTTAACCTTACAAGCAGTATATTGTATAGATTTATGATTATTTTGACATCTGAATTTTACAGTGTTCCTCATGTATTTCATGAGAGAAATAATCCATTCTTAGAACTGAATGGCAAACCATTCAAAATGTGATTTTGCTTATAGTAAAAGATGTTGAACTAGAACAGAAGTTTGAACCCTGGTTACAGTCACAAACTAAGTAAAATTATGCAGCTGGGAGCTTCCAAATTGTAGATATATTAAAGTGGAGAAAGGAACAGTCAATAGAACCATCCATAAAGTTACTAGAGCTCTAACCTCTACTGCTCTGATAACATTCAGCTCTAATAACATTTGTTACTTTCCTGGAGTATTAGGTGCTAAAGACTGCACAGACTGTCATTATATTATTATATGGGTGGTAGTAATGGAGAAGTCTTAAGAATAGATTAGAAATTTCCCACCATATACTTTTTTTATCCTTATTTGAGATCTAATATTTTTTTTATTTTCAATTATTTCCTCATATTTAGCACCAGATCAATAATAAAATCCTTCTTATTTTGCTAAAATTTGCTTGAATTCACTTTGACATTTCCTCATCCATGTTTTAAGAAATATTAAGAAAAAAACAGTTGAACATAAACTCGCTCTAAACAGAAATGTTGCGATGTTACTATAAGTTTGATGGTTATTGCAAACTCGAGGTTACGTAATCGAGATTAGTTTTATACAACAAAAATGATGACTAACTGTAATTACTTTTTAAATTATAGTTAAAAGTTATTTCCATTTAGCAACTTTTATACAACTGGGCCTAAGAGTTGCAATTTTAATCTTCAATAAATTTCAACAGACTACCATTTGTAGCACAGCAGATGACATGCTTGATGTCAACTTCTATCCAGTATTCCTCAGCTTATCAATAATGACATTTTAAATCAAAGGTGGATTCTGCACTTCAAATCATCTAGGTCAGCCACTAATGTTCTGTATACTTTATCCTATGTGAATGCCCATAAGAAAAAGTTTTAGATCTGGTGACCTTGGCAGCCAAGCTATGGTCTCAGATCCTCTGTCAATCCATTGTAAACTGAAGTAGTCATTAGGAATACTGCATACCATGCATGCAAATTGAGGATGAGTGCTTCTTGCAGATAAATGGCTCCAGCAGAAAGCTGTGGTATAAAACTAAATATATATATAATCTTTCATTAAACTACCCAGACATTTATTTTGGGTGAATCACTTTCATTTTCAAACAGAGCACACTTATTCTAGCATCCCCAAATTCTTCAATTTTCTTGTTGACTTTTCCTGATATGTAGAAAATTGACTCATCAGAGCAACCTACACATTCTAAGTACAAATTGTCATCAATTTTGTCCAAGACACTCGCAGCATAAATTAGCCTTTTGTCGTTATCATGCTTGATCCACTATGTTATTCGAATTTTGTACGCTAGTAGCTAAGCCTTTTATATGCAACATTATGAGCAATATTGTGAGAAAGCTAGAGTTGCAAACCAGCTTTTTGAATTGATTTTCTTGTGCGTCTTGTAAAATGGGTTTTGAAAGCATTCCATTTATCTACAGAATTTTTTTCTTAGAATGCTTACCAATTATTAGTAACAAGCTTTCTGTTTACTTGAACTTTGTATCCCAGGCCATTATTCTCCTATAATCAGGAATTGGGTTTATATCTTTGAAGATTGTATTCTGGATGAAATTGGTGTTGTACATGCTAGGAATAATTGACATGATGGAAAAAAATGTGAAACTAGAAGTAATTGTAAATATTATATTGTTTTTTTTTTTGTGTTTTGGGCTTAATTATCAACTTTAAAATTTAGATATACAATAAACTTAAATGCTTCTAATGATAAGGTGTTCATTTATGAATTAAATGGCATAAAACAAGTTATGCAAATTGGCATGTTGCAGCTAAAATATTTGAAAAAGTGCAAGTAAGGAAAGAAAAGTGAACTAATTAAATTTATTCACTGGCAAAAGCAGCAGTGAAGATTTATCATTGTATGAAATACAATACAACAACTCAATATCTCAAAAACTCTTAATACACTCAAATTTATATAAATATGTGTGCCTTAATGTTCAACACAAACACTAATATTTTATTTTTCCCAATTACACCGACATTTTAATATAAATTTGAATAGTTTGGGATTTTCACAGTGAAATATAGTATCGTATAACTAATACTTTATTTAATACTAATAATGCAATACAAATAAGAAAAACACACAACTGAAATAATATCTAGGCGTAACACAAATCAAATAAAACACATTCTGCTAACAATATACTCTTCATATTATTTACATTTGCCTTAAAATGATAAATTTTTTTTTATTCATAGCATTTGTATTATGCTGCACATTTAGCATGCAAGCCTTGATCACACTATATGCACACTTACACAATCTCTTTCTCTGTGTGCAGAGTGACAAATTATGTATTGTCTTTCTAATTTGCTTGGCAGAATTTTTACATCACACATAGGAATATCATATTTTTGTTGTTTGATTTATTCATTTCTGTGTTATCCACAAACCAATGTGCTCTCAGGGATTCAATAATAGAAGGGTAGAATCGGAACTGACTCCTTTTCTTTCCATTACAGTTTTTCAAATATAATAGATTTGAGTTTAGTACCATTCTTAAAATAATATTAAATACAACTTTCTTCCTGCTAAAAATAAACCATCATATCATGGTCAGTTATTCCCATATAACTGTTATAATTTATATTGTGTCAGGCTTCTTTTTAGGATCATTTCTCTTTCTGGAGGTTGAAATCATAGCCAATTTTGTTGCAGATCCAAGTATGGGGTTGTAAGCAGTACTTTTCTTTTTATTCCCCCCCCCCCCCAACAATGTTTGTACTGAAACTTATTTGAGTGTGTATTAGAGCAACATTTTTGCTAGCTGCATCACCTGTCATCCAAAATTTTATTCCCCATTTATGATGATGCTTATTCAGTAGATACTGAAGTATAGTTTGTGACACTTAGAGACAACTAAACTTTCATCTAGGGACAGTTGCTGGTGAAGAATATAGTAATGTCTGAATAATCTATTTGCATGGTCAAGAAGAGGCTGAAATCAAACACAGGTTCATGGTCAGAAGAGCCGAGAGTTGAAAGTTTGCTATTGTCAGCTAAATAAAAACATTTTAAAAGTAACAAATTATTTCTGGAAAAACCTTTTAGAAAACCAAGGGGTACTGAAATTGTCTATTCTGTTCCAGTAGGACATAATTGTAAACTTCCTTATTAATCTTATGTTCAAAATTACAGCAATAAATGCTCACATATAATGAATTGTGTCCATCTCCAGGACCTTGATTTTGAATTTGTGAAAGCTCATGCATGCTTAGCACTTAGTTTACCTAATGGTTAGTTTCTGTCACAATATGATTGAACAGTGACAAATAGAAATATAAACTGAAATGGTAAATGGGAAGGAAATTAGGACAAGGACATGTTCAGGTCCAGGAGCTCCATGAAGGAGATAAAAGGTTCAAGATTGTCACATATTTTGCTAGGAAATATGTGTATGAAATGTTCTTGAGAGTCAAGGTTGTCATCATCATTATCATCACTATTTTCATAATTGGAAACATAAGTTTTAAAGTAGTGTTAGTGTTGAGAGAATTAACACCATTAGGAAATAACAAATGCCTCCTCTTAGGTGCAGAGAACCAGGGGGCATGCTTGATATAATTCTTCACTGTCATTAGAACTGAAATTATTACTCTCACAAATAATTATATTAAATTGATACCATATACCAAATAATTAGCACTAACATTGCATTCAGATACACCATATCTTATCATCATCTAGGCCTCCTTAGAAACTTCATGGGAATTTTTAAGCCTCAGAACACCACTACAAGACAGGAACTACAGTGTTACTTTCAAACACCAAATACTACAATATGACAAATTATTGTTACGAAATCACTCAAATTTCACTAATTTTGTTCCACTTACTTGGACATGTTTCAAAGGCGATTGCCTCCATCTTCAGCTTGGTCCCACTAGCCGCTTCCCAGTGTGGTATTAAGATGTCGCTCTGTGGCTCTAACGAACTTATTGATAAGGTAACTGTTTTTTGGGAGATCAAAGTTAACCAAAAATTCTTTGTTTTTGTTTATAAATTTATTTTTCCATATTGTTAATTCTATGAGTTTTTGAAGAGCTTTTAATAGTTTTGGTTCCTTTTGGAATTCATGATTTTTTTTTTTTTGCCAAAAATGATCTGCTGTTAAAAGCTCTTCAAAAACCCATAGAATCAACAGTATGGGAAAATATATTTATAAACAAAAACAAAGAATTTTTGGCTAACTTTGATCTCCCAAACAATAGTTACCTTATCAATAAGTTCGTTAGAGCCACAGAGCGACATCTTAATACCACACTGGGAAGCGGCCAGTGGGACCAAGCTGAAGATGGAGGCAATCGCCTTTGAAACATGTCCAAGTAAGTGGAACAAAATTAGTGAAATTTGAGTGATTTCGTAACAATAATGTGTCATATTATAATATATTTCACTGTGAAAAATTCCCGATACAAATAACCAAATACTACCTTTATGATAGCTGGAAATCTCTTATAACAATACTTGATGAAGGTCAAAGCTATCATTTTCAAGAGCTGCATTCCCTCACCATAGACTGTCACAAAAATAAGTGTATCATAGGATGTTAAGCCGGCTGATGAGATCAGTGCTGACTAGCTTGACTGGATTTAAAGAAACTGACCAGATCGGCTCTGGTATTTATAGGGCAGTCAACTACACTACAGCATGGCACAAGAGAGATAATATTTTCTTTTTAAAGTTTATTTGTTTGTAACGTCCATGAGGCAGCACAGGCAGTAGCTTCTAAATTTAAAATGTTGTTTCTCCATATTGAAATGTCTGCACAAAGTTAAGAATTTGGCATAGGCACAAGAACAAATGTCCACTCACTAATTATTCATCCAATTTTTTCTAAAATGAAGAAACAATTTAATTAGAAAATATATGGAATAATAGATAACTACAAGTATGATATACTTAAAAGATATTTACCAAAAATGTTACCGTTTATTTCTCTATATATTTTTTCCATATTTAGTGTCTTCATCTAAACTTGCCACTATTTTCATTTTGATTTCCATGTCAGAGTCATCAACAAAGAGTGATATAATGATAAGCGGAAGTCAGAGCTTTAGTGTTGGACAGTTATAGCAAGCTACAAAATGTTTCCTTTTCATTTTATGGATTATGAATTGCAATGTATAATTAATTTTAATAATTATGAATAGTGTGTAATTAATTTGTAGTAAAATTGTTGATTGCAGTGTGTCAATGTATTAAGAATTGCCTGGGCCAAAATCAAGTGGAAAGCACTTTATATTTTGCATAGCATTTCAATAAATTTCATTTAAGTTCAAGAGTAGCAGAACTGACAATCTTCTGATAAATTCCACAAGTGCTAATTAAACTTCTTTAAAAAGTTATATCTAAAATTTCTTACAATTGTTTTAAGAGGCTTCACGGCATTTAAGCGAAGTTTAACATCTCTGTTACTATGAGCATATAAATGTCTCTTAATACATCCTCATATCTGATGGATAGTTTCAATTGTGACATTAGCAAAACAATTTTCAGGCAATATATTTAATGAGTTATTTGAAAAAGAATAAGCCCACATTTTTGCAAAATTGAACTGAAATATGCATTTTGTCATAGTTATAATTAAAAAAATGAAATTAGTCCAAGACTAGTATCCATTATAAAATAATCCCACCAGAATTTATAAAAGAATGGTGTTGTGATGTAAACAGAGTTAAGTTACTCACAGGACTGTTTAACTTAATTATGGCAAAAGTTAGTGTACCAGAAAGTTGGAGGAAAGCAATCATTTACCCAATATACAAAGGCAAGGGAAGTGTGGATATGCCAAAAAATTACAGAGGTATTGCATTGTTTTCAAATGTTGGGAAAGTTTTTGCAGGCATTTTGACAAATTGGGTTCAATATAAAATTATTTCAGAATTCCAAATAGGATTTCGCAGGTAGAGACGCACAACAGATAATATATTCATTATAAAAACATTAGTGGACAAATATTTAAAAGATAAGAGAGGAAATAACATGAAAAATTATTCCGAATCCAGGTAAAATTAGAATATACACTTCAGGGAACTTAATCATTCCAGTAATCTTCAAAAAATTACAATTAAATCCACCTTCAAATTTATATTTGAATAAATCTGTTATTGATAATAATATAGCAGATTAATATTATAGGAGCAATTTTTTTGTACATGGCATTTGTTGACTTAGAGAAAGTGTATGATTGCTTAGAGTTACAATTGTTATGGGATAAATTACTGAGTAAGGTAGTAAGTTTTCATATGGTGAATATTCTTAAAGCATTATACAAGAGAAATACCCTCTGTGTGAAAGCTGGGGAAGGAATGGTAACGAGAGAAGTAATTCAAGAGAAGGGGTTAAGATAAGGGTGTAAATTAAACAAGTTTTAATTTAAATATTGTATTTATGAAGCTGTTGACAATGGAGTGGCAATATAACCTAAACTTAGGTATTCATTTTTTACTCTAAACTCCATTCACTTACACAAAAGTAAGATGTATTTCAGGAGAATCTCTCCCATCTTCAGTTGCTCACTGAACTGCCGTTACTCGAAACAATGGCTGGACAAATGGATATTCCACTTTGTAACTTTTGTGTAAGTGAATGGAGTTTAGTGTAAAAAATGAATACCTAAGTTTAGGTTAAGTTTTAATTTGTGTATTGATGACATTTTAACAGAGATAAAAAAGAATAACAATTCATTGCCAGTTATTAATAATGTCACAATCCCAGGGTTATTATTTACATATGATTTAGTTGTTGAATCCATCTCAACAATTGGCTTAAAGCAATCCTTGCAGCAAATAGACAAATACTGTAATGATTGGAACTTGAAGGTAAATCGGGAGAAGACTCAAATAGTAGTATTCAAGAAAGGAGCAAAATTGAGTAAATATGAGAGGTGAAGGAAAGGAGATAAAGAATATAACATAGTTAGAGATTGCATTTATCTAGGAGCTAAAATTGATGGGTGTGGCAAATGGGAAAAGCAAAAAAAAATAGCTTTGGCAAAAGGGAAAGGATTAATCACAGCAGTTAGAAGTTGCAAATATAAAATACCAGATATAAATGTTAAGTGGCTGGAAAAAATTTATAGTGTGGTGGTCGAGGCAAAAATGTTGTATGGTATCGAAATATGGGGACTGGAAGGATAGGAAAGTGTGGATATTGAGCATAGGATGTTTTGTAGAAAAATTTTAGGTGTGCCGAGTACAACAGCAAAGGAAGTTGCACAAATTGAAATGGGAAGAGTGGCAAGGAAGGGTATGATTATGGAAAGAGCTCTCAAATGTTGGTTCAGAATCCTAAACTTAGATGAAAGAAATTTGTTAAGGAAATGCTTAGAATTTCAGGAAAAGAGTCTAAGGAGCAATGGGAGGAGTAATAGTCTTAGAATAATTCTGGAGAACAATGGAGTGGGGGACATTTGTAGAAGGAGGGTGAACAATGAAAAGGGTTTTTAGAAAGTAATAAGAAAGAGTTTGAAAGATACAAAAACTGTTTAGCAAGATAGCAGGCAAAAGATCTTTAGTATTTTATATACCGATGAAAAACAAATGGGAAAGAGAGAAGTATATTGATAAATCAAATAAAGAACAAAGAAAGGACATTGCATGGTTAAGAGCAGGCGTGTGGAGATTAAAAGGAATAAGGAAAGGGTTTCCTCAGAATCAGTGCCCAATATGTGGGGGAAAGGAAGAGTGCAAAGGGATGGGACTCTGGACGCAAAAGTTTGTAAACAAGAAATGGTTTAAATTAGATAGAAAAATAGCCTTAATGAAAATCTTTAGTAAAGATAGCAGGAATGTAGGGGAATTCCTGAGCAAAGTTAAAAATAAATGGAATTGGGTACTAAGAAGGGAAGTAAATCAAATAATTTAAAGGGTTGCATTTGATTAATCATATTAAGATATTGATAAAGGTGATTATGGTTGGGAGTGGGTTATAATTTTATTAAATTTGAAATGTAGCATTTAGTATGCATTTGAGAAATGAAGTCATTATTAAATTTTGTTGGAACTCACAGAGTGAAGCTTGTTAAATGTAAATTATAATTAATCTCTCATCTAACACACTCTTATGCTTCACTTACTTTTAAATATGGTGGGACCGGTTTCGAAAAGATGGAGAGGATGTCTCTTAGAAACCAGTCCCACCATTTTTAAAAGTAGGTGAAGCATAAAAGTGTGTTAGACGACAGATTAATTATAATTACAAAAGTCATTATTAGTTGTATAGGCTGTAGCTAGCTGTAATATGGTATAGGTAGAGTAATGAAAAATTTTTATTTAGGACCTTGAATTGGGTCAGAGCCTGGTCCCCTGGAATTCCAGTAGGCTGCTGCTGATGAACTGGTGGACTGGGGGCCGATAAAATCAAGGGATGGAAATATTGTATTGTTCAATTATATTAGAACTATAAAGGTGATGGAATAAAACTAATTATTGTATTTATATTTTTTGTAATTATGAGGGGGCATACCCTAAAATGGCTTGGGCCGGATAGGTGGAAGCATTTGTTTTGTATATATGATATCAAGAATAATAATGCACATTTTTATATTTATAATGAGAGCCTGTCAAAACAAACACCTGATGAGGCTTGTAGTGTTTTGCATATTACCTCCAACAACTTTCTCAGCCTGTGAAGACACTGTTTATATTCTGTGGTACATGTACTGGATAAAACAGGATCCACACAGTGGTACAAATTTTATTTAATAAACAATGACAGGATGATTCATTATCATACTCCAGTACTTTCTAGTAATATGTGGCTCTTTCTTACCATGTAACCATGACTTTGGTCTGAGAAAATATGTTCTTTGACTTCATAATCACATGTATTCCTCAGAGAATGTCTTTCACTTAAATTATCAGCTAGAAACCATTAAAATGCTTTCATATCAGCACCAGTGCACGCTAAAGGTAAAACCTGGTGGCATATGTGTATTGCTTATGACAATCTACACTTCTATGAGAAAATTCTGACATGGCCAATAACTCATGTTGAATGTATAGGTATAGGTTGCCCTTGCATCTTAACTGTAGCTTTTTCCAGCACTACAGTGCCCACATGGCTACTTTTCAAGAAAAAGGTAGTCATCATTTTATTCTCCATGCTTCCTGTTCTCTTAACCTCATTTAAAAGCAGCTTATGGGGTTGTGTCCAGATCTCAACACCTTTAGCAGTGATGGAAACTGCAAGTTTCCATTGCTCAATTTTTCCTGCATTTTCATGCAACATTCCACCCAGATTGCTTTTGCAACTCATTGAGGTTGTACAGTCTCCATCAATTTTTTCCCCCTCTCTCTTAAATGTTGATGCAGATGAAAAGCTCCCACAGACCTTGAGAGTCCAGGATGAAATTGGTCATGGAAAGTCAGGGAATTTCTTTCTATAATATCATGAGTTTTTGTGAATTGAGCTAAGAGTAAGTACAAAATCGGTCAACATAAAAACTAAAGGAAACATTTTCTGAGTGTTTAGATTTTTAATGTCAATTATTTTTGTTTTCTTCTATGAATATTGAATGAGGAATGATGATTGACTGAGAAACTAGAAATTTTTTTAGGTGTTCCTTCAAGGTACTAATATGAGTGTTACCAACAGATGTGTATTTACAGTTTATTATTTTTTATGCTGCTTTAGCTTATTGCCTACCTTTAGCATATTTTAAAGTATAAGAAATAGAAGCTTGATGTAGGATGATATCAAAGAAAACAGTCTTCAGTGAATAATGGCTTGATTCAATGAAATGAGTGAATAGTGTTTAACGCCTGTTTTTGCTACAGAGGCATCACAGGCGATGAACACTGATGATATATGAGATGAAGTGATATATTGGGAAAGGATATTTTTAAGGAAGGAATCGTTCCAGGCCTAAGTTTAGGGTACCTCCCTGGCTTTTGCCATTTATGAGGACTGAGGAAAACCTGGGAAAAACCTCAATCAGAGAGCACGGTCCTAGTGGGATTCGAACCCCAGACCTCCTGCTCACGAGTCTGTGCCTTAATGATCTCGGCCACCCGTGGCGGTGCTTGATTCAAAATTAAATCTTGGGTTTGTTGGCTGGCTTTGTAAAGCACCAGATATATTGCAAACCATGTAAAAAGACTTTTCGACTCATTAATATGGGCCACCAGGCCCTAATTTCACGTGGAAAAGGAGTAAAACAAAGCAGCTAATAAAAATATCTGACTTTCAGTTATCATTAACAAAACATTGCTACTGATTCAAGTGCCTTATCTCATAGAGATCAAAATATAAGTGAAGAAAATAAAATAATAATAAACATTTCATATGAGCATAGTAAAGTAGATGCAAGTCAATTTGCAACTTCAAAATGTGGACATTGGTAAAGAGTCTGTTCTGGAATATTATTCATCATTTGAATATTTCCACTTAAAACATGATGTTTTAAGAGCAGAGGTTGTCTGGGCATTGAAGATAGTATAACAACATCAGAATGTCATTGCATTTATGTACAAATTTAGGAGAAATGTTTTGATTAAGGTTTCCAGATAGTGCTATGGCCTCAAAATTTAAAATTTGGGAAACAAAATGTTCTTATATTATTATCAGAACTTTCATCATATTTTGATCATATTTTAAAAGATTATTTTAGTGTTTGTGGTGAGAATGTTGCTTGCTTTGACAAGTCTTTGAACAAAATTGTCCAAAGGGGAACAGACAGACTTGGACAAAGTGCATTCAGAAATGATTTACAATTCGTTAGCACTACCATTCAAAGGGTGATGGACTGATACTAGTATGCACTAGTAGTAGATAGTGGCTGTAAGAGTGTGTAGAGAAAGGACAATGTTCATTTGTTGTCAAATAGAGGAAGACATGGACAAGATGGAATGCATGATTTTTGTGAAAGGAAGACATCAAATCTGCAAAAATTCATAAACATTTAACAGGAGTATGTGGTCAAGAAGCTCCTGTATGGAAGATTGTTTACAACTGGGTCAATGGGTTCAACAGCGGAGGGAATCTCCACAAGAATGTGAGTACTGGTTGTCCACCAATTGCAGTCTCCAAGGAAATTTGAGGCCGTGTCTGAATTAATTATGGCTGATAGGCACATAGCCTTCAATGAATTGTAATGTCAGACATGCCTTGGGTACAGAACCTTGCACACAATGATTTGAGTATGAAAAAGGTTGAAGTCCGTTGTTAGCTACTGGAAATGCATAATGATCTGCATTTTTTTGCAGAAGCTGGTAACTGGTGACCATACACCAGAGAAGAAAGTTTAATACATGCAATGGAAACATTCAGGGAGTTCTCTGCCTAAGAAATTTCATGCTGCAAGCAGATGATCATCTTTTGGGACACTTCAGGCATACTGCTAATGGACTGGGCATCGTTGGGGTTCATTGTTTTGCTGCATAAACCATATTCATGAGGTCATGCTCTGTCTTATTATGCATTTTTCAACAACATAAAGAATTTGCTGCGATGTAAAAATTTTTAGGAAATTCAAGCAGCTATCCACAAGTAGTGGTTTCACAACACCATATTGAAATTACCGGGAAGATGGCAATGGTACCGTCTGGGATACAATTCCTGCCAGGACTGTCCTCCCTAACTGAGATTTTTTTCCAGGTTTTCCTCAGACCTCATAAATGGCAAATACCGGGGAGGTACCCTAAACTTAGGCCTGGTATGCTTCCTTCCCTTAAAAAAAAATCCTTCCCCAATTTACCATTTCATTTCATGCATCATCATTGTCCACTGCCTGTGGTACCTCAGTAGTAAAAACGGGCATTAAAAAGTTCTCAATGACAGCAATGGTGCATTGATGTTGAGTATATTGAGAGAATCCATGTGCATAATAAATAAGTTGGTCCTGCTGGTCTAGTGGTAACCATACTTGCCTCCTAAACCCAAGATCACTGTTCAATCCCAGCAAGGTTCGATGAATTTTTTGGGTGTAAAAGTCCTATGAATGGCTGCCTTTGGAAAGTAAGTAAAGCCATGAATCCCAAATCATAAACTTACAGCATGCAAAAGAACCTCAAGCCTGAAAGAAGAGGCCTCTGAGCAAAATTTATCAAATGTCTTGTGCACTGAATTTGAATGGGATGCTGATGCCTGAGATTTAAAAAGTGTCCATAAATAAACAAAATTAGCATATAATAAAGTAAAAAAATACTGCTACTGTAAATCTTTCCAAATGCTCCTCATATATAAGGATTTTAATAGCAGTACAGATATGATTTGCACATATTATTTTAACAGTATTTTCTTGGAACATACTTCAGATGAAAAGGTTGTAGATAGTTTAACTACTGGTATTCAGCCACTACTGTATAAAAGCTAATTAAGTAGTTCAGTGATCGACCTAATATGAATCTTGTTTTTTTTTGAATAAGTTAGAAGAAAAGATGAAAGAAGAGAATGGGCCAGATAATAAAATTCTTGTGAACATTAGCGCAGTAAAAACAGGACTTGAATCAATGAATTAGCATCTTTATATATTTTTATGTGATACCTATTACACCTTTAATGATTCACCTTGTTGTCTTGCAGACTTTAGTGACTGGAAAAGATTTTCTTCCCAAGTATTATATTACCAGATGGTTGGAAAATATCCCATGTTTGGAGAGAACTTTACTTCTGTATGATGTAAATAGATTGTTGAGCAATCAAAAGCTTTAAATTTCAAGCCATTGAAAAATGTTGGTGATTGGACTAAGAACAAATTCTTACATGTATATCTTCCTCCTTTAAAACATAAGTCATCTGAATATTAGTCTTTTTTGAGGAAATATCAAACCTCAAGTCCTTATTTGTTCTCGTACTTACAGAACTAGATCAAGAATTGAATAGAACAATTTGTAAATCCAAATGTGATGCCTTTCACAGTTGATAATCTCTTTTCTCTTGATTAAATGATCAAACAAATGTGCAAAAATTAAAAAAATGTTGATATTGTATTTTAGACAGTGAAGCTTCATAGAAAGTGATGGAATCTGAAATCCTTAAATTCAGTATTGAATGCCAGCCGATTTAAACATTTTTTTTATATTTATTGATTTATTTATGGACGCTCTTTAACAGCTCAGGTCATCAGCGTCCCATTCAACTCAGGGTGTGAAATGGCCGACAAATTTTGCTCAGAGGGCTCTCTTTCAGGCTTGAGGTTCTTTTTCGTGCCATAAATGTACGACACGGGACCCACGGCTTTACTTCCTTTCCGAAGGAAGCCATACTTTGGATTTTTACGCCCGAAAAAATCCGTCGGTCCTGGCCGGGTTCAAACCCGCGATCTTGGGTTTAGGAGGCAAGTATGGCCGATTTAAAGAGGAATGAGGGAAAAGATGCATGGGCAATGTCACTTAAAATATAAAGAAGATCAAGGGTTATCCTTAGATGCAGTTATTTTGAAGTAGTTAGATCAGGTAAAAGTAAATTTCATCTTCTATTGGATATTCTCCATGATAAAAACAGAGTTACAGAAGATGCTGCACAGTAAGCAAACACTTGGTATTCTTTCATGTGCACCAAAGCATGTTGTGTTTTGGAAGAAAATTCCAAGAACTCTTGGAAAGGGTTCCAGGCACATTCAATGACTCGATATTTTTCTTATAGGCAGTCAAGAATATTCAAGAGCTGTGACCCATTGTGAAATTATATGCAACAGTTGAGAGTTGATTCTCAATGAATAAAAGTCTCCTTGTGGAAAAACTACACGAGTAAAATATTATTTCACAGAGGAAGGCATATGATGCAATTAGTTACAATGGTGTATACAAAAGGTTCATATAACACAGAAAATATCATAAAATGTCATATATAAGGAATTCTTGAAGACACTATCAAGAATCCTCAAAACACTAGACAAAATCAGATTATATTGCCTCCATGTGGTCTAGTGGTAGAATTTGCAACTACTAATCCAGAGGTCCTGAGTTCCAATCCTGTTCAAATCAAACTCTGTCTGGGTAAGATTTCTTTCAGAGTTTTATTTTTTTTTTCCCCCGTCCCTGAGAAGGTGAATGCCAGATAGTTTGTGCCAAGAACTCCAAGTTCATTTGCACCATCATTAATTCATTTCACTCCAGTCATTCCTACAGTCTTACACATATAGTATTCAGTTCACAATTTACAGACTTCAGCAAGAAAATCAGTTGCAGTCAAAGTAACATTAGATAAAACAATGTTTAAAAAAAATCTGACTAGAACATAAAAAAAGAGCTGAAAAACTAAAATTACAAGATGAAATAAAGAAACTAGAGGACAAAGGGAAAATTGTAAGGTTAGAGAAGCAGAAGGAAGAAAAAACTATTGAGGCTCATATTTCTGTAGAATAAAGCAAAAGAATGAAAGCTCTATTTTGTTTTTAATGTGTGTCAAGTTACTTTTTTTTTAATGGTGTTTAACACCTGTTTTTACTACTGAGAGGCACCACAGGCGTTGAACACTGTTGATACATGAGATGAAATGATTAAGGAAGGAAATGTTCCAGGCTTAAGTTTAGGGTACCTCCCTGGCATTTGTCATTTGAGTACTGAGGAAAACCTGGAAAAAACCTCGGTCAGGGAGGATTCGAACCCCAGACCTTCCGCTCACAAGTCTGTACCTTAACGACCTCGGCCATCCATGGCAGTGTCAAGTTACATGCTTAATTAAAAATGCAACAATAAACAGAGCTAATGAAGTGTTCAAAGTATTTTACTGATCATTGATAGTTTTATAATTATTTCCTTTCATCATTAATATGTTTTTCATTGTATCTTACTGAGTATGTAATTAACACCAATTTTGTTTATTTTTTCTGTAACCATAAGAAGATTTTATATCATATTCTGAATTCAAATGTACATAAAACTTACAAAAATGTGGATATACTTAAGCATAGAGGAGAAAGCTGGATGGCTATGGGAATGGTAGAGAACTTTTCTGTTAGGAAAATGTTGGTGTGAACTTAGGTAAAGGCCATAAAAAATTAGAAAAATTAGTATTGAAAATCAGGAAATTAATTTGCTTATTTTGTGGGGAACATGTAAATGCTAATCCCTAAGGTCACCTGAGGGTTCTTATAAGTTACTTTGCAT
Source organism: Metallyticus violacea (assembly GCA_030762175.1). Classification (NCBI taxonomy): domain Eukaryota; kingdom Metazoa; phylum Arthropoda; class Insecta; order Mantodea; family Metallyticidae; genus Metallyticus; species Metallyticus violacea. The sequence continues at coordinate 139,254,026 of CM060833.1, forward strand.
CTTATTCATCATAATCACCACCAGAAAAATGTATTTATGGTCACCCATTAGTGATCTGCCACTTCTCATCTTAATGATGTGTCCCTTACTTAAATTTGGTAAACCATGGAAAATTATGGCACTAAAGGAAAAAGGTTCCCAAGAGACTGGCTTATTAAACCCACATCTCATATAATATTACTGCATGAAAATGTTCCCTTTCAAGCTCCATTTTATGTAAATGTTAATATCTTCATGCTATGTGGAATTTATATGAAGGTGAATCAGATATAAGGTGATTTATTTTTTTGTAATTTTTGAAACCAAATCAACTTCCTATAGCAGTATATTGAGATAACTTCAGAACAATAATTTTTGCAAAAATTTACTACCCTGAATCAACACAGCCTTAAGTAGTATTTTTCCCACTTCCTCACATCATATCATGTGTGTGTTTGACATAGTACATATTTATAGTACTAGTTTCCACATGTGGTGTTTGCTCCAATTTTTTCACTGTTAAATGACGGCTGTTGTAGTTTCTAATCCTTTAAATATAAATAGCCATTTCAACCCAAAATTTGATCCTCTGTAACACATAGTTGTGCTAAAAGCTTTAAATATGGAAAGTGGCTAAATATTTCTAAGCAACAGTGGTGCTGCATTTTGTTTTTGGAAACTGGTAGATGTTCTTTGAAATGTATGTCCACAGAAGAATAAAGTAGCAGATTATATAGCATATCTAATGAATAAATAACTGAGTATGCCTATATTTTTCAACAATTAAAGCATAAATATTGACACTTTTCCAACAATATTATAAGAGACTAGGCTACATATTCTTTGAGCAGTTAATTATCAAGAATTATTTTAATGCAAATATTTTGTTATTTAATACCATTCCCAAGTATACTCGTAACAATAATACCATCCCCCATTTTCCACCCTAATTTTATCTTTAAATATTACAACTAAACATTTTCAGTTGGTTAGGATATTATCTCTCTATATAGATTTAAGAACAATCATCACTTTTATGCAGAGTATTTGCAGAAATAGGTGTCATGGGGTTAAATAAAAATGATTTACATATTTTTCTACATTATTAGCTGAGTTGCAAATATATTTTCCTCGTTGGATATGAAGCTTCTTAATTTCACTATCAAAGAAAGAGTGGAGGTTCGGTTTGCCAATTGTACTTAAATGCTTCCACACATTCATTGCTGTCATACGAGGTATCTACATTATTCGGGACTGGTGCTGCCATCTCGACAGTAGTTGCAGTAGAGTTTTGTACCGCTAGGTGACAACACTAGCACATGTGACAAGTGAGTGTTTTAAAATTTCATGCAGCTGAGTAGATGTGTTGAAATTCTATAGAACTTTTCATGATAATCTGTGTGTAGTGTGTGGCGATTTTACGATGGATCCAAGATTAGAACGGAGAGTGTGTATCAAATTCTGTGCAAATCTCGGGGAAAATGCTATGGAGACCCTCGCAATGATTCAACAAGTATTTGGGGGACAAAGCAAGGGCGGTATACGTGTGTTTGAGTGGCATGCTCGGTTCAGGGCCGGTCGTACAGCTATTGAAGACATGCTCACACCGGTAGGTCCTTCAGCTGCACAACACCTTACATTGTTGCCAAAGTTCAACACCTCGATCGTGAGGATCGACGTCGAACCATTGAAGACCTTGCTCATGACGTGAGAATTAGTTGTGGGACATGCCAACAAGTTTTAACTGATGAATTGGGCATGCATCGTGTCACCGCAAAATTTGTGCCAGGGACCCTGACTGTTGATCAGAAGGCGAAGCGTGTTGAAGTTTGCACGGAGCTTCGTCAGGCCGTATCCCATGACCCAACCTTCTTGTCCAGAGTCATCACCGGCAACGAGAGCTGGATGTACGCTTATGACCCTGAGACAAGACAAAATCCTCCCAGTGGAAGAGCCCGAACTCACCAAGACCAAAGAAAAAGCGAGCCAAGTGAAGAGCAAATTCAAGTCGTTTTCTGTGATATAAAGGGAATTGTGCACAAAGAATTCGTCCCACCAAATCAAACAGTGAATTCCATATACCACTGTGACATTTTGCGACGGCTCCGTGAAAATGTGCGTAGACGACGGCCCGAACCTTGGCGACAAGTGAACTGGCTCTTGCTTCAGGATAATGCGCCCTGTCACAATTCCTTGTTCACCAGGAGTTTTTTTGACGAAAAACAACATGACGGTTGTCCCCCACCTTCCATACTCGCCTGATTTGTTACCCTGCGACTTCGCTCTATTCCCGAAACTGAAAATCAAGTTGAAAGGATGTCGGCTCGACACAATTGAGAGTATTCAAAAAGAAACGCTGTCTGTGCTAAACACCCTCAAAGAACATGACTTCCAAGATGCTTGGAAAATGGCAGAATCGTTGGGACAGGTGTATACGTGTGGAAGGGAACTACTTCGAGGTTGATGGCGGTCATAGTCTCAAAGTAAGTTTTGACCAGATGGCAGTACCAGTCCCATATATTCTGAATACCACCTTGCAAATTTGGACTAGGCAGGGTATTCCAATGCTGTCCAGGAGGAGAACTACTACTCAAATTGATTGTTAATGTCTTTTTCTCTGATAAACTCTAATCCTAGAAAACTGTCTAGAGAACCTTCCCAACTTACAAGCAAGTTTATACTTTTGACAGGAGTGAATTCCTGCCTTTTCCTCCACTTCTTCACTTGCTTCAACTCAGCAGTATAGTGATGTACTTAAGTTTAAATGCAAGTTATGATTTCATGCAAAAACATTTTTCCTTGATCCTGATATTGTGTCAAAAGCCTCTCGACTCTTACACTGTGCAGCCTTTTGATCCTCACTGAAAATTTGAACAGCCTACCTTGCTTTTTAGTGATCCACGATATCTGAAATGATGGATTGAATACTTCCATAACTTATCTCAACTTCAGAAGTAATTTCAGAAATTGTCAAATGTTGGTCTTACTCAATAAGGTCACAAATAGCCTAAATGTTCGTTTCAGTTGATAGCTTTCATTTTTCAATTTGTTGTCCTTCATTGAAATGTTTGTGCCACTCAAACCTTGTATCTTAAACTGCTTTTTATCCACAAATTTGTACTTTATTTTTGCAAAATTTCAATTTGTATATCCTTCCAAAACTTTAATAATAATAATAATAATAATAATAATAATAATAATAATAATAATATGTTCTGTAATAAACAAGTGTACCTCTTGCTCAGACATGATGATACTGACAAATTAAACAACTTTGTGAGGCATTGCCCTCCTAATCATGAAACTCCCACACTGTAATATCTCAAAGACGTGTCTTGCTCCATGCTACTCACAAGAGGTTAAAATAAAAATTGTGGTTTACATTTGATTCTTTCATCAATTTTTTTTAATGAGTGATTAATAATAGAGTAAATCACAATACAAATCATGCTTCTCTCTTTTATTTAAATATCTCAGTTTCTTATATTTGTATGTATATTTTTCTTTTTCAGCAAGTGTGAAAGAGTCTATTGGAGAAACAAGTTCTCAGAGTGTCGTCGTAGCTGTGGACAGAATCTTCACAGGATCAACAAGATTGGATGGAGATGCAATAGTTGATTTTGTTCGAGCTCTTTGTCAGGTATACATGTTTTTGTGAAATATATGTCATTAATCTGAGTTTCATGTCATCAACGTTTTTCCATTTTTATTTCACTTCCCATTTTCAGAGAAGTGCAAAGCCATCAATGCATTATGTTTGTGTGGTTTTCTCACTGGGTGGTATTTAATAGTAGCCTTTATATGCTTGTATAAATGTTTAGATTAGAGCAATAATATATTTCTTCTTCTTCTTCTCCTCCTCCTTCTTCGCATTTTGTGTATATTAATGCATACAGCAGCTTTGAAAAGGATATTGTTCAACTGCAAAGGGCATTTTTATTCTGTATTTATTAAATTTTTTTTAATATTTATGTCTTATGCTTTGTTGCCTAGATCTTCAGGGCAATGATTTTCATTTGAAGAAAAGCTTTAACAAGGCAGCTGGATTCAAACTCACATACTGTACATTTGCAGCTTGTTTGGGTGAGCTGTGCAAGGAGGTGTCGGCAGTTGTGTACTAATATGCTTAATTCTACTGCTAGTAAACAGCATTCAGATTTATTCTGCCAAGGTCACTAAGATGTTGACTCATGAACAGGTGATTTGCAGTTGATTCATGCCAAACCATCCTCCCTAACTGAGATTTCTTCACTCCTCATCACTGGCAAATGTCAGGGAAGTATTCTGAACTGAGGCTTGAATGCTTTTTTTTTTTCCCAAAAAACAAAACAAAAAAAAAACTTTTATCTTAATTTATTATTTTATCTCATGTTATTACCGTGTCCACAACCTCTGATGCTGCAGCAGTAAAAACAAGTATCAAACGCCATAAAAAAAACAATAATAACAACAATGCATGTCAAACTAGTTACTATAAGAAAGATAGGTAGAAAAGGTAGAAAAGATACTGCATGTTTATATGAACTGTTACAAGTTGCTGAAAGGCAAAGGCAAAGCCCCAGACTTCAGAGGCTAAGTCTCTAAAATTGATGCTAATTTATCACATTTTTCCTCCTAAACTTTTTATCTCAAGAATCAATCATTATACTGATATGTGACCTAAGCCATTCAAAATTATTTTTGCAACACCAACAGCACTCATGGCATATGGGAGGTATTCATTAGTTTGACTGGCAGTGTCTACTGATATGGGTATGTAAATGTTACAGACTTTATGTTAAACATATGCAATCAATTCTATTTCAGTTTTAGTTTATTGTAGGTCATTATGATGTGATGCACAACAAAACCATGTCAGTATGAAGCTACAGCTAAGAATAAATACATAAAATAAAAATAGACCCTAAAGATGTTTGTCAGTAAATATGCACAATAATTAATAAGATATATATTACATTAAGGTTGCAGGATAAAAGATACAAATGCATATAGATTGCAATAAAGTAGACATATAAAAATGGATGAGAACAATAAAATGTGAATAGTAAGGATAACCTCTAGATTACAGTGAGTATTCTTTTATAAGATATTGTCATGAGTATTACGAGCTACTCACAAAATTCATACATTACATCATTTTCTAAACACAATGCATTCAGACACGGGGACGAACTCACTTTACTAATCCACTTTAATCAGCTACATCCCTATTTCAAGAAAACATTATAGGAAGAATTAAGGAAGAAACACAATGAACAAAGATATATTGAGAGTTAACACCAGTAATTTAATGATATATTACTCTTACATAGTTGATAAATGTTCTCCACATGTTAGATGGCCCTTATAAGATAGCATGTCCTATCTCTTTCACATTTCCTTGAGAAGAAAGAGAAATTACACTTCTTCCAGCATCATATCTTATAATGTAAAGTATTCACTGAAGTGTATTGAAAACTGTCAGCCAAACAATCAAGGAACCATATTATTAAGGTAAAGTTAACTGTGCTGTGCTTGTATAAATTCCTCAAACAAAAAAGAGGGAAAAAAATAATAAAAGGCCACCAAATGTAAAAACAGATAGCCGTCATCACAGTGTGTTGTTGTAGCACAGTAGGATGGACCCTATCCTACCATCAACCATAATAAGTCTGCTGGTAGACTTAGATACATTATAGTATGAGTACCCTTTGAAGAGGGGTAACTATGCCTGATGGAGGTGCAGAGCAGCAGGCACTGGAACAAGAGCAGAATAATGCAGTGGCTCTTCTGTTAATAAGTGGACTCTCAAATAATAGGCACTGCTGTTAAAATGGCGTAATTTTTCTATAAAAAAAATAATAGCATAAGTATTCCATTCTCACATAAATTTACAAAGCAAATTGTTGAAATATTACCCTAAACAAATGTTATTACATTAGACATGAATGAAGTACACAAAAAATTAATCTCCCCTACCAAAAACAATATACCTATCAGTAACATACAATGGTATACAAATATTTAAAATTACAGTATCATTTGATCAAAATATATTCTTAAGTTATAATATTATCACTTATAAAACAAAATGGGGTACCCATGATTGACATACTTTACAGAGTCAAGTGGTGATTTTCACACACACATGCATATATATATATGCACACAAATAAAATAAAATGACTATAATTCCCAATGAAAATAATTACAACTCAAATAGACTACTATCGACTACCTAATGGCAAGCTAGTCAGTCCTGGTGGTGTAGTGGTAACCATACTTGCCTTTTGAACCGAAGTTTGCGGGTTCAAACCCAGCCAGAACCGATGGATTTTTTCGGGCGCAAAAATCCTAAGTATGGCTTCCTTCAGAAGGGAAGTAAAGCCGTGGGTCCCATGTCTTACATTTATGGCATGAAAAAGAACCTCAAGCCTGAAAGAAGAGGTCTCTGAGCAAAATTTGTCGGCCGTTTCACTCCTGGAATTGAATGGGATGCTGTTGACCTGAGATGTTAAAGAGCGTCCTTAAATAAAACGAATCGAATAATGGCAAGATCAAGGCATATAATACTGAATGTGCTACAAATTCTCCCAGACCAAAATACTATATGCACTCATTCTACCACAAAATACAAAACTGTAATAATTTACTAATTTTCTTTTGCACATCTTTTATATATACATATATATATATAAAACAATATTATCAAGCAATTCATTTGTACTGATCCCATCAGTGCTTCAGCAAGTACATCACAGCAACTATCTTGAACTGGACTGAAACTGTAAACAACTGATTCACTACTAATTCCTCCACTGGTTCTTATGGTAAGGACTATAATTTAGCTTGGTCATTACTAAATGCACTCATAAAGAAAGTCATTGGCAGAAGCCGGCAGTAACCATAGCAACAGTTCACAGTGTAAATACTCTTAGATTTAAAAAAAAAATCTATAAATCATTAAGTCTTAGGTGGATAAAAAAAGGAAAATAGAGCAAAATCAGAATAATAATTTAGAGCATAGTCGTATTATTTCTGCACATTGAGACTAAAAGTTTGACAATATTGTGCCATACAAATGAATGATTGCCTCCAGAAACCAGCATCTACAAGTTAGGCAGCTATAGGGCAGGATCCACCCTGCAATTAAATTGCAATTAGGAGACAAACTAGATGTTCCTGCATAATTTTTTGCTGGATTTTTGTTTTTCTAATGTAGTTTATAAACACTGTATTTCTATCTCATATTTTTGTTGTGCAAGGAATTATGACTATAAGTAATTTTTCCACCCTTAGTCAAGTTGTGTGTGATACTTAAAACAGCTCATGAATGGCTTAGGTCAGACAACCAGTACATTTTAAATAATATTAACGTTTAAAAGTACTTTTTCCACCCTTAGTTAAGTTGTGTGTGATACCTAAAACAGCTCATGAATGGCTTAGGCAATCTGTACATTTTAAATAATGTATACTTATCAATTAAATATTTTCCAAAGATTCACAGTACTAAAAGGCTAAAATTAGAAAAAATTAATAAATTATATAATCTGAATGTCCATGTCATCTATTCTAAAAAAAAATAGGCATAATGTGAATAAGTGATTAAAATTCTTACCTTAAAACCCAGATGACTCAGGCCAAGCATGGAATATGTAGCAAAATAATTTCAGTATCAGCAGGGGTATTTATTAAATATAACATTTCATTTTGTGTTGGAACCAATACAGTGAAGTGACTATAATGTTCTTAATTATCTAGTGAGTTGATTTGATAATTATGCAAAACTAGTTTCGCATAATTCAACAGTAAGTGGAGCATAAGATTATCAAATCAACTTGATATATAATTACGAGGTTTTTATATTACTAGTTTCGCATATTCAACAGTAAGTGGAGCATAAGATTATCAAATCAACTCACTAGATAATTAAGAGGTATTTATATTTTCCCAGTCACATATTAGATCTGTTGCTGCTCCATCTTATCTCCATCACATTCATCATCTAGATACAAGGTGTGCAGCTGTCCTCAAAGTCAAAGTCAGTCAAACAAGTGAACTAATATTAGACATCATCCTTAGGAGAATTTCAAAATTCTATGCATGTAAATCAATGTATAAATAGCATATTGTTTTAACTCTTTTCATTTTATCTGTATGAATATTTGACTTGTGAATACATGCATTAGTAACTATGTAATTTTTTTTTTTAATATTTCATTATATCTGTAATTTATAATGTTCACTTTAAATTTAGGGATCATTTGTTATATCCCATGTACACTAGGTATGGTCTACATCTTGGCATTCTCTTATGTGTATATGCATCTGAGAAAGAAAAAGAGACAATTTATTCTTAGGTATTGCAGAATGAAATGCAAAATGACTGCAATATTAGGAATAAACAGGCCACTATAGTTTAATATATATGTGTGCTGGCATAACTTAGAGCATGGAGCTTATGCTGTGGCATACCTTGATGGCCGCTGCTTATAGTACCTTCATTTATAAAAATGCAATCTTTACTTTGTTTCATAATGAAATGAGATATGCTCATCCAGTTCTGCAAAAGAAATTTGAGTGGTTCATAAAGTAAATGTTTGAAGAGTTATTATTATTGTTATTTTTATTGTTATTGGTGGTGGTGATCAAGGAGTGTAATAAATTACTCTAAAAATGTTCATAGGATATTTGATGCCTAAGAAAATTTCTGTAGGTTGTTTACACTATTAAGGATAAATAAAGACATTAGAAATGTTAGTCTTTTCAAATTCTTGTAGAATTACAGAAAGCATTTGTCCCGAGATTTAATTTTCGTTCCCATTTTTTCCCTTTTACTTAAAGTTTAACTTTCTCTGTAGGTTTCTGTGGATGAGCTGGCACATCCTGCCCATCCTCGTATGTTCAGTCTGCAAAAAATAGTAGAGATATCTTATTACAACATGGGTCGTATTCGACTCCAATGGTCTCGCATCTGGCAGGTTCTGGGTGAACATTTCAATAAAGTTGGCTGCAATCCAAATGAGGATATTGCATTCTTTGCAGTGGATTCACTTCGCCAGCTCTCTATGAAGTTCATTGAAAAGGGAGAGTTTGCCAACTTTCGGTTTCAGAAAGATTTTCTTCGCCCTTTTGAGCATATAATGAAGAAAAATAGGTAAGTACAGAAAGATAAAAGAGATGCATCAGTTCTATTTTATAAAATTAATGTATTAGATTTGGATATTAGTGCCAAAAGAAATTTGTTGTAGCTTGAACTGCCTTTGTGACATTAATTATTATGTTTCTACAATTGCTGTGCAAGGTAGATCAGAGTAGACAAAGCACCAAGAGATATTTATTTACCTTGATACTAATGATGTATATTCAGTATTTCATAATCTTGAAGGCAGTAACTGATATGACATGATAAAAAATTTTCAGAAAGATGACTTGCCAGCATTTTGATCATACAGTTTTAGAATTAATAATAAGCAAATTTCCATCACTTAGGATAGAGTTTTACATCAATATTTTTTTTTTTAATTTTAGAATCAGTGTTGAATGTTGCAGTGAATTTCAATTTTTAAAACGGCTAAAAATATTAATTGTATAAGTAGTGTTGCATTTCTTTCAATGGTTTAAAACTGAGATTATTCAACTTAATAGGTCTCCTACAATTCGTGACATGGTCGTACGTTGCATTGCACAGATGGTGAACTCTCAAGCTCATAACATACGATCTGGATGGAAAAATATCTTCAGTGTATTTCATCTGGCAGCATCAGATCAGGATGAGGCTATTGTAGAACTAGCATTTCAAACTACTGGCAAAATTATTAGTAAGTTTATAAGCACATTATTACTTTAACAGTATAAGAAGGGTTATTTTTATGAAGTCACAAACAGGAATAGTATCTTTATACATCTATTTCTTTTTTTACTAGTCATGTACAATTTTCTGATATGCATAAAGTATTGGCATAATACTGTGAAAGTACAAAATTCTAACTGCGTAAGTATTCTAATCCTCTTAAGTAGTTTTAAATTGCCACTAGAACATACTTCCAACCAATTACTGACAGGAACCCATCAAATTATCTGCATATAGTTAACCAGGAACTTCCAAATTATTAATCATATTATAGATAAATAGATATTACCTTAATGAATATCATTGTATGATTCAGTTGAACTACACACTCTTAAAGCTTCACTTACTTTTCATAAATGTATGGAACCGGTTTCGAGAACATTTTGTTCCCATCTTCAGCCATGCTAAGGTTCAACTGTCGGATCATTCGTTGAGCTGTAGGAATGTATATTCTGCTCTGGTGGCGGTGTGATAAACTTGTAGTTTATGTTTTCATCCCCGACAATGTCGAAGTTCATTATGCTGTCTTTGTATTTGTAGATGTAGATTTTCTCCCAGGTTGCTAATTCCGTAGGTCCTGTAGGTCCTGTAGAGTGTGTAGTTCAACTGAATCATACAATGATATTCATTAATATGATTGGCTTCACTGTGTAAGTTCCAATTTACATTTAAGTAGATATTACCTTATTTAACACAGTTCAACACTTCATCAGTAAATAACTTAAACAAGAGAAGCATTATCAGTAAAATCTAAAAATTTAGTGGAACATTAAATTACATAAATTACTTTTATCTTTCATTTATTTGTTTTATTTATTTACTTTTATTTTTTATTTATTTATTTTTGAATTGCAAACATACATTAAAACCAACACAAAGTGTTTTTTTAAAGGGCAGTTGTTTTCCTTGCTCTTGATGACAATCTATTAATTTCTCTACTATTCTTTGATCAAAGACATGCAACCTGGAAGTAACTCTGACTTCAGAAGTGATAGTCCACATTTTCTCCTTGTTTTGCTGTCAGCTCTCTCAAACCCTTAGGTTGCAGCATACTGGTGTTTTGAGATATGCCAAAAGAAATGTAATAAAAGATAGCCTAGTCTGTAAATAGCTTGAATGATATTTGTACATACAATAATGAAATAAAAATCAATATTTCTTTAAAGGAAAATGGTTAAAGAATTGAATCACAAGTTGCCAGTTTACTTGGGCTCTTTTCACATCATACTTTTAACTTCATTGCTAATCTAGATACTGTAGCCCTTCGTTTACGTAGACATTTTTGCTTCATAGAACAGTTATAGTGTTTTCCTGTTTCTTTCATAACTCCATAAAATATACGTGATTATCTTAACTGCAAGTGGATTGATTTTAACTCATTTTAGAATTGTTATTCTACATTTCAGCCAAGCTACCAAAATAAAACTATATTAATTCATGAAGTGAGAGAAACTGCTGAAAGTGCTCAGTGGCTGCTTTGAGTGATTTAATTTTTATGGCCTCCACTGAAGTAAATCTGAGAGGATGTAACCATAAAATGTAGATTTACTTTCTTGAAAGATAGTACTTTGATCTGTTGTAATAAAACAAAATATTATAATATTAGCAATCAGCACACATAGCTTTGTTCTCTTTTTCAGATGATGTTTATGGGAATTGAACCTGCTGCAGTAAAACAAAACATTATATTAGCAACTAGTACACAAACTTTTGTTCTCTTTTTCAGATGATCTTTATGGAAAGCATTTTCCAATCATGATCGATTCATTTCAAGATTCAGTAAAATGTCTCTCAGAATTTGCTTGCAATGCAAGTTTTCCAGATACCAGCATGGAAGCCATTCGGTTGATCAGAACCTGTGCTAAATATGTAGATGAGAAGCCTCAGGTTTGTGAGTTTATTTAATACTTTAGATTCATAGAAATAGAATTGCAGCATATTTGCTCTTTTCTCTTTATATGCATTTCAGAATTTGATCTTATGATATATGATATGTCAGATAGAGCACCTGACCAGACCCTACACTAAAATACCCAACAGAGAAGCAAAATTCTATTATTGAATGGGTGCATGTTTTAATTGTGTCATAGATTTATTAAATGTGTAGTGTACAGAAAACAATGTAACAATATTGCATGTAAAACAGGTTAACCTCATTTTGTTGAAATAGAGAAAAACCTGCTTTTGAAAAGTAGAGGAAAATTTATCTCTATTCTGTTATTTTGCTCTTATGGGATTTATTGTTAGGTTAACAGTGAAGAGCTCTACATTGCAAGTGACAAATATTATCTGTTCAAAAATCAGTACAATTCAAATTGCATCATCTAACATTTATAACAACAGTCACAAACAATAGTGTAACTACAGTGCTTCCTTGTTACTATTGTAAATATATTTATAATATTTGTAATAATCCCATAACTCCAGCAAATGCCTCAATCTTGCTGATAATATTTTTTTCCTGCTTATGTTTTTTATTTAATTAATTTTTTTTCTGCGGGTGACAGCTTACCAACACTGTGTTTCTTTATATTTACAGAATCACATGCTTTAATAGATCTATGATACTTTAAAAAAAACATTTAAATTATTAATCTTTCATAATCATCATAAGTTAAATCTTTAACGGAATTCTTTAATTTATTGTAGGCAGAATTTACTTTCTTATTTTGTATAAGAATTGTTAGTTGCTCATGAACATGTCTGAGGATGTATTTTTATCTTAATGTGGGTTCTTAGATTTTTAACAAAATTAATCCATTTACAGATATAAAAACACAAGCCAGTGGTTTATTCTTTTTTTAAATTAACTAAAGTTCTAATAAAATTGAAGTTAATTTTGACCCAGACTAGATGCTACTCAAACACTTCTTCAATTGAACAGATGACCAATAACTGTAAGTTAGTTTTTATTTTTTCAAAAAATGAATCAGGATAGGCAACTAGCTTTAGTTGTAAATAATGCCAATTTCTATTGTCACCAGAAATGAACATTGTTCTCAGTTACATTGAACTCTCTTCCTGTCTTTATGTCACCATTTTTTTCAGCACAAAGAATTTACGCTTGAAAATAGCATCATAAGATGTCCTTCCCTGTTTGCCCTCCATTTCATGACTACCTACTATTTAAACGCTCTATGTAATAATAGGCTAACAATAAATGTAACAAAGTAGGGAATTGCAGCAATGCATTGTACGTAATAAACAATAAATTTGAATAAAGTTATTGACTAACTATGGAATGAATTTGCGCTCGGATCTAATATGCCATCAAATCTAATGTGCAATACAATTTTTTAATATGCATTTGGACAGGAAGGTGCATATCAGAATCGCATAAATATGGTATGTAATATTAAAAGGAAACAAAATTGTGTATGATGTGGTTAAAAAGGCTTTAGTAGCATCTGGATTCTATCAATTGCATTCATTCTAAATTGCACTTAGGTTACTAAGTGCAATTTAGAAAGGGCATACAACAATACTGTTAAATAATTTTTATTACCAGAATTGCAGAATATGTCCTCATAGCTTGCAGGGAGTTATGTCCTCATGACTTGCAGGGGGTTTTGCATCTCGGCCAAGACAAACCCTCCTACCCGCTCTGTCTACCTGCCTGTCCTTAAACTTCCGAGCAGTCACCAGAATACATTCTCTTGCGATGATTTTAAGTAATGTATTTTTATGTATAAATAAATAAATATGAATCAGATTGTTGTGCTTGTGAGGAATTTATTCTGAAATCCATGGGTGATTGCCTCCTTTCAGAACTGAAATTCACAATCTTATGAATAAATTTGATACTTCTGGTTCAGTGTAAAACAAACACACATAAAGGCATACAGTTTTAACAGAAGACAAATTAGATGAAATTGGTGCACATCTTGAATGTTTGTCATCTAAATAACTACCAAAATTAGCACAAGAAGTTGAGATTTCAGTATATTCTCCACATATAATTACAAAATTGTTAAAACTCAACCCTTGCAAGTATACACCTGTCTACTGTCTATGATAAGGTAATCCTGTAGCATGTGTATTGTAGTGGGTTGTTTCTTTCAGCAGTCACTGAAGGATTAAATGACCTGTGTTCTTGTGAAAAAAGCCATGGTTCCACCAAAATGGTTGCATGAACACTTGCAACATTTGCTATTGTTGTTCTGAAAATCCAAATTTTATATAAGAAGCCTCCCTTTATGATAGGAAAATTGCAATTTGGTGTACAATTAGCACATATTGCATAAGGTGTGGCTGGCTGTGGCATATCAGCTATCAAGATACCAAACTTGTAAGTGGTAAAGACATATTCTGGAAGCCATGTATTTTGGTATTGCAGCATTAAGAGACAATTGAGTTCTCTGAAACAAGAAAGTAATTAAAAGGAAGAAAGATATAAAAGCCTCTTTTTTCAAAACTAAATCTTTCTTATTTATTTATAATTATCGGCTGTATATGAAATTGGCTATATGTTATGCTTTAATTTTCAGTTGTTTCGTGAACATAATATGGAAGATATCAATGTTCCAGAAGAGGACCGTGTGTGGGTGAGGGGATGGTTCCCTCTATTGTTCGAGTTATCATGCATTGTGAGTCGATGCAAACTGGATGTTAGGACACGAGGGCTTACTGTGTTGTTTGAAATTATAAAAACTTATGGTGATGCATTTGAGCCTCATTGGTGGAGAGATCTCTTCCAAGTTCTATTCCGAATATTTGATAATATGAAACTTCCAGAGCAGCACACAGAGGTAATACTTGTACATGTTTATCAATTTTTTTAACTTTCAATAGTTTTTTTCCATTGAAAGAACATATGGAACATTGGAATTATAAGGTTTGTGGTTTAAATTGCACAAGGACCAACCTCCTTAAATAAGAGTTTTTTCCTGATCAATGGTAGATGAGTGGGAGATTCCTCAAAATTGAGGCCTGGGGTGGAAGTTGTCACTGATATATGTGTGTAGGTATTCTCTAATATTTAAGACAAAATGTAAATTCGAAAATTATAAGAACAATTGATTTTGCGCGCACCCACACACAAAAAAATTAAATATGGTATAATATTCTGGGATAATTCACCACTTGCTAAATTAATATTAAAATAGCGAAAACAGACCATCAGGATAATATGTAGAGAATAAAGTGTAAATCATGCGAACTTCTGTTCAAAAAACTATATATTCATCTCTTGGCACATGTACACTCAAAATTGCTTTATTTGTTAAACAAAATGATGAATGGAAGCATACATATGCATTATACAAGAAATCAGCAAAATATGCATGTCTTGCCTACCAAAATTACTCTTTGCAAAAATGGAATATTACAGTCCAATATACAGATTTACAATAATCTGCCAAACTACTTAAAACCATACAAAACTGCAAATTGTTAAATACTAAATTAAAGGCCTTTTAACAGAAACATTGCATTTATACAGTGTTTGAATATATAAAGTTTAATAAATAATAAAAAATCTAACGGTATAACTTCACATTATTTTATTGTTACATCCATGAAGTAATTTCAGCAAATATATATATATATATATATATATATGTAATTATGTATTTAGGAATCCAATATTATTGTACACTGCACATACAAATAAAATAAATATTACTGTAATGAGCTAAAATACTCAGAAAAGCTTTATTTTGTTCCATTATTAAATATTGCTTCTTGTTCCTGTTGTTGATGCTCAAGACCAGTGAGCTGATCAATTGTTTGCATTATATCTGGATGTACAGGAGATTCCCCCTCTTTCATGTCATTCGCTATATATGAAGTATTGCACAAGCTACAATTATAGCCTCAATCCTATCCAGCTTCAGGCATAGTATGTTGGCTAACACAGGAAAATGTCTCTTCTATAAGTCATAGGATCATTCCTCAGTGTTCTTTGTCCTAATGTAAAACTCAATGTTAAATATTAAATATTGTACTTACGAAGCTGTTGACAATGGAGTGGTAATATATCCTAAACTTAGGTATTCATTTTTTTACACTAAACTCTACTTACTTACATAAAAGTAAGGTGTGTTTCGGGAGAATCTCTTCCATCTTCAGTTGCTCACCGAACCACCGTTACTCGAAACGATGGCTGGACACCTGGCTGTTTCTGTAGTGGCCTCTGTTGGTTGAAGTAGGAAATTGCTGAGTTCATATGGATGAATTTCCTACTTCAACCAACAGAGGCCACTGCAGAAACATCTGGGTGTCCAGCCATCATTTTGAGTAACGGTGGTTCAGTGAGCAACTGAAGATGGGAGAGATTCTCCCGTAACGCATCTTACTTTTATGTAAGTGGAGTTTAGTGTAAAAAAATGAATACCTAAGTTTAGGATACCATTGTACATTGTTGCTTGGTTCTTGACTGAAGAAAGGATGTTAAAAGGTAATGTGTACGTGCATAGCCTGAATCTCCAAACAACAGAAGGTTCCTATTTATTTCATGTCGAGTTTGAGGCAACTTCACGAATGCTGGGTCTAAACAAGCAATAGCTTTGCTAATCTTCTTTATAATTCTGCTTGCTGTATATTTATCTACCCCACAAAAGTCACTAATGCAGATTAAGAAAGCACTACAAGTTTAGAACCATAGAGTGAGAAGCAGCTAATTGATAGAGAACACTGAATAATTCCTATGATGCAAAAAGATAAACATAACCTTACTATACTAAGGATCCTGATAACCTTTTATAGTGTATGCCATGTAGTTCAGTTTTCATTTTCATAGGTATTACTGTATTATAATGAAAAACACTATACTCTATTTTTACCTCTTTTTTACATACTCCAATTGGACATAATGAGATCCAGCACCTTCAAAAACATTTTTTTTAACCTGAATATTATAAGGAATTCATCTTTTTTATCATATTCATTTATAAGATTTGCCATATCTTATAATTTTTTTTGCTTTCTTGTTCTTAAGAACACATTATATAGAAACTCATCATCACTATCTGACAGGTTATTTAATCCAATATCGCTGCCATCTTACTTATACTTGGAATAACTTAACAATGAGTGAAAACATGGATTAGCATATACCAGGCTAATACTCTGAATAGTACCATATTATGGAATTGTACAACACATTTTATGCCTAACCATAGAATAAGTTTTAATCATACCTTATTCTGCATTTGTGCAACTGACCATTAGTGGTATAACAGTGGCAGTTGATTATTTCATTAAATTAACAAGAAGGATTTAGTGACTTTAAAATGCGTAATGTATTTAAGCAGAAGTTAATGAGGAAGGTTACAAGTTTGAAAATATTAAAATTAAGAAATGTGAGTGTTGACTAGGCATTTTTTGACATCTGTTGGCTAAATAATAAAGCAAGCCTGCATTCTTTTTCACTGCTGAATATGTGCAGTAGTCATTAAAACAAACTTTTTTTTTCCTCTCTCTCCCAGAAAGCTGAGTGGATGACAACAACATGCAATCATGCACTGTATGCAATTGTGGATGTTTTCACACAATACTTTGATATTCTTGGACCACTGCTGCTTGAAGACTTATATACACAGTTACATTGGTGTGTTCAACAAGGTAATATTGTTCAGAAGTAATACATGCACTATTCTTAATTATGGTATCTTATATTGATCTAAGATTTCTAAAATTGAAGAAACACCAGTAATGGGTAGAAGATTATAATTAGGACCTTGGCCATTGAGTTCAATGGTGTGAATTCTATTAAACCTAAAAAGACTAAATAGGAAAGGAGGAACTAAAAATGGCTAAATAGGACTTAAGAACCTAAAAGAACACAAAAAGGCTACTTTCTCGTTGAAATTAAACTACCCAAATTCACATGAATAAAAATTATTGGTGAATTTTCATCTTTTATGAAATGTCTATATCATAGTACATTGCAATGCCAAGAAAAAGTACATTATAAATACAAACTATTTTTACTAAGGGGTTTCCACCCATCTGGCCCAGGCCATTTTAGGTGGGACCCCTTATATTTAGAAAAGTTTGGATACAATAATTAATGTTATATTATCCCATTTATCTAAATTCTAATAAAACTAAAACAAAATACAAAATTTCCATGTTGTTTACTTCAGTCACCAATATCAGCAGCAACCTACTGGATTCCAGGGGACCGAGTTCTGACTGATTCCCACCTCTTACTAATACTAATTTTATTAAAGCACTACAACATATGCTTACTACCAGATTCTAGAACACTCTCTCCTAATCTATTATTCCATTCTTCTCTTCACAGACCATTTCCATTTATTTCTTACTTTCTCTAAAAATTTTTCTATATCTTTACAGTTTTTTTTTCTATTATTTTGTTAACATTACTTTTCTCCCTAATGTTTAATCTTATATTTTCTTTCCTCAAAGTCTCAGTTTCTTTAATTCATAAATTATATGTTTTACGTCTTCTTTATCCCCACATAATGGGCACACGCCTTGTAGGTATCCATTTCTTTGACCTTTTAACCTCCATATTCCTGCTCTTAGCCAGGCTATCCCCTTTCTTTCTTCATTATTAGTGTTATCTATATACCTCTCTCTTCCCAAGCTATTTTTCATTGAGACATAAAAGACTAGTGGCCTTTTCTCAGATAATTGACTAAATAAGTTTTGGATCTCTATGTCCTCGAATCATTTCCGAACTTCCTTCAAGAAACCTTTGTGGTTTATTTCTCTTTTTCTCCATATATCCCCTAATCCATTACTTTCTAGATTATATCTCTAGTTACTAACCCAACCTGTGTTTTGTAAACTTTTTTCTTGATGTTGTAAGCATTGTTTCAATAAATTATCATCATATAAATTTAAAATCCTATACCAGTATTTTAAAGATATCATAGTAAATATACTTATTTTGATAGAAGGCTTGAGTGTGTTGTGTCGGTCCTGGTGGGGTAGTGGTTACCATACTTGCCTCCTAAACCCAAGTTCGCAGGTTTGATCCCGGCCATGATTGATGTATTTTTCGGGCATAAAAATCCTAAGTATGGCTTCCTTCGAAAGGGAAGTAAAACTGTGGGTCGCGTGTCATATATTTACGCCACGATAAAGAACCTAAAGCCTGAAAGAAGAGGCCTCTGAGCAAAATTTATCTGCCATTTCACGCCCTGAGTTGAATGGGATGCTGATGACCTATGTTAAAGAGCATCTGTAAATAAACCTAATCAAGAAAAAAATTCAGTGTGTTGTTCATGTTGATCAATATAATACTAAACATGTATAGTGCATTGTTATGTCATTGTAACAATGAATCTGCATGTTACCATCATATAAGGATCTCTCTCAGGTTCACCCTTCCCTGAATGCCACCTCGCTGCCAAAGTTAATCCTTAAAAAATTAAATATATGTTTGATTGCAAATAGAAACTAAACTTGTCCACAGTTCTTCAATCTTTAATAATTCACTGTTGATTTGTTGAAGTAACAAATTAGTAATGAATCCAATTATTGTACTGTAGTTTATATTAGCTGTAGCATTACTTTAATTTTCACCAAAATACAAGATAAGAATTGAAATAATTGAGCCACAATCTATGTATCTGATATGTTTGTGCCATTTTCATTATATAAAAATAAATTACTAACAAATGACTATGGAAGATTGAATTAATGTTGTGTCAGCATATAAATAAATTGAATGTTCTGTACTTAAATTGTACTTCAAAAGTTGTAGACAATGGAGTGGTTTTATATATATGCTATTAGAATTTATCAAATATGTTAATACTAGCTCCTCTTACATATACAACATTAAGACATGTTTCAAAGGCAATCACTCCCATCATCAGCTGTTGACCTGCTACTGGATGTGGTAGCTGGATCCTGAGGTGGATCTATGGAGACATCTGATGGTTTAAATAGGAACTTGCTGAGTTCACACAGGAGTGAAACATTAAAATTCATGTATTTTCCTGAATTTTTTCAGGATAAAATTTTTTTCCCGAGTTGCTAGCTTTGTTGAATTGTCTTTCAGCAGATTAGCCTCTGGTTTAATTTTTTATTTTAGATCCAAAACTATGCTGCTACCACTGATTTGTCTATTTGTTTAAAACGAATATACCTAAAATGTTCCTTTCTCCAGATATCTATATTTCTCTTTGTTTTACCAATATATTTTTGATTCATTCTGACATTCAATTTCGTAAATTGCTGATTTCTGTCCTTTTGGCATGGTGTCTTACTGAGTAACCTAGTAGTTTTTTTTTTTATATATTTGCTCTTTGGGGCTAACTTTATTACATGTTCTTTGAATATTACATTGAATTTGCTGTGATAAATTGGATGATATGTGAAACTTTTGAATTTGCTACTTTCCTTGATACACTCTCTTATAGATTTTTATTTTTCAAATATATGGATCTTTATCATTTTTTGTCTTTGTTGAAATCATTGACTTTTGTTGTATTAATTATCTGTTGATATTCTGTTTCTGTGAGTGGAATGTAAACTATTCTATGTGTTAAGTTGTTGAACACAGCATAGTTCTAAATATTGTACTTACGAAGCTGTTGACAATGGAGTGGCAATATAACCTCAACTTAGGTATTCATTTTTTACACTAAACTCCATTCACTTACACAAAAGAAAGATGCGTTTTGGGAGAATCTCTCTCATCTTCAGTAGCTCACTGACAAATGGATGTTCCTGCGGTGGCCTCTGTTGGTTGAAGTAGGAAGTTGCTGAGCTCATCCATAGGAGGAAGCATACATAGTTGTGTTCTCTATATTTTAATTAAATCTTTCTAATCTGGTCTCATCTAATCTAATTTCAAACCGTTCTCCAGTAGATAAAATATTTTAAAATGCTAAACACATTTCTGTGGCTTCACTTCCAATGAACTAAACTATATGTATACATTTTATATAAAGGTATTAATATTCAATTTTACATTTGTATTCATTTGAACAATATATATTTATCTAGTTAACTTTTCCAAATTGATTTCTTTGACAAAATCACAAAACTCTTTTAAGTGTTTTGTTATCAGTTCACTTTTGCTTGTAGGCCACTTTGTTGCTTTTTGGTTTATACTGTGTGTTAACCTGATTCTTTCCTTGGATAGGCTGTTGCAGTCAAGTAGGAGATGATTTACAGTTTGGCTACCTCCATTGCACTTCTATGTGGGATCTTCTGTTAAGTGAAATCTGTGATAATAACCTTTTAATAGTTCATGTCTGTCATCATTATAGAAATACCCATTAAAATAGAGATTCTGACTGTTAATCTTTTTTTTGGACATGCTTGGAAAGTATTTTTTCATCCCTTCTTCTTTTGTGATATTTTGTCATTATTGTCCCCACTTTTTATGCTCTCTTCTATTATATCTTTCACATTTTTCTTTGTTATATGATATCAGTTCATCCCTTCTAACTGTCTGTTTTACAAGAGGGCCTGCCATTTCATTTTCATACATCCCCATATAAACATGTACCCAGCTGAATGCAATTGGCCAATTGTTGTTCTTAAGATTCTTCAGTTTATTTCTATTTGTTCTATTAAGTATTTGTGATTCTTGCTGTTCCTGAGAGAGTCTAACGTGACTTTACTATTGTTATATATTTCTACTGTGTTTATATTTTGTAAGTGTGTGTGTGTGTGTGTTTTTTTATTTATTTATTAATCAGATATTTAGAATTAATTAAATGCATTTTAAAATCTGATAAATCTTTCAAATGGTTTTAATTAATTAATCATACTGATTAAAAAGTATCTTATGATGAAGAAAACATAACTGTTTTGTGCAATCTGTGTATCATTAGTATAAACTATAATATTCGTTTCTTCTTGCTATATAGAAAGCTAAAAGTAATAATATAATAAGTACCATTTAGCACAAACCTTCCTTCAATAGCTTTCTTGTTTGAAAATACAGCTTAGACTACCATTTACTTTCACAAACTATGGAAAGAATATATACAGATGGTGCCAAAAAAATGTACTTACACTTTCACAGTAGATATCTATTTAATATATTTCAAAGTTGAACAAAAAAATAACAGTAATGTGAAGTATGATGTTCTGTAAACAGATGTGACTCACATACATCATGACAATGTTGCTACAACAAAATGGAACCAAGATTATCATCTGAACAGTGGAAAGCAATTTTGAAATGGTATTGGAAAACCGAGAATGTTGTTGAAGTTACAGGGCAATGGAAGCTTGTATACAGAACAGAACCACTAACATGAGTAACAATTGCACACATTCGGGACAAATTTGAGACTCATGATACTGTATGCTACGCTTACAAGGGCAGATCTGGGAGACCTTGCAAAGCAACAAGTCCTGCATCCTCGGCTATGGTTTTGGAACATTTCAAGCACTCACCGCAGAAACCTTCAAAGCAATATGCACGTGAGACTGGGATTAGCAAAACCAGTGTACACTGTACTATTAAAACAGCAAAGTTAAAAGTTTTCATCCCAAGATGTTTGCATGCATTAAATGAAGATGACCCTGATCGGAGAATGCAGTACTGTGGGTGGTTTTCGAACATTGTACAAGAGGATGAGGCCTTCATACTCAGAAGCGCTGATGGTGTGCATTTTGAGCAATTGCTGTAACTGTAAAAGCCTTAAGATTAGTGCTCATCATTTTCTCTTTGTGTGAATTCAGTTTTCTTATGTTAATACAGTTTTTTTTTCTTTGCTTGAAGTGTGTATACATTATTTTTGGCACCCTGTGTGTGTGTGTGTGTGTGTGTATGTGTGTGTGCGTGCGTGCACGTGCGCACGCGCTCCCATGTAAGGGGAAAAATTTAGTGAAATTTGAGTGATTTCCTCATAAATAACATACTATATTATATATTAAATTTAAAATTAAATAATATAATGAAGCAACTAATATACTCTTAATTAGCTAGTGATCGATTTAATACTCTTATGCTGCACTTACCATTGAATTATACAGAACATGTTTCACAGGTTTTTGCCTGTATCATCGGCTATGAGTGACTGCCAGATTCATTGTTGGCTGGATGGACTTGGTGCAGCTCTGATGGACATTTTATGAACTTTTGGATTAATTTTATCTTCTGTTGAGATCTCAAAGTTCATAACTATTTCTTCACATTTTTTTATAAAAGTTTATTCCCATATTCCCAAAGAGTCAATCTATGAATTTCAATAATTTGACTTCCATTTCTATATCATGTTTATCTCTCCAAAAGTAATGTGCAACTGCTGATGTATCTGTCTGATTGTACTTGATGTTTCTCCAGTGTTCCTTTAGCCTCATTTGAATGCTTGTTTTTGTTTTGCCATTAAATACTTTGTTGCATTCCAAACAGTTGATATTATATATTCATGTCTTCTTCTCATCAGGTATTCCATCATTATCACTGAAGTTCAAAAGATTATATAGGCTGAATTTGTTCACTTGGGGATAAAGTAATCCCAAACTCTCTTGAGTATTTTCTGAAAATTTTTGTGGCCCAAGGATGAGTAAATTTCTTGTAAATGGTAGTTTCTTTTTTGCTGTCTGTTGTAACCTGTTTTACCCTCTTCTCTTGTTTGAATTTCTTGATTTTCTTGTCTAAAATTTCTTGGTCATACCCATGGCTTTTGTGATATGTGTCATGTGAGATTCTCTTTGCTGTGTTCAAATTCATTCTATGTATGTTAATGAGTCTATGTGATAAGCTGTTGAGAACTGGTTTGTTTGTGATGTTTGAAATGTTTGTATGTGCTGTGGGATTGAAGCCATTTGCCTTTATTTAATTTTCAATCTGTGTATCATATTTATATATTCCAAATTTCAAATTATTGTCTGTTCTTATAATCTTTAAGTCCAGGAAAGGAATAATATTGTCTTGTTCTGTTTCAGAAGTGAATTTAATTTCTCTATCTTGTAGTTTTAGCAGTTTCAAAGCATCATCCAAATTCTTATTAACTACCACAAAGATATCATCCATGTATTTGTGCCAGCCTTTAAAAATGTATGGAAATAATTTGATGATGTGCATTTCTAAACATATAAACCAGCCAGAAAAGGTGATATGCATTCCCCATAACTGAACCTGCTTCTTGTTTATGAAATTCGCCATTGAACCTGAAGAAATTCTGACTTATGCAGACTTTGGTTAGTTGGATGTATTCCTCAATCTCCTCATTGCTTAGTTTCAGAGACTGCAACCATTTCTGTAAGGATTTTGGGAGTTTGCATTTTAGGATGCTGGGAAAGAGTGAATTTGCATTAAAGGAGACTAGAAGATCCTCCTTTTCCAGAACCAAATATATAATTTTCTCCACGAGTTCTTTGGAATTACTTATTAAACTATCAAACCTAGGAAATTTTCAAAATCTCTGGGGGAGCCATCATGCATTTGGTAGGAGAGTGTATTTCTACAGTTGATTATTGGTCTCGTGAGATTTCCCAGTTTGTGTATTTTCAGTAGGCTGTGTATCCATGCCATTGTGGTGTTGTGGATTTTAATTTTGGCTTCTCCTTGGGTTGTATGATTGTGCTTTTATTATTATTATTTGGCTTATATATGGATGTTATTTATCATCCCAGGTCAGTGACTCTTGAACCCTGTAAAAAAGGAAAAGTGTTGCTGTACGTAATTGTTTAGGAACATAGATTTTCTTCAAGATATTTGTGGTTTTTCATACTTTGTAGAAGTGTAAAACAAAATGCGTTTCTTTTATTATCATCTATTCATTTTTTAACATCTTTGTTCAACCTAAAAGCAAAATTTGTCATTTAATTCCATCATCATACCTAGTATGTCCATCTTTTACATGTTCAGAAGTGGGGAAATTGTTTTCATTATTGTAAGTTTCCATTTTGTTTAAATGTTCTTTTAAAATGTTACAAGTGCACTACACACTGCTGACAAACAGATAAACAATAACATCACAATCACATCGATGTGGCACCATATTTAATAGAATTACTAAATCAGAACCACAGAAATAATTGTAAACAACACAAACCAAAATCCACCCTTTCACAATAATGTAAATACAACAAAAAATGTAATAATAATGTAATCCACTTATCAATACTTGAATTCTTGTCATTAACCTTGTGTTTATTTCCAGCTATGCCTAGGCACTGAGCTGTGGAGCAACAGCAAGCTTATTCTAACTGCTTGCATAGATTGATTGTAAAACTAAATGGAAGCTGAATAAGTCTTGTGCTATCCCATATTTGATTTTACTCCATTGCAGGGAAACTTGAGCTCACATACCATAGGTTCCCTATCTCAAAATGACTCATCCCTTTGAATTTGTGCGGGGAAATTCTGAAACATCCTGTCTATAAAATTATAAATTAAATTCTGCATCAATTAGCTCCAAGATAAATGCATGATGTCAGAATAATATTTTCTTTTTTGCAGATAATGAGCAACTTGCTCGCTCTGGCACCAATTGTCTGGAAAATCTAGTCAACTCCAATGGTCTGAAATTCCAAGATTCAACATGGGATAAAACTTGCCAATGCATGCTAGATATCTTTAATAGTACAATACCTAGTGCACTGCTTACTTGGCGTCCTGATGATGCTGGTGATGCAAAGGAAAGTGACATGGAAATAATAAATGTAAGCTAAAATACTGCTTTGAATTAGTCATATATTTCTTTTTATCTGTACATTCCATCCTTTTTTTTTTTTTTATGCTTTGTGTTTTTAGGGTGAGGGTTTGGAGTCCATTCGGCAGGGAATCTTGAAACGATCAAATAGTTCATACAGTATACAGAGCAACCATAGCAATAGCAATCAGTCTGCAGCGGAAGAATCAAAATCATCCAAATGCAAGGTATTCATTCTTATCTCAAGTTTCAGGCAGTTAAAAGTTTTACAACTAATGCAATTTTAATAACTTCCACATTGATCAAGTAGGTTCATGTAATAACGTTCCACTGGTGATACCTCAATAGTAAAAACTGGCGTTAAACATTATTAAAAAAAATGTAATAATGTGATGTTACAATACAAATACCACTGCATAATGGTAAACATTTCAAAGCACTGGTGTAAAATTTAACAACCATAGTCACAAAAAACATTACCTATGTTTGAGGGTAGGTCCATAAGTTTCTGGCCTCGCCATTAAGGATTGTCGCTTTCACGAAATCCTTATCTGGTGTCATACCTTATCTGTTAAGTAAATAATTGCAGCTGTAACTTCTGTTCTGCTGTGTTTGTTTAGATAAAGTTGCATAAAGAAGGCTATGTATAGAAGATTATGACATTTCAAAATGGAATTTTGAGCTGTTAAGTTCTTCAAAAAAGAAGGACTTGCTCCAAATGAAATTAAACAGCTATCGGATAGTGTATATGGGGAAGCATCCCCCTCATATTTTACCATAAAAGAATGGACCAAACTTTTTCTAATAGGTTGAGAAATCTTTGAAGACAAAGAGCATGCAGGTCGGCCCTTGGAGGTGCTCACTCCTCAAACATTGCTTTTGTGGAAGAATAAACTATGGAAGACCGGTGGCTCAAAGATTTTTTCCATTGGAATCTACATTGGAAAAACCAAGAGAAACATAGGCACACGGTTAAAGGAACATAAAGTACAAGCAAATAGAAAAATCAGCAGTAGCATATCATTTTTGGACACAAAATCATGACATAATAAATAAACCAAAATTATTAAAATCAGTACAAGGATCTACAGAACTAGCAACCTGGGAGAAAATCTACATCTATAAATACAAAGACAGTCTAATGGACTTCGACATTGCCAGAGATGAAATCATAAACTACAAGTTTATCACACCACCACCATAGCAGAATACACATTCCCACAGCTCAACGAATCATCCAACAGTTGAACTTTAGCCTGACTGAAGATGGGAACTAAATGTTCTCAAAACCAGTTCTGTATATTTATGAAAAGTAAGTGAAGCTTTAAGAGTGTCTAGTTCAACTGAATCATATAATGATATCAATTAATATGATTAGCTTCACTGTGCAAATTCCAATTTACATTTTAATTAAAGAAGAATTTTTTAATGAATACAAACAAATAGAAGAAACAACGGTTAAAAATGATTTTAAAAAAGAACTAGTATACAAAAAGGTACAGAAATTCAAGTGACAAAAATGTATCAAAGAAACCACAACACTTTCAGCAAGAAAAGATTAACTAATTTTTAAAAAAATTCACACATCCGTGTGGCACAAAAAAATTTCAGAATATTCTTAAAGATTTTAATATCAGATTGGCATTGGTTAACAGATTTAATGTTAAAAACCTACTGATAGACAATGTTAATGATAGTATTTCACAAGAGAAAAAAAAACAGATATTTATAAAATAAATTGTGCAGAATATGAATAAATCTACATTGGAAAAACAAGAGAAACATAGGTACACAGTTAAAGGAACATTTCAGGAACATAAAGTTAAAGCAAAATTATTAAAATCAGTACAAGGACCTACAGAACTAGCAACTTGGGAGAAAATTTAAATACAAAGACAATCTAATGAGCTTCAACACTGCCAGGGATGAAAACATAACAGATTTAATATAGTTCAGTCAAATTTGTAACACTTACATCACTTATTACTTAAGGAGGAAAAAAAGTTTCAAGAGCTAATTGCTCCCATCTTCAGTTTC
Source organism: Metallyticus violacea (assembly GCA_030762175.1). NCBI lineage: Eukaryota > Metazoa > Arthropoda > Insecta > Mantodea > Metallyticidae > Metallyticus > Metallyticus violacea. The sequence goes on from CM060833.1 coordinate 139,281,419, forward strand.
AGGTCGACTGCTGGCTTTGTTCTTCTTGTTTGTTGGTTTGGTTTGTATCTATTGGTGGCTGGATGAACTTCTGTATTAGGTTGTCACTTGGCAGGATTTCAAAGTTAAAAACCATGTTTTTAACTTTGAAATCCTGCCAATCAGGACATCCTAATACAGAAGTTCATCCAACCACCAGCAGAGTCAAACCACACGTTTTTAACTTTGAATCCTGCCATGTGACATTCTAATACAGAAGTTCATCCAGCCACCACCAGAGACAAACCAAACCAACAAGAAGAACAAAGCCAGCAACTGACCTGAATCTGAGGATGGGAGCAATTAGCTCTTGAAACTTGTTTTCCTCCTTAAATAATAAGTGATGTAAGTGTTACAAATTCAACTCAACTATATTAAATCTGTTAGTGTATTAAACATCACTGTTACAAAAGTCCACCAAACTTAACAAATGAAAACATAAACTACAAGTTTATCACACCGCCACCAGAGCAGAATACACGTTCCCAGAACTTAATGAATAATCGAACAGTTGAATTTTAGCCTAACTGATGATGGGAACGAAATGTTCTCGAAACTGGTTCTATATACTATAACAAGTAAGTGAAGCATTAAGAGTGTGTAGTTCAACTAAATCATATAATAATATCAATTATGTGTTCTTTTGTCTTTTAGAGCAGTATAATGTCAAATTTTTTTTCCAGATCTATAAATATCATATATAACTTGCCTATCTTAACGGATGAACACTTCTTAATACTGCTTGAAATCCTGAGAGTTTGCCCTCTGTTTCAGCCTAGATTTATACTCTTGCTGCTAAGACCTTTGTAAAAATTGGGATAACTGTTACTTTGGGAATTTCTTCTTTTTTAAACAGTAGATTCAGTGCATCCACCAATGCATACATTCTAATTTCATTCTCAAACCAAGCTACAAAATTCATCTGGAATTCTATCTGCAGCACATGTTTTCCTTGTTTTTAGATTCCTGAGTTACTTCCATACTTCAGTTAGAGTGAATGTGTGTTCCATAATATCTATATACCCTGTATCCGCTTTTCCCCAGTCATCCTGCAAAAGAAGTATCATAAGAACTTCAATATTGTTGTACTGCTTATTCTGTGAACACATTTCATTAGCACAGTTTCAAATATCTCTGAACCTCACATTATGTTTCAACATTCACTGTGGTTCTGTGAGGCAAGAGCAAAACTCCCTGACAGTATCAAAACATTGTAACTGTGACAGGCCTTTTGCCACATCCCCCCCCTTAATATCCGTTTTTACTACTGAGGCACCACAGGTGGGCATGTTTCCATGTCCTTCCATGCAAACATCTGAATGCTCATACACCTTTTGCATAAACAGAGGGTACCCGACAATAGATATCACAGCAGTTTAGTTTTTTGCTGTGAAAAAATGTATGACTGCCCATAATTCAAATTTGGACATCTTTATGTCCGGTTAACTACTGTGAAAGTAATGTGCTCAAAATTCATTCATTATATTTGTTATACATTTTGTGTTTTATTGTGCTGCTCTGAGTTTTAGTTGCTAGTAACAAAGTGTTTAATACAATATGTAAGTTTTCCAGTTCTTTATCTCTGAAAAACAAATAATAACAATGCATTTTTTTGAATGTATTGGCAACCCTGAAGTAGTTTTATTAAATGGAGAACATTATTTTGGCAATAGTTAACTGGACATAAAGGTATCAACATTTAGAATTCTGTATAGTCATACATTTTTTCACAGCAAAAAACTAAACTACTGTGATATGCATTGTCAGGTACCCTCTGTTTATGCAGAAGGGTGCATGAGCATTCAGATGTTTGCATGAATGACATGAAAACATGCATTATAAACAATGCGGCAAAAGGCCTGTCACAGTTACAGTGTTTTCAGACTGTTAGGGAGTTTTGCTGGTTTATTACTTGCCTCACAGAACCACAGTGAATGTTGAAAGATAATGTGAGGTCCTGATGCTACTTAGGGTCACAATCAAATCAAAACACACGAGACTTTGTACTTCACGAAGTTCTGCATAACAACACTTGCACACACTTATCTAAAAGAACCCAGGACTTGCATAGGAATTTCAAATGGAAAACTTTATGCATCCACCTTATTCTGCTAATCACATCCTGAATGATTTCCATCTTTACACCAAACTCAAGAAGCACCTCTTAGGCAGCTATTTAAAAAAGTTAAAATAAAAATCACATTAAACAGATGGTTGGGCAAATAGGACATGGCATGGTGCAAACAAAGTAACCGACTTCAGTTGTTGTCAATATGGATACATTAATTAGTGAAGCATAAAGAGTGTTAAGACGACAGATTCAATTCACATGAGCTTCACTGTGTTAGTTCCATATGAAAACTTTTTTAAAGATTTACAATTTTTAAAAAATTTTGATTGGAAAGTATCAAAAAATTGGTATTACTATACCAAAAATGATTGGAAAAATATGATTATATGGAGATATAGCTTAGAAGTTGCATATTGCTGATTTTATTTCAAAATTAAAAAAAATGAATGGAATATTTTTCCTGCAATAGGGAAAATTGCTTATTGAATGATACTCATCAGAAGATGTGTAGAAATTTACATTGTATCATTCAGAATTATTAGGTAGGTTTGCTGATGAGTTAAGCATTAATGGCTTGGGATTAATTTCATTGTTTATCCTTTCTGAGATGGCTTATACTAGCTTACCCTTATTATTTAATGCAAGACATGCATGGTGTAACCACGTGCTTAATGTTGCTAATTGAATCATTTATTTCCGAAACCAGTCAAGCTCCAAAATAAGAAAAAATGAGTTACTGACGGAATATGTTCCTATGAGGGTATATGCACATTTTAGTGCACACATCAGTCAAACTTTATCCTCCTGTAATAGTCAGGCATGACTTTGAATTTCATGTTTAAGTCAGAAACCAGTCGAGCGACACTGCTTGTGTGGTTTCTGCAGTAAACTGTGGGTACATATCGTGTTTTTGTTACTCAATATGATTAAAAAAACTGATTCTTTATAGTGACAGTCCATCAAGACAAAATGAGAATCACACAGTTGTTAAATTGTTTATGAACCTTTGTGACAAAGAGCAATTTGACAATTCATCCAGAACTTCCCTGTTCATATTTACGGTGTGCAGGACTTTAGAGCTATAAAGCGCCTGCTGAAAAAAGTTGATTGAATTTAGATTCCAGAGGAATATATGAAGCTTATACTGAAAGCCAGTAAAACCAATTGTTTTACTTTTCACAAAGATACCTACCAATGTCAGAAGATTCAAAACATGGTGGCCTCATTCATACAAGAGCCTTACTAGCTCAGACTAAACCTCTGGTAGAGATGTTCCTGAAGACTAAAATGAGAGTTTCAAGATATCAACATACAAACAGTTTTGTTACAATGAGAACATTTCTGGAATCATTCAATCAACTTTCACTATGCTGAAAACAGATCATGCTCATGACTTACCCACCCAGTTGGCCTACTCTTTGAAGCAGAAAAAATCCAATTTAAGACCTTAAACACTCATTGATAGCAGTTGTTTAGTTATATTAATTTAATAAGTTCATTTTCATATGATTTTTATATTAGGTAAAGTCTATAATGTCCAATATAAAGCCACAAACATTTAATGGTAATAATTATTTAGTTATGTTAATTTAAAAAATCCATTTGCGTATTTTAATACATAAGATAAAGGCTAGAATATTCAATTTAATGCTTCAAACATTCATTGATAATATGTTTTTAATTATTTAATGTGTTTAATTGCACATGTTTTTTATGTTAAGCAAGTGCTTCAATTTTGAAATCAAATAACAAATATTCATTGGTAATATATTTTAAATCATATAAATCTAAAAAGCTCATTTGTATAGATTTCATGTATCAGATAAGGGCTATTACAATGTATTTCTTAATTTTTGTTTGTTCGCCATTATGACAATACTTAATAATATAAATATAATGGTTCAAAGGACCACACACATAGTCAAGAATATGAAAAGATTAACTACAGATAAAGAAAATTGTAACTAAGAGAATCAACCAATGGCAAGCATAATAACATTAATTAATGTGTACCAAGAATGAAACATGAGACAGATAGCTATGTTGAGACTAAATAGAAATTAACAAATTTCGTTCGCTTAGTCTGCTTATGTTGAAGATAATTCATTGTAATGAATAGTATTATTACAATTCTATTGTAATAAGTGATGGTTTATATTTCAAAATGTTTAGTTAATTATGCTTTGTATTCCAAAGGGAGAATCATGCTTTATATTCCATTAGAAGAAATCGTGATTAGTACTCCTAAAGACATGCTGCATTTAACATAATGTAAAGATAAGTGGCTATTAATATTTCATGGGAAGAAGTTACAAATTATTAGTTGCAGTGAATAATAAGAGTCATGAATTCAAACTAGTATCTGTATAGGAATATATTATGCAAATTATTCCAAACACTAAGACAAAATAAGGTGGATTAAATATATATTAGTGATAAAGAGAATTTACACAAAGTATCAAATAAAATCAAGTAGATTATCATCTGTATTCCGAACCATGAAAGAAATGTTGCCATTAAAGCACAGTTGTCAGGAAAGAAATATAAATTCCTTCACGTCAGTCTCATATTTGTCTACATCTAATAATATTCTCAGAGCACATTTTAATCAGAAAAGAGTGCTGTTTTGTGTTAATAACAAGACATTAATAAATTTCGTAGATTTCTATCCATTGTGATTTTGTTATAATTAAAGACAGACTCCTTTCACCCCAGAAGTATCAATCTGAAAAATTTGGCTGTAATACCAAACAGTGAGTAGTCGAGCATATTGTAGGGGTAGTTAGGAATGACGTCTATGACGACACAGCTAGATAATTTGCAAATTTGGCACCCAACATCTACGGCATCGTGCCATTATTAAATACCGTTGCACTTTCAGGAAAAATAAAGTGTATAAGTATACTTTATAGGCTTACTTACTAAAATATTACTTAGACTTGCATGGAACAATATTTTTCATTAAACATTTTATCAAAAATCTCAAATATATAGTAGCCTAAATATTTTTGGACACTCTTTATGCATGTTTCGGTCGAGTTCTAAATTTCTTTGTTATTGTTTTAAGTTCCCATCAATATCAAGAAGATACAGATCTAAATATCCTAAAATCTGATGGGATATGAGCACTTTTATGACACCTTTTTTACAATGGCCTACTACAGAGGCAGAATGTGCAGTGGAGTTCTTTTATGAGGATTGATTAGCTCCTGTCATGATGTGTAGGCATTGCTTATTTCATCCTTTTAATTATCTCCGTACTGGCTATGTAGTCTAAACCTAATTACTAATATTTTCTTTTTCCACAAGTATGGGTTTTATGACAAAATCCTCAAAAATTCAAGAATTATGCCATAAAATTACTTTTGCACCACTCGTTTATTGCAGAAACCAGTTAAGTGCAAAATATTTTAGGTTTTTTTATAGCAAAGGTAAAATGCAGAAAATAAATATATTTAGATATATATGAAATACATTTTACCTTTTTGTTTATTTTTCTCATTTTTCTATTTACACGTGAGTTACCATTTTGGAATATTTTCTATGAGTACAATTGATTGTTGCAGTTGTTCATTTTTCAGTAGTTTGGTTAGTGCAATGATAGCATTTTTTCCTCATTACAGTACACATATCTGCCAGCAAGCTATTTTCATATTTTATTTTGAGGAGAGGGGAATATGTTTGAAATTGCAATTTTAAATTTTGCACAGGGCCTCACTAACCTATAATCTCATGTTCAATAATATTTTCTTGTTCTTTGTGCAAGTTTGCTTGCTTGACTATTTCCATATATAGATATTTTTTGCTGCTTCTGCTTCCCAGCTGGCTGAACTTGAACATTTTTCAACATAGAAGTTAAGGACAAATGTTTTAGCAGGAACTCAGAACTGAGTATAACTTTATATCAAAAACATGAACAACATAGGGAAGTGGTCTGAAACAATATGGAATTTGCAGTTATCATTCAACTTATTGGGAGAAGATGATGTATACTCACCAATAAACAAATACACTCTAAAAGTAATATATGGATACATAAATTTTTATTTTATTTTAAAGAGTAGCATTTGCAAAACACCAGGTAGCAGAGTAAAGCAACAAGTACTTGACTCCTAGAAGAATTGTGTGAAATTGAACGAACACGGGTATATTTTCAACCATATTTCACTACAGCGCATACAGCTGATCTCTCTTTAAAATTGAGGAAATTTTTTAATATTAGTAGGAGTCAGAGTCATTAGTAGGGGATTATGGCCAGTGCAGTTTCGGATCTTACTGTATGCATTTTCTATTTATGGGAGACATTAAAAAATAAAGTGTATCAGAATATCCCACATACATTGGAAGAAATGAAAGACAATATAAGAAGGGAAATTGCTGCAATATCAGAAGGAGAATTAATTTTCATTCTTCTTCTTAATGCAATTTTTTTTAAAAGGTGTGAGAAATGTGTGGCTGCACAAGGACATATGATGAAGGTATGTGGTTATTCTAGTTATAATTTTCATAAGAAATCTATGCACTTGAATTTAAGGAGCTACAAATATCCTACTCCACCAGCAAACAGTGCAATTCCCAGTGCCAAGCAAATCCCTTTAATTTGGCATGCATCCAAATGAGGCTCTGTAAAATCAAATCTTAGAAGAGCATTTAAGGAACAAAAGCATCAAGGAAGGAAATGAAAGTAGATGAAATAATTGAGAAATTAGTTTAGTTGAACTAGCAGGATATAGGATGAGAATGAGAGAAAGTGATGATAAGATATTTGAGGGTTGGTATGATAATGAATGTAGAGCAGTTAAATGAAGAGTAGAAAGAGGGTTAAGAAAATGATACAAACTGGGAACAATAAGAAAGAGAAAATTTTATGATTGGAAGATGGTTTAAATCTCTTGTGGAAGAAAAAAAGAAAGAAAGAATGGGGGGAAGAAATTAGGAAGAAAATTCTGGAAACAACAAAGTTAAATGACAGTGAGGCAATATGGTCAACTGTGAGAGATTGCACACAAGGCAGGTAGCTGAAAATAATATTGTCCCTGAGGAATGGTGTAAATACATCTGTCTTTTAGGGGTTAAGGAGGCTCTTTCTCCAAGATTTGTGGCCAATTAAGAATTCATTAAATGTTGAATATTTAGTTAGATGGAGTTAATTAAAGCAAAGGAACAATTCAAAAGGTTAAAGAAAATGAAACATGTTGGATTTATGGTATTCCAGGAAAATTCTGGAGAGCTGGGGGTTTGGATGAAAACAGAGGGATGTTACTGGTACAGATATTCAATTCAATATTTGAAGAGGGTTAAGTTCCCAAAAGATGGCAGACAGTGATTATATTCATAATATTTAAGGGAAAATGTGATATAAATAATCCAGCAAACTATAGAGGAATTAGCCTATTATCTGTGCTAGGGAAGTTATAGACAGGTATATTGACTGAAAGATTATGAAAATGGGCAGAACATGAAAATAACTATTAGAATTTCAAGCAGGTTTTAGGAAAAATATGAGAATAGTAGATAATATTTTTATAATAAATGTAATGATAGATAAATATTTTGGTCATAAAATAGGGAGATTATATATGCTTTTTATGGATTTCAATAAAGCATTACAAAATTTATACCTTGATAATGAATAACGTATTAAGATTGCAAATGATATGGTAGCTGCTAATAATCCAAACACAATAGGTCTTAGACAAGGGTATCATCTAAGTTCTGTACTAATTAATTTGTTCGTTGATGATATTTTAGAAGTAATCAGTAAAGTTAACAGGCATATTCCAACAATTAATAATATTGAGACTCCTGGCTTATTATTGGTCAATGATCTAGTAGTGGGATCAATTACTAATGTTGGTTTAGTGAATTCAGCTGAAGCAATATCTAAATTTTTAAAAAAGAGCAATAATGAGGAAAATAAATAAGGAAATTTTGTAAGGAATGGAGCCTAAGAATAAATATTTGGAAATAAAAAATCATAGTATTTAAGAAAGGGAGTAATTGCATAAAATGAAGAATGGTGTTGGCAAAAGTCAGATATTGAAATGGTTAATAAATTTGACTATTTAGGTATCAGACTCAACAGCAATTGCAGTTAGAGTAAACAAAAGAAAAGGATATTGACAAAAGGAAGGATAGTTTTGAAAACTGTCAACATTTGTATGTATAAAATTCCAGGAATGTACATAAAGTGACTGGAGAAAATATACATGGCAGTAGGTAAGGCTAAAATGCTGTATGGAGTAGAAAGCTGGGGTATTGATGAGGGTTGGCTAAACATGGACTTAACACACAGAAATTTTTGTAAAAAATTCTGGGACTGCCAAAAATTTTACCTAGTATTAGCAGTTGCACAAACAGAATTAGGAAGAATAGGAAGCAAAGGAAAAATAATGGTAAGAATTTTAAAATATTGGCCAAGGATAAAGAATTCAGATGAATAAAATATTTTGAAACAATGTTTAAAGTTGCAAGAGAATGCTACTTGATGTAATACTTGGGCCAGTAAAATTAAAGTTGTTAATGGAAAAAGTTGGCTAGGGGATGACCTGGGGAGATTGGAAAATTAAAAGAAAGAGTTTTTTGGAAAGAAATTAAATTAAGAATTGAAGATATTGAAACCCAGGAAATATTTAGTAATTTTAATAATAAAAAGTCATTGAGGATTTACAGGGAATTAAAGGAAGAATAGGATAGGGAAAACTATGTGAATCTAGGGAACAGAAAGGTGAGGAAAGGAACTGCATAGGCTAGAACAGATACTGAAATTGAAAGGTTTAAGAGGGGAAAGGGATTTAGGGATATGTCCATTGTGGAATGAAATGTTGACTTACTATTCTCGAATGTGAAGAAACTAAAATAATGAGAGGAAAATTAAGGCTGGAGAAATGGGCCAATCTACCAATAGAAACAGTAGGGGAAAAGGTGTTGAATATGAAGTCAGCAAATGTTATGGAGAGTGCTGCCTGTTTAGGTAAAGTAAAAAATAGTTTAGGAATGTTAACAAATCAGGGACAACTGAGCTTTTAGAAATTAATTAATAATAAAAATGGATAAGTATAGTGTATGTATAAAATGGTTCCAATAGCAAAATAACCAGTGTTAAAGTTTTCTGGGCCACTAGATTATTAGCAACTCATAGGTATGAGTTTAATATATATGTAGTTAGTGAGAAAGTTGTTCTTTTTTGTTTCTTTTCTAAATTTGAAATTAGTGCTTGTCAATGTAAAAGAATATAATAATATATGTAGTGGTAGAACTTGATGGAAAGATTCGTGGGTAAATGTTATAAACAGAGTAGGAGTTTAAAAGAGAGTAATAATGAGGAAAATAATTTCCTTGATGTTGGGAAAGAATTATTTGAAGTGATGGATGCACCTCTGTCTTCTGGAATTCCAAAGTGATTATTGATGAACCGAAGATGGAGGCTTGTAGGTTTGTAAATGATGGATGGAGTTTATTTTAATTATCTTGTCATTATTTTCTTTGGTATTAGTTCATGAATTGGAATAAGAATTATGTCAATTTATAATTTACCAAAGAAATTTATAATATTGCATTGAAATTTCAATAAATTTCAAATTTATTGGGATAATCTGGAAGAAACTACTGGAATATGTTGGTAACTAATGGAGCCAATTCATTTTGTTAGTTATGGTAACTTTGACGGATATACCATTTTGGCAACAAAAAAAAAAAGAAGAAGAAGAAGAGCTCATTATACTATTTTGTCATGACATTGTGTTTAACAAAAAAAAGATCAAAAATCAAATAAAAGGCATTTACACACATGCCTTTTTAAATATAGAGTTAGTTATTTTATCTGAGTATTTTGTATGTTTTTTATGTGAATTTGTTTAAATAAATTTTAAATAAAGTTACAGAATGAGTTCCATCTGACCCTGGCCATAACTCATTTTTGTGTAGTCCAACTGGAGGAGCAAATTCATTGTGTTATAGTAACTTTCATGTATATATGCCATTTTAGCCACAAAAAGAAGAAAAGCTCATTATAAGAGAAATGTAGACAGTAAATGGGGAGGGAAAAAAAAAAAGAATGTATTGAAATGCATGTTCAAAGACATAAATTATTTTGAACTTTCAGATTGCATCAGATAAACTATTTTCTGGACTGCTGATAAAATGTGTGGTACAATTAGAGTTGATCCAGACAATTGATAACATTGTTTTCTTCCCTGCAACATCTCGTAAAGAAGATCAAGAAAATCTAGCACTAGCTCAGGTAAGAGCATTTTTACTTTTTGCATGAAAGATTGTTAGATCAGGAATTATTAGAATAAGAGTATTGAGGCTCAATATTTGGTATTAGACAAATTCTGATATATTTTTTAGAGTTATCTGTAACTCTAATGTGTTGCATTGATGAAAGAAAAATTGAGCGTATAGCATATATTTCCCATTTGGATGGATGATCATGCAGATCACAGTCTCCTTTTTCTGTTTAGATAAATCTTTAAACTGATTAAACAATGTTACCAAAGTTCTCATACAGCAAGATATGCAATACAGTGCTAAGATTTTGTTGGATTTTTTTCCAACTGAGGCATCACGAGTGTTGGGCATTGGTGATAAATGAAATGGTAAATTGGGAAAGAATTTTTTTTTAGAAAGAAAATGTTCCAGGCCTAAGTTTAGAGTGCATCCCGGCATTTGCCAATTATGAGGAAGTCCTGGAAAAAACTTGAGTTTGCGAGTTTGGTCCTGGCAGAAATCAAACCCCAGACCAGCTCATAAGTCTGTGCCTTAATGACCTCAACCACCCTGACAGTGTTGTACTTTAGTAGCCATTTTGTCATAATGAAAAAGGATTGAGAGATCACTCCTACAAGGCATTATTATGGAACATAAATATTAGCAATTAATGTATAGGCTGCTTTCATTTAAATACATTATGAAACATTGTCATAATAATGAAAAATCTTGTGAAAGTTATAGAGTTTTTTTAACTCTGCATATATTGCAGTAATGCAAGATTTAAGCATAGCAGTAGACAGAAATTCTGCTTTTGCTGAAGCCAAGGCATTTTAAATTTAAAGTTTGTATGAAAATCAATTAAAATAGCAGCAATGTGCAATTATTCATCATTGAACTGACATTGAAATTCTGATGATTAATTGTATAATATCTATTCTGGTATGCAGGACATATTCTAACTGAACATTTATGTTATACTAATATGTGGTGATAGTTTAAGTGAAACAATAGTGGCTATGGAAATGATGCACTTGAGAAAATCATTAGAGCGGAAATTGGAATACCTTTATGGAAACTTCCTAGATGCTACTTTATTAAGCATAAACTCTAAGTTTGGCGACTGGAGTCACCTAGCTGGAGTAGTGGGGTTGTGATGTTAGAGTGATTAATTGCAGTGGTCATCTCATTTAGGCATGGATTCGTAAATGAGAGGCTTGCAGTTTGATTCTGCCAGTACCATCCTCTCCACCTTTTTCCAGGTTTTCTTCAGCCCTCATCAATTACAAATGACAGGAAGGTACCCTTGGCTCAGGCTGGGAATGCTTCTTTTTCAAATAACATTCTTTTCCCAATTTTATAGTCTCATCTCATGTATCACCAGTGTCTACTGCCTGTGACATCTTAGTAAAAATGGGCTTTAAATACTATTAAAAAGTATCATTCCGAGGTAGAAAGCAAGTAATCTTGACAATTAGACTATAGCATTATTGAAAAATGAAACCTTGTTAAAGATTTTCCTTTAGTCCTCTATCAGGCACAATGCATATTTTATATGATTAGGTGCAATGTATCTGAGAGGTAGCTGCTACATTTATGGTTCTTATGGTTCTGTGCTGTCTGAATATCCCTTTTTGTGTAATATTTTATTTGTTACTGCTCTGTTAGTGTTTTATTCAATTTATAAAAAACATTATAATAGGAAATAATTTAATATTACTGTGACTACAAGGAAAAGAAAAATAAATTTATATTGCACAGTATATGGGTAAACAACAAACATCACCTGGTATTTTAAACTTTTCATCAAATGTGAGATTTCTTCTAGTTGTTCCACAGAAAATATATGCAAATTTTATAAGAATTATAGTTAATATCATTGTATGATTAGCTTCACTGCACAAGTTCAAATTAACATTTCAAGTTTGTAAGAGCTGTTGCTTGCAATCTAAGAAGAAGCTACTTTCAAGATATTAATACAAAAATTATGAGATTTATTTCTGTTTAAAGTATGTAGGATAGATTTGCAAGAAGTGTTCCAAGAATCTGCAATGAATCTTTTTAGTGATATAGACTAAAAGTTATTCATTACAGAATAACAGTAATTTTCAACTAATTGTAACAGTATTATATTCCCAGAGTTTTCTGTAAGCTGTTGTCGTCATGTATGCAGGAAAAGCTACTAACAGCAAGGAAGGATATAAAAACAATGAGGTACATGATTGGCACAGTGTATTTCACAGATACTTTCACTTAATAATGAAACAAGAATAACAAGACATTAAACAGTAATGAACAAGGAAATGGTACAATGGGGATTTTAAGAATTTACTATGGTTTGGAGCCATTTTACATAAATATTTGTGTCGATACATTGAAGAAGGTGGGAAAGGTACTCTTAGATTTGGAGGGTTAAAGAGTGCAATCCATTCTTAATAGTTTGAAGACTTAGAATCGGCATATAGATGGAATGTTTATAAAATGACACATTAAACTCTTGCATGAAATTATATCAACATTTTACTTAAATTATAATGATCCTGAAAACCAGAGAGGAGTTCCAAACATTGCATGCAAATAGAGACATGATGCTATTCTTTCCTAATGTTTTGGTTATGAAACCATTAGCATTCCTGGATACCAATGAAGTAGCAAAACGTTTTGCCATTCTATTGGAAATTACAAGAGCCATGTTAGCTGAAATTTCATCAAATGCAGCTAACTGATCTCTCAAACTTCTTAGGGCAGTTCTGCATTTTGTTTGTTTGTTTAACCGAGTATTAATTGAGCTGCTTACACTCCCACCACCACCATCATCATCATCATCATCATTATCATTATCATCAACATGTGAGACCATGATGCATAGCATTGAGTAAGTTTTAGTATTTAGTTGTACTTTGTCAATATTTGAAAGATTCAGGGAAGCATATTTGTTACTATTTCTTTTATTAAATAATAATCAGTCTATAAATCAAATATCCTGTCAGTTTCTCTAGAGTAGTTTCCAATTTTTTGCAAGTTCCAAATTAGTAAATGCAACTATTTCTATTTCTGTTATATGGGAAAAACAAATGTCAACATTCTGAGCTCCTTGTTTTATACCCAGCGGACAAATAATAATATTTATCTTCTTGTTTTTTGTGTTAGATTGTAGCAGATGGACATTCCACAGTAACTTATTGTCTCTCTCTACATGTTGAGATAAGGCATTTTGAGCAATACCAGAATCTGAATCATTTTAGAAACCTTGAAGAATGTCTCCTGTTCACTCTGTGTAGGATTTTCATGTTTTTTGCCTGGCCAGATATACACTATAATCTTCAGAAAATCTTACCTCTGAACTGCAGAAAAAAATATAACAGGATGAGACAACACTCAGTTTAACAGCATGCACCGATTCTTCTGCCTGTATGATACTGAAACTCTTGAAACACTCCACATTAAGTTATCCTATGATTAAGCAATGTAAAATGTCTATATCTGTTGGCTTCAGTGGTAAAAATATAACCAACCTTGAAAGTAAAATGTTTACTTATAATGGGTTAATTTTGTTTTTATTTACATTTTTAATAAGAATTTATAAAGTAACCTAATAATATTCAATAAAGGAATTACTTTAATAAAAATCTTAGGGTAAACTGATATATTGTATTTTTATTTTAGGCAGATTTACTGCATATTGAAGCTAGTCTGTCAGAGCAACAACGAGAGGAGCAAGGAATGTACCGCAATTTGAGCTCCAAACACTTACTTTTGCTTACAGATTGCTTATTGCAGTCACATCGATTTGCAAAGGCTTTCAACTCAAATCATGAGCAAAGAAATTTGCTATGGAAAGCAGGTAGGAAAATATTTGCACTAGAAAGAACTATTTAATTCTAAGAAGTGCAGCATATTCAAAACAAAAGTTTCATGAAATTTATCTATTTCGGCCTCACTTTCTGAGATTAGGGTGATCTTGACAGTTGCTGCAAATACAACAGGGCTGCCTACTCAAGATTAGTAATATCAAGTGGTACTCAGGAGGTGCCATGAAGTAATATGTGTGTGCCTTCTGTTTCCTTCTCTCTATATGCATGTGTTGTGTGAGTCTTGGTTCAGAGATTTAACAAATAATAAATCATTTTTATTTGTAATTTTATAAAACACAAATCAAAATGTTTAATGTCATAGAAAGTTTAAAAAAAATATTCCTTAAGTTGATCCATTTAATAAAAGGACATTTCATAAAATGGTCAACATATTTCAAGCTGCAGCATTGGTATTCGATAAGGAGATAAACCAAAGATAACAGTTTTAACAGAGGAAAAGCTTGGTAATAACTGTGCTGAATTAGAACAGTTGTCTGCAGTAATATATCAATGCTCAGATTTTATCAATGAATTCATGAGCAATGAAGTTGTATTTATTTTGACTATTTAACAAATAAAATTATAAAAATCAAATAATATATTCCAAAAATGTGTTAAGAGTTATGAATGTCCAATTCAGCATTTTAATTTCCGCTAACAGTAGAACAGATGATGGTTGAAATTAAAACAATTTACAGGATATGCTCTTTTATTTTTGTGTTTAAAATCTTTGGTAACAAATTGAAGGCAACTGAAGCATATTAAGTTCCAATACTAATTAAAAGTACATTAATTAAAAACACCTTTTGAAAAGCAATTGATATTGGTTAATATATTTATTCAGATTAGTATTTTTTAACTTTAAACTTCAAATTACAAGGTCAATTTGTGCATCTGATGTCTTGCCAAAATGTTCATTTGCCCAGCATATGTTTAGGCCAAATAAGCTATAAAGATATTTCTGCACTGTTCTGTTGAATTTGCATAAAAACAATTGCACACAGGTGCAATAAAATGAAAGTAATAAAATGTAAATAATAAAATTGTAAATAGGCAGCTGTGATTGGTTGGAATTCTTGATATTCTTATATCAAATTGGTCACTGATTCATGAACTAAAAGTAACCAAAATTTCTCTCAAAACAAGCCTAATTGGAGTCACACAATATATACATACATACACACACTGGATAGTCAAGGATAAAGAGCTTTTACTCCAAGTTTTTTTGAAATGGTGAATGGTGTTGCTATTTCAGTATTCCAGCACAAGTTTCTATCAATATAATCAACAACCAACTGATTTAGTTGTACCGCCACAGGTAGCCGAGGTCATTAAGGCACGGACTCATGAGCAGGAAGTCTATGGTTCAAATCCTGCCAGGACTGTCCTCCCCGATTGGGGTTTTTTCCAGGTTTTCCTCAGTCCTCATAAATGGCAAATGTCGGGGAGGTACCCTAAACTTAGGCCTGGAACACTTCCTTCCTTAAAAAATGTCCTTTCCCAATTTATCATTTCATCTCGTGTATCATCAATGTCCATCACCTGTGGTGCCTCAGTAGTAAAAACGGGCGTAAAGCACTACTCAAAAAAAAAAAAGATCTGGTTATAAGAATTCACTGTGGAAGAGGAAAGAGAAAGACAATTGCCATGTCATAGTTAAGTCAACTTGTTTTCAAATGCAGTTGTGTTAGTTCACTAGTTAGGTTGCACAGTGTCATACTCCAGGTTTTGCATGGATTAATTTCTGTGAGCTGCAATTGTTAAACATTATCTGTATTATGCTGATATATGGTTCTCATGCCCATTGTAAAGGAGTGGGTTTACAAATGGAACATGGCAATATGTTTTTAAACATAACCCATTCCATCTTGAGTAGTCCGAAGCTTTCATGCCTGGAGTCAGACTTAAATCTAAAAGTTTCTTCTGGGCTTGAAAGCCATGGTCTGTTGGAGCTAAGGTGTCCAAATGTTTCATCCCCACCTGCAGAGGCAACTTCAGTGGTGCAGTCTGAGTCTTGTAGGAGAAGTTTCGAGCACGACTAAAATGCCAGCTAATGAATGAATGAAAGTATTTTAGGGGCTTTTTGGGCCCCAAGGCTGTTTTAGGATTTGCTTCCTCTTCAGCCTAGGTTTTCTTTTTTTATTTGTACGTTAGCAGAAGAACGGAGAAGCGCACATGGTTAATTGGCCTGGTCAAGTAGGTCAGTGGGAGTGTGGTCCAAGTTTGGCATGATTAGGATTTGGTTTTTTGAGGGGATAGGAAAGAGCCCTTTTTTTCCCCTTTCTTTCTTTCTTCTTCTTTTTTTTTTTGTTTGTTTGTTTGTTTGTTTTTTTTTTTGCAGCACAGTCTCTTGGTTGTATTTTTTATTGAATTGAATTAAATTTACCAGTCGTAAATAATTGGTGATGTCCTCTGGTGTGATCTGTTCTTGGTCAAAGTTTTTTATTAGTGCAAGCAGTGGTGGGTCGATATTGGTTCTGTTTCTTTGGTAATTAGTTGGTTGGATTGCTTGAGCTGTGTTTATAAGTTCTTTCTGGTAAGGTCAGTTTATGGTGTTGGCAATGTAGTTTATTTGTAGCTTCTTTAGGTATTCGTTCAGAGGTAGAATTTTGGTGAGGCTATATACTTCTTCATTCTTCAGTGCATAATGTAGTTTCTGAATTGAACGAAGGCTTTTGCGCTCAAACTTTTCCAGTTTATTTAAGGTGGTTCTGGGTGTCATCAGTGCTATATTGCTATTGTTGCATAAGTTATGATAGGGCGAATGAGCGTCAGGTATATGTGCTTAAGTACTTCTGGATTTAGGCCTTCTTTTTTTGTATTTGCTATATATCTAAGAGTTGATAGTGCTATTTTGGCTTTTTTCAGTTTTTCTTTGTGATGATTGAGGGTCAAAAGCTTGTTGTGGATTTTAATTCCTAAGTATTTGATCACTCGTTTAGCTGTGATGTGTTTGTTTCCAATTTTAATTGTGGTGTCCCGTTGTTCCTGCTTCAGTTTTCTTTTTATTACTATTAATTGGGTCTTTTGTGGATTTATTTTAATTCTCCATTTATTGGCCCATTCTTCAAAAATTTTTAATTGTTTCTCATACAATTTTTCGCTCCGATAAACTGTTTTGCTATGGACCAATAGGCTGTATCAGCAGCATAGCAGCAAGATGCACTTGGGGGTGGATTGGTTGAGGTGTATCAGCTGTGTACAATATGTATAATAGTCCAGATATGGAGCTGCCTTGTGGCGTGCCAGCATGTTGTGTAAAAGATGTGGAGTTAATGTGATTTATGCATATTGTGTTGGTTCATTGGTTTAGGAAGCTGGCTGTCCATCATACTATTCTGGTGGGGATTTGGAATATGTGTAGTATATAGAGTAGTCCATTTATCCAACAGCTGTCAAACGCTGACTGGATGTCTAGGAAGCTGGCTATGGTGAATTTATTTTCGTTGCAGACGTGTTGGAGTGATGTCATTACTTTGACTAGTTGATCTTCTATTGTAATGTCATGTCTAAATCCAGCTTGTGTTTTCGGAAGAATCTTTCTTTTGGTCAGGTATGGTTGAAGGCATTTTACAATTATTTTCTTGAACAGTTTGGAAGGTATGGATGTGAGCGATATTGGCCTGTAGCTCTGGGGTGATGTCGGGTCCTTTCCTGGTTTAGGGATGAGAATAATTTTGACTTTCCTCCATTGTGGTGGGTGGAGTCCATGAGTCAGTATCGCGTTGTAGATTTTAATAATTAGTTGTATTATGTTTGGTGGTAGTTCTTTCAACATTTGGTATGTGATTGTATCTGGCCCAGGGGCGGAGTTTCATGTTTTTTCTAGTGCTTGTATGATGTCGTGTGCAGCGATGAACTTTTTTATTTCATCATTTTCGAGGAGTGGCGTTGCGTCAAGTAGAGGTGTATAGTTTCTTCGGTTTTCATTTATATGTTTATTTATTGTATCATAGAACTTGTCGTCGAAGTTGAAGTATTGTGGGACTTGATACACTGTTTCTAGGTGTTCCTTGAATGTTTGCAGTTTTTGTTTCGTGGTCAAGATTGGTGTATTATTTGTTTTTATGGGGTATGTGGAATTGGTTTTTCCTCTTGATGCTTTGATGAGTCTCTAGAAGGTTGTCGGGTCGTTTTTCCTTTTGTGGTTTATTTTGTCTACTAGTTGTTTCCATTTGTTTAGTTTGTGTTGGTATATGACATCCTTGACTGCTTGTGATATTATGTTTAGTAGTCTCTTGTCTTGAAAATGATGTGTTTTCATATATTTTCTATGTGCTTTTCGTTACTGTTTTATAAGTTTTAATATTTCTTTTGGTAGCCTTTGTTGTTGGGTGTCCGGTTTTATTTGGATCGTCGATGTTGATTGGTTTCTTGCACTGCATATTGCTTCTGTCAGTGTTTGTGTTATGTTTTCTATATCATTTAGTGATATGTGGTCTGATGTGGCATCGGTGGTCGTCCATTTATTTAATATTTCACGATATTTTCCCCAATCGGTTTGTTTGTAGTTGTATATTTCGATTGTGCTTTTCGTTTCGGAGTATCATGTTTGCGTGGCTATTTTTGTTATGATGGGTAGATGATCGGAGTTTGGTGGGGCGTCTGTGGTTATTTCAGTTGTTTTATTATGTACTGCCAGTGTTGCCAATATTTTATCCGGCGAAGTGAATTTGTGAGGTCCTACTCCAATCCTAGTTGGTCCTGGAACGTGCGCAAGGCGAAGTTGGGTGGTATTCAATATTTTCAGTAGTCGTCTGCCATGTGGATTTGTGATGGT
This sequence comes from Metallyticus violacea, assembly GCA_030762175.1. Classification (NCBI taxonomy): domain Eukaryota; kingdom Metazoa; phylum Arthropoda; class Insecta; order Mantodea; family Metallyticidae; genus Metallyticus; species Metallyticus violacea. Next base: position 139,300,353 of record CM060833.1, read on the forward strand.
GTCTAAAAGGACAACGTGTTGTGCTTTGAGGTCGGCGGCGATTATTAAGTTTTGGTATTGGTCCTGTAGATGATGTAATAGTGCATCTGGGAAAAGGCTGTCTTGGCTGTCGGTGTTACATATACGGTCGCTACGTGCAGTATTATTGTGGCGGTTTGTACTCTTATTAATAAGGCTTCTTCGTTTGGCAAGAGTTCTTTAATGGTTATTTCTTTTGACGTGATGCGGGGGAGAGCTAAAATTATGACTCCGCCGCCTTTTCGGATCTCTCTATCTTGGCGGTATGTTTGGTATGGGTTGACGTTAAATTTGTTTTGTGTTTTTTGAGTTTGGTTTCATTTATTGCCATAATGTCAGGGCTGTGAGTGCTAATAAGTTCTTCGATTTTTTCTTTTTTTGTTCTGTATGATATTTATGTTTATGTGGAGTATGGTTATGTTATGGTGTTGCTTCAGTTGTGTACCTGCATTTTCGTTCCTTTTCTTTCCTTTGTGTGTGTGGTTTTTTTTTTTTTTTTTTTTTTTTTTGTGTCTCTTAGTTGGGTGTTTATGTGGTCTGATTTATGTGAATGGCTAGTTGGTTGCCAATTTTCAGCGCATGTATTTTCCATTTTAATGTTTTTTGTATTGTTTGGTTAAATTGTTTGATGACTTTTGGTCTTCTTGGGGGTGGGGTTATTTCATGTAGCGCCATCACTATAGTCTTAATTAGTTGGTCGATGGTGTGGGTGATGAAGTCTTGAATATGTTTAAAGATGTTTTGTTGTGCTGCATTGAATTGCTCTTGTATTTTCTGAATTTTTTCTTTGTTGTTATTTACAATGTCCCTTAGGGTGCTCGTTGTTTCCTTTGGGGTTAGTTCCTTGTCTGGTATTGTTGGGCCGTTCATTGGTGGCCATTCAGATGGAGTCAGTGGAATTGTTGGGACCGGGGGGTTGTTATGTGGGAAGATATGTGTTTCCGGTATTTGGTTTATTGTTAGAGGTGCTGTTCTCGGATATTGTGGGCACTTCACTTGCCCTGTGTAGTGTGTATTGTCGTTGCATGTGGCACAGAAGGGTTTTGGTTTGTCGTGTTGAGGGTCCAGCTGGAGGTGTTATATTTATATATGGGCTGCTCGAAGGGGATTAGTTCGGCTGGAGCAGGGGTTATGTACTCGGAGGGCAGGGCATCTCTGTTCAGATAGGTGATTGGTTCACATGATTATTGCGAGTTTTGGCTTGTTTTATATGCTCTAGTATGGGATGCCAAGTTTTGCTCAGTTTGAGAGCCTCTTCCTTTATGTTGAAATTGTTAGGGTGTTAGTAAATGTCTATTGCTTCATGTTGTAATCTAGCGTGGTAGTATGGTATCGAAGAGAGAACAGATGTTTCATTATACTGGATAATGTGTTGTCCGTCTGCCCACATTGCTTGTTCTGCGACCGCGGACTTGTCCGGCTGGCCCAGACGGCAGCATCTCTTGTGTTCTGAGAGCCGTGTGTTGACGCTTCGTTGAGAGGTGCCTAAGTATACTGCACCGCAGGAACAAGGAATCCGGTAGACGCCAGCCGAAACGAGCGGGTCCCTGGGGTCTTTGGCCGAGCGTAGCAACGTGTTGATTTGTCTGGTAGGCTTGAAAATGGTTTTAACGTTGTGGCGTTTGAGTAGGCGTCCAATTCAGTCCGTGACCTTATTGAAGTATGGTACGAACGCAATGCCCTTGCTCCTGGGCGAAACCTGTTTTGCCGGGTGGTGTGTGGGTGGGCGTGTCGTTCTGCGGACTTCTTGTGCCGTGTAACCGTTCGAAGATAATCCCGTTCCAGATGCCGGAGTTTCTGTTGCAACGAGTCAGGCTCGCAGATGCGAGAAGCACGGTCAGTGAGGGTCTTTATCATGCCGCGTTTCTGCTTCGGGTAATGGTTGGAATTTTTGTTCAGATATCGGTTGGTGTGGGTGGGTTTGGGGTAAGCTGTGTGTCCCAGTTTTCCGCCTGGTTTTTTGGTGACCAGAACAGTTCCAGTCTCAGGCTCTGAGTTCTGCAACTCACAAACCGTCTGTATGGTACCGCTACGTGGATGACACTTATCGTATGGAGTCACGGAGAATTAGCTCTTGATGGTTCCCTCCAGCATCTCAACAGTATCAATCCACGGATCCAATTCACCATTGAGAAAGAAAAAGAGGGCCAACTAGCTTTCTTGGATGTTCTGGTCACCAAAAAACTAGAAAAAAAGTCATTCCATCTTGCTTCCACTGTGGCGACATCTTTACTGTATGTAGCCAGCCAGCATTATTTGCAGCTTCTGTAGGCATTGTTTAGTGCATGCATAATTTATTTGATTTTGTATAAGCGTCTGTATTTTATAAAAAATCTTAGGCCTTTATGATTATAGATATAAAATATGTTTTATTATTTAATAACACTTTCTTCTCATGTTTACATGGTTGGTGAATGTTCTACATGGCTAGTCCATTAGTATTTTCATGTTTGATTTTTGGGAATTCACACCCTCTTAAATTACAAAGTAGTTTTTTTGGTCTTTTTCCTATGTCCTTTAGTCCTTTAGTCAATCAGGTGCTAATGATCAGTGTAGTTCTTTTGCTACCCAAATACATAATGACACTTATTCCATTGTTAGGGAGGTCTCCTCAGATCTACCTCTTAAACTTATTTTATTCCCTGGCTAACTGGGAACTGAGTCATTGATTCCCCTGATCACAAAAAAAGGTAGAGAGTGACATCTGCCAATTTTTTTTAAACTGTTATATGAGTAATTTTACAAATGACAGAAATTGAACATAAAAATATTTCTCTTTACAATGTACTTCAGCCATTATGAATATGACATTTTATTTCTTTACTGTGCTTACAGTTTTTGAACATTGGGATCTCAGATATGACCTTTTTTACTGCATCATCAAAGCTTCCAAATACAAAATTCATTCTTCCCTCTACCCTCTCAAAGCAACATTTTAATGCTGTTTGCCACATTGCAAGATGCTCATAAATTATATTAATGGCAGTTCTCTCAAAGAGAGAGACAAAGAGAGCTCGGTGTGTTTCTAAAAGGATGACTCATGACTCCATTCACTTTTTTTCTATTGCCAAACTGTCCTAAATATAAAAAGCTTTCAGTGTAATAAGAAAACATTAAAAATTTAAACATTGAATCAATTCAGCAGACCAACAGCTCTAAAGGTCTACAACCAATAGGGATAAGTCGCGAAGTTTTTCCTTCCCCTGAAATAATATTTACCATGTAACTGAAGGTCCCATTGTGCTCCAGGCCCATTCACACCATAAAACGAATTCAATTCATCATCTCTAAAGATCAGTAACAATGAGCATAGGATGTTAAACACAAATTAAAAGAAATTTACCATCATTGTAATTTCATCCATTACTGATGGAGCTCAAGTGATTAACATGTTGATTCCTCGTAAACTGCTCAGTTCAAAAGTTACTATTTATTGTAGTTTAACATTGCAGTTTATATAAACCTGTAGAGCTGGTAGGTTATATCATACCCTTTCTCTATTTAATACATTACAACTATTTAAATACTTATATGCAAAAGCAGCTTTTCTGCACAAGCCAGGGTTTTATAGACACAGAGTTATAATTCTCCAAATTATACTATGCATAATACTAACATAATTCAGAAGTACTGATATCATTTACTAAATATAAAGTACTGGTTTAAATGTTGATAATAAGGTATCATAAACTCTAAAATAAAGCAAACCAAAAATTGTTATCCTTGTCCAGATAAATTGTTTAAATGACTTCGTTTTTATTTAGGATTATCCTGTAATAAATGTATTTGAAATATATTTTCAGGATTCAAGGGCAATGCTAAACCAAACCTGTTGAAACAAGAGACACAAAGTTTAGCATGTGTCTTGCGAATCCTATTCAAGATGTACAGTGATGAAACCCGACAAGATGCATGGCCTGTGATCCAACAGCGTCTAATTTCAGTTTGCCGTGAAGCTCTAGATTATTTCCTTTGTCTCCAGTCAGAAGCTCATCGTGAAGCATGGACATGTATCCTGCTGCTTGTCCTTACAAGGATATTTAAGATGTCAGATGAAAGGGTAATATATCATTTATGCAATATTAGTTGATCTTAGAAACCATCTTATTTATTACAATTGTAATTCACTGTTACAATGCTGCTTTGTTGTAAATGCTAAAATAGGATACAATTCTAATAAGTTAACCTACGAAATAAATGCAGAAGAACTTAATTTAAAGCTCTTCATCAATATTCATCATTTTTTCTATGGGAGTTATACCATGCAGTATGAGCTTTTGACTGTCTTTCAAACCTAAGTTGTGTAAACGGGTTGCATAATTAAATTCCTATTTCAGGATGAACTGCAAGAGTGCTGTGGTAAGTAAAATAGATTTTCAATTCAAAAAGTACAAGTTGAATCTAAAGTCCTTCCCTGGTTTTGGGTTTGATAGAATAGAAACCATGACAGACATAGCGGAAATGTTTATAATGGAAAAAGTATCTCTCCAAGTTTGCATTCATAATAGATGCCATGGTATAGTGGTAGATTTAGCTGTTGGAAGGCAGTAATAGCGAAAACATGGCGTTCAGTGTGCACATAAAGCATTTTGCATGCTAAATGTAAGTCCGTTTCGACTGTACAACAATTTCGTACGAAATATAAACTAAAACCATCTACAGCCAAAACAATTCCTGCAGGTATAAAAAGTTTGAAGTAACTGACTACTTGTGTAATAGACAATGAACAGGCAGTCCAAGAGTGTCGATTGAGACAGTTGAGCGTGTGCGAGAAACGTTTATCAGGAGCCCTGAAAAGTCGACCGTCGCGAAACCATACCGAATATAGCTGTTGCAGGCGCTGAGTTCCGAGGATCTCAATCGTAGTCTGATTTTCAAGAGCGGCAAGTGAACCGTCATAATATACGCATTTGGGCCACGGTAAAACGTGGTATTGTGGTAGAACATGTCCATAGTTCTCCTAAAGTCAATGTGTTTATGCTATTTCTTCGCCAAAAGTGCATGGCCCACTTTTCTTTGCGGGGAAAATTGTTACGGTCCAGTGTCTCTGGATATGCTTCAACAGTGCAGATAACCAAGACTCTTATTTATCTGCAAGATGGGGCTCTTCCTCATTTTCATTATGACGTCCATGAGTATCTCGAAGCTGAATTTTGCTGCTCGAGATGACTCTGCTCTTCTTCTGTGGCCTCTATGGTCATTCATCTATCCCCATGTGATTTTTTATGGGTTATGTCAAATATCACGTGTTCGTGCCGCCTTTGACACTTAACTTAGCACAGTTCCGAGAGAGGATCCTGCATGCAATCGCTGGAATGAATGGTGTTTAACGCCCGTTTTCGCTACAGAGGCACCACAGGCGGTGGACACTGATGATACATGAGATGAAATGATATATTGGGAAAGGATATTTTTTAAGGAAGAAACATTCCAGGCCTAAGTTTAGGGTAGCAGCCCGGCATTTGCCATTTATAAGAACTGAGGAAAACTTGGAAAAAACCTCAGTCAGGGAGGACAGTCCTGGCGGGATTCGAACCCCAGATCTCCCGCTCACGAGTCCGCGCCTTAACGACCTCCGTTGCAACCCGTGGCGGTTGCAATCGCTGGTATAGACCGTCAGATGCTGGGACATTAGTGGCAAGAGCCTCTCTCTCTCTCTTTTTGTTTTTCCTTTTTTTGTGGAGTAGTGTTTAACGCCCGTTTTTACTACTGAGGCACCACAGGAGATGGACACTGATGATACATGAAATGATAAATTTGGAAAGGATTTTTTTTAAGGAAGGAAGCGTTCCAGGCTGAAATTTAGGGTACCTCCCCAGCATTTGCCATTTTATGAGAACTGAGAAAAACCGGGAACAAACCCCAGTCAGGGAGGACGGTCCTGGTGGAATTCGAACCCCAGATTTCCTGCTCATGAGTCCGTGCCTTAATGACCTCGGCCACCTGTCGGTAAAAGGCAAGAACTTTACTACATGTATGCCGCAACATCAACGGAGGACATATGGAACATCTGCAAGGTATGTACAAACCTTGGAGAAATACTCTATTCACTGACATCATTTTTTCTGCAACATCTATCATGGTTACTGTTGTATCAACTCCCGAAACCTTAGAATCATCCTTTATAATTACAGAAGAAAAATGTAGCATTATGCGAAGGAATTTATTTTTTTATTTATTTATATTCTAAACTTATGAAACTTAACAAAACAGTTCCAACAACTACGAAATAAATGTGTGTGTACATCAAGATTCATTCCTTAATTTTAAAAGTAGGAAACAGAAAACTGTATACTATAAAGTATTATGTATATGATAAATTCACATGTTAGGCTATGAAAGCTATTATAATGTATGCTATTTGTATCCAGCATAATTTTCAAAATTGTGAATTCTTTTACCACTAGTCACATAAAAGTGAATGAGAGTAATACAGAAAGAGAGAGAGAGACAAGTAAAACAGTTTCTATTTTTATTATATTAGCCAATTATTCATTCATTTATTTATTCATTCATTCATTCATTCATTCATCCAGTCATTCATTTGTTTGGTTTATACTTATTATATTTGCATTGAATAAAATGAATCATTTAAAATATATAAGAAGAACTAAAGTTGCATAGAACTTATCTTGGTTATAAGCTTAAAAATAACAGCTGTAAACTATCTTTTGTTAATTTTAGGGGCTGGTTAAAGAAAGGAATTGCCAGGGAATGCTCAAACTAAAAAAATAAGGCAATAAATCACTTATATATGTTGTATTAATTTATGTTCTGGTGGCATCACTATCAGTAACAGCAATGATTATAAAATTACCTTGTTCTTATTTCTCTATTTCTTCAATTAGTTTGCAGCTCACACATCCAGTTATTACCCACTTTTGTGTGAAATCATGTGTTTTGACCTGAAACCGGAGCTACGCTCAGTACTGCGACGCTTTTTCCTACGTATTGGTCCAGTATTCAGTATCACTCCATCAATTGGTCGAAGTGGACCATGATGCTATGGGTCCGGGCGAACTTATCCTCGCCCGCAAAGCTGTGATGTACAGCAGTCTGTGATGTGGACAGTGATGGAAAATAGAGGTGTGCCTGTCATAAATCATTATCAGAAATAGTGATAAATAAAAGTTAAATAAAATGCTTCAGGGTTGAGTTCTGCATAGCTAAACAAGAAGAAAAGCTGTATAAGCATGTCTGGAGATACCTGATTTATGAGTTTTAATAAAAATATTACTCTTAGCACCTTAGTTTGCAAATGTAATGCTAAGACTTTTTCACTGATTCATTTAATCTTACAAATAAGACCACACTAATTGTGCAATGAAGATGGCTAGTAGTTCCTAAGAAACCTGTTTAAATATTAAATTGTTTAGTTGCCAAAGAAAGTAGTTTAGAATGTTTGCTATGTGGATTAGATTTTAATTTGTGTGCACTTACATTTCAGTGCATAACCATAAACAGAAGTTAATTTTGTAAACAGACAGATGTGATTTTCATTGGTTGCAGTAGTGCAAGTAGAAAGTAGCACAACTGCATCAGACAGCATTCCCAGACCAGCAGCAGCCTAATCATAAAACATTTGCTGTATTATACCATCAAGTTGCAGAGACAAGAAGTAGCACTTCACACTGCAGTCAGGGAAAACTAGAGCTTATTATATACTAACTAGAAGAGCAGATCCTAAAGCATGTTGCTGTAGATCCAAGTGTCAATACAAAACAGTTGGCATTAACAGTTTCTGTACATCCCATGGAGAATACTTTGTGAACAACTCATTGCTTTTTGCAGGTGCAACAACGTTTTGAAGAGAATCTGAGAGGGCAGATAAAATTCCACTTGGTACAATTCAAAATAAACAATAGCAGCAGTTCATAATCAATATATGGATTCGTATAGTAAGTGACTGATGGTATGCTTGCTCTACAATAACATCTTATATTTCTATAGGTGGTTAACTGTAAGCACTCTTCCAAAACTTCAAAAAAATGTTCCTCTTGCAATAAGAGAAGCACAATGGGGCTCTAGCCTTTTTAGCTCCATTGTGCCAGACAAATAGATATATGTAGAACAGCACCAGTTCCATGGCATACATGCTTGCCTATTGTTAATCCAAAAGATATTTGTCGAAGCATTAAAAAGCCCTAGTTTATGCAGTTCCTATTTAAAATAAAGAGATGCACACCTATGCTCCTTAGACCCTGCAAAACAATTTGTAGCTTTCTGGGGTATTTGAAACTGTACAACAATTCATGATCTCACATGTACATGAAGCAGATGGAAACAATTTTGAGCACTTGTGAATTCAAGTAGATAAACAGTCAAAGAGTATATACATTCATTTAGTAATGTGCTAGAAATAAATGACATCCTCACTTTTGCAATTGAATTTAAGCATTTTTTACAACTTAACATACCAAGCATTTCTTTACTTATGTTTATATATCCCTCCCTTTTTTAAGCTATGCAGAACTCAGTCCCACAGGCTGTACAAGTATTTAATTATATTCTGTTAAACATAGAATTATGACATTGATCAAAAAGGAATGAATAAAAGAAGAACTTTATGCTCTAACCTGGAAAGTAGAGCTTGAGACATTTTAGTTGAGTTGTTAATAATGACATTTTTATGATTTAAAGGTTTATATATTGAAAAAGCTTTTAAATGCATTATACTTTGTTCATGTATTTGATGCATAGTAATGAGTAACAAAAAATATTAACAATAACAGCAATTATTTAATTGTATTTAATTATTGTTATAGGTGGCAACACAGAAAATCAGCTACTATGTTTTCATGCAAGCAATCGAAATCACTGAATCTCAAGCAAAAATTGAAGAAAATGTTCATATTGTTATTATAAACACAACTGTGCAATCACATTGCACCTGGAGACACTTGTGTGGACTACTATTTGCCATTCTCTATCACTTAGTTATTATTTCCTAGTAGCCAAGAAAGCAGATGATAGCATTGTAGATATTATCATATAATATGTCTTTTATCACTTGCTTGTAATTTTATTTATTTCAGTGTAATCTAGATACTGCGCTCTTTTATGTATTTTGTATAGGTACAACATATAACTGTTTTGTATATAGTATATATTGATAAACTGGGTTATGTTATTGTATATTAAGAGAAACTTTTTACAGAATGTGTCATTCCCATTACATGCCTTTGTTGTGTAAATAGAGAAGAATAATGGTAGTGGATGTTTTATTTCTGAAAATAAAATTTTTGGTTTTGTATTATGCAATATAATAATAAATATATCTAGTCAAAATATGGGTATTAAATTTTCACCTAATTTTCTAATACATACATAGTATAACCCCGCCAGTGTGAAGCAAGTGGGACCAAAGCTGTTTGAATTGACAAATACTCCATTTAACAGGGTTCATTTATATTCAATGTAATTAGGTCTATACAATATGTATATGAATTCTACAAAATAATTGTGCTCGGCTGTTGTAACTTGCAGTGTTATTTTTGTGACAAGAATGCTATTGTGAAAGCGAGCTTGCTAAGGTCATTTGATAGGCAGCATGACTCATGGGTATTTTGTTCATGTTCCTGAAACTAGGTTTGAGCACTTGATCCATTATGTTGGTTCTGAGTTCAGTTGAGTTGCAGATACAGTATTATTCGCAAAATGCTATGAATGCTTTTAGTGAATTTAATCTATTGTATCGTGATTAGTTGTGTTTTTTAATTCAGTGAAATGGTTTTAATTTTTGCTGTTTGATTAAAAATGTAATGCAAGTGAAAACATAATTCTTGTTAATTAAGAGATAAACTTGAAGTATGCTTAGATAAAGTAAAAGTGGGACAAAATTAGCAGCTAAATTCAGTGCCAGAAAAGCAATGATAAGTGATTGGAAGAAAAATTGAGTCAAGATAAAACAATTTTGTGGAACTGTAATTGAAAAGGTAATTGAGGAGCTCCATATGTCAAAATTTCAGATTTTGAAAAAGTTAATGAATCCATATGTTTGGTTTTCTCAAGAAATATGGAAAGATGTTTCACTGGTCCTGTAAACTAAGAAGAAGCACTCCGAACTTAGTAAGCTGATGAATATTGATTCAAAATGTATATGAGTAATGGACTGGCTGAACCAATGGAAGAGGAGGCATGGTATACAACAGTTATCTACCATCGCAAAACCATTATCAGCAGAACACCCAGCAGCACAATAGTATGTAATTGAATTTGCAGACAAAATTATTCACCCCGAGAAATTTACAATGAATGCAATGCATTGAAACTGGGTTCATTTTTAAGTTGTTGACGAATAAGAATCTCACTACTAGAAATTAAGTTAGTGCTCCCAGTTTCAAGATGAGCAAGGAATGTGTCTCAATCTTGGCTTGCAGTAATGCAGCAAGGAATCATAAGTTGTCACTTATAGTTACTGAAAAATCAAAAAATCCAAGAGCATTCAAAAACATCAAAAAGAATGCTCTTTCAATGTCTTTTACAGGAACCAAAATAAAGCATGGATGACTAGTGCATTATTCACAGAATGGTTTCATAACTAGTTTGTGCCTTCAGTAAAAGCTTTAACAAAGAAAATAATCTACCACTCGTTAAGTATTATGAATAATGCACCAGCACACCCTTCAACAGACTAAATGGTCAATGAAGATATAAGAGCAATTTTTCTGCCTCTGAATGCTATGCCATTGTTACAACCAATGGACCAACAAGTGCTACAAAATGTGAAAGTTGCTTATAAAAAGATGCTCCTAAGATACTTAATTGAAAAGAATGGCACTTCTAAAACCATTGTCGATGTCCTCAAACAAGTCACTGTCAAAGACCTGATTTATTTAGTAATTGAGGCAAACTTCTTCACAGCCTGGGATTTCTTCATGAAATGTAAAAATTTCAGTTCTGATCACCTCTGCTTGGTCTGGGCTTTTGCTGTATGACAGAGTTGGCAATAACTTTTTCATGACTTTATAAGAAAATACCAAAAACCCATATCTTAGAAAGTTATGGAAAAAATTATTGCCAACTCTTTCATATAGCAAAAGCCCGAAACAAGCAGAGGAGACCAGAACTGAAGTTTTACATCTCGTGAAGCAAAATCCAGGCTCTGTGAAGAAGTAGAGGAGTGGTTAGAACTGACACAGAAGATCATGTTATGACTGGTCAGGAAATAGTTTCACTAGTAAGTTATTCCGATGAATATGTAGCACATGAAGCAGATCAGCCCCACTACCTGGAAATTACTCATTTGGATGCATTTAAGATACCGAGCAACATTCCAATGCTACAGCAGTGGACATAATGTTTATGAAGCAATGGTAGAGGGTTGCATCATCCTCAAGATTTTTGTTTTTGCATCAGCAGAAAGTGTCTGAATTTTTGTGTATCAATGAGTTAAATTTGTTGAGTGTTAAATCCTGATCTGTACCACAAGTACATAATTACTGCCATATTGTATAATTTTAACAGTACATTCGATGTTCTAATGTGTGATGCAAGGCCATTTTAGTCTGAATTTTTTTTTTTTGATAATTTTCCTTTTACAAATTGTTGGGTTTGGATTATCTGGATTTTTGGACTGCATGTAATTAAATTGCCCTAAAATTTCTTTAACAGTTGCTTAGTTTCTGCCTTTGTGTTTTAAGCTCTAAGTGAGGTCTAATATGAATAATCATATAATTTTCTTCAGTCTCTTTGTAAATCTGGTAGTGGTGATTGTAAAACTGTCATCATTTAGTAGGATTTAAATTTTATTGAGTACTAAGCAAATTACAAAAGATTTGAAAGTTCTGGCCCTATCCACTTTTCCTATAGACTACTACAATATTTCATACAATCATTCAATTATTAAATTGACAAATAGTGAACTATAAAATCACAAACATCTTTTAGCTCTTATATTTAGTGGTCAGTATTCATGCTTTGAATGACCAGAAGATAGAAAAACAGACCATTCATCAATGTGGGAAGCTGCAACTCTGGTAGTCTAGAGGCAAACCTTCTCTCTCCCTTGTTCTAATCATATACTACGAAACTAATAAATAATACACATTAAAAACTCTAAACTAAATAATTCTTAGTACATACAAAGTTATGATTCAACCTTAACTCTACTTATTTGGCCAAAATACAATAGATATAAATGATTACATACATAACATCACATTGTTCATTATTCTTATGATACCATTTAGTTATTTTAATTCTATTTCTCATTTCTCTCCATTGATCATCTCCATTGCATCCTTATCTTCAATGATAATTCCACTAATTTAAATAGCTTAGTTTAATCTTCAAAAATATTTTTTATTATTACTTATTTATTCCTTAATAATCATTTCATGCTTATCAAACTTATTCTCCATTCATTTATTCCTTTACACTGAAAAATAATATAGATCTCATCTTATAGGATTTATTTTGCTATCACTGCTATTCACTGTTTTGTAATCAAAAATATTTTCCTTTCCATTCTGCCATTTCTTTCCAGATTTTTGATTATAATATTCAAAATGATATAAATCAAACAAACTACAATAGAACCTCGATTCATCGTTTTTGCAGGAACCAGGTTTAAAAAAAAAACGAATGCGAGAAAATTAATAGATATGCAAAATGCATAAATCATGGTGAAAAATTAATAATGCCAGCATATAAGCAAATGCTGCATTTTGCGTCAATTTTACATGTAACCGTGTACATATTTTACACTCTGTTGTCGGTCCTGGTGGTCTAGTGGTAACCATTTATGCCTCATAGACCCAAGATCGCAGGTTCAATCTCGAATTTTTTTCAGGCGTAAAAAATCCTAAGTATGATTCCTTCGGAAGGGAAGTAAAGCCAATGGTCCCTTGTCGCAGATTTACGGCACATAAAAGAACCTCAAGCCTGAAAGCAAAGGTCTCTAAGTAAAATTTATCGGCCGTTTCCCACCCTGAATTGAGTGGGACGATGATGACCTGATAAGTTAAAGAGCGTCCGGAAATAAAACAAATCAACACGTTTGCCATTTACTTTGAAAAAGGTTGTTAGCTGACATTTGCTTCTTTTCATGCGAAACGAATATTATTGCTCACTGCCGTCCATCCCATCGTTATGTAGAGCATATGCTCAGTTTCAAATGTTCTCAAAACTTCGGCAAACATCGGCTGTTGCATCATCCTCCCCCTCTTCTTCGCCCCCCTTCCCCGTATCAAAAACCGCCACGGGTGGCCGAGGTCGTTAAATCGCGGACTCGTGAGCGGGAGGTTTGGGGTTCGAATCCCGCCAGGACCGTCATCCCTGAATGAGGTTTTTTCCAGATTTTCCTCAGTCCTCATAAATGGTAAATGCCGGGGAGGTACCCTAAACTTGGCCTGGAACGTTTCCTTCCTTAAATATATCATTTCATGTATCACCAGTGTCCATCGCCTGTGGTGTCTCTGTAGCAAAAACGGGCGTTAAACACTATTCATTCATTCATTTCGTATAACCGCCACGGGTGGCCGAGGTCGTTAAGGCACGGACTCGTGAGCGGGAGGTCTGGGTTCGAATACCGCCAGGACCGTCCTCCCTGACTGAAGTTTTTTCCAGGTTTTCCCCAGTCCTCATAAATGGCAAATGCCGGGGACGTACCCTAAACTTAGGCCTGGAACGATTGCTTCCTTAAAAATAAATCCTTTCCGAATATATCATGTATCATTAGTGTCCATCGCCTGTGGTGCCTCTGTAGCAAAAACGGGCGTTAAACACTATTCAAATTCAAATTCATTCCGTATCAAAAACACTTGCGACTTTCCCACTTCGTCAGCACTTTGAACGCCACATGTGACAATGTCCACTGCCTCGTAGATGTCAAAACTGATGGCAACGGCAACTTTGGCACATTTTTCGCAACGGCTATCATCATTATCGTCGTCCTGCTACTCCAAAAGTATCGGCAACTACGGAGAGCTCAAGTCACGCTTTCTCGGATCAAATGTGACGCGAACTCTATACATGCAACGATCACGGCTTCAATATTCCAGTTTGAAAACGATCGTTCTAGGATAGAATTTCTTTGGGGCTGAACTTTTTGAGAAAACGATACTTCGAGAAACGATGAATGCGGGTTTATTTACATAAGATATAAGGTAAAACGTTTGGGAGCACATAAATTGAACGATTCATCCGGGAAAACGATGGTTTCGGTAACAATAGATCGAGGTTCCACTGTAGCATTAATAGTTAAATTCCTCACACATGGCTATACGTAGGCTAAGCTTTCAAATCAAAGTCACAGGAAAAATTTAAGGTTACAATTGAGACTTGAACCATGGATGCCATATAGTGCCAATTCTCCAACCATCTGACCTACCTCTGTAACGTCCCAACCATAAATCTCCCCATCTAAAGCCATGTACTTTGGAGATCTCAAAGGTTACCTTCTTACAGTGTGTAAGAGTTTTTTTTTTCTTTCTTGAAGTAATACTAGAATTATCATCATGACAGAAAAACTCCACTGCATTCTGCTGCATATATGAATGCTATTCACTGTTATTCACAAGTAAAGAGAAGTAATCATCGTAGATCCCTTTTCAAGAAGGCTCCAATTACATATGCCCAGACTTTATAGTTAACTACACTATTTAAAGTAGAATTTTTTCACCTGTCTGGGATCCTCTCATGCTGTAGGTATGGGTTGAACAGCATTGTCTAAGTTTCTGCAAGGGCTGGTACTGCCCTCTTGATATTTTAATTGAAAAGAAACAGAAGAGACTCTCTGCAACACAATGAGAAAACTTCATAAGAAATTTTGTCATGAATTTCTTCATTACAATATCTGTCTTGCAACCTTTTATAAGCTGAAACAATTTTGGCCTTTGATGCCTAAGTTATCTGAGACTCCTGCCTATGTAGGTAATATGACAATCTGCAGAAGAAGTTAGATGACCTGCACAATTGGAAGGAAAGCTTGTTGAAAGTAATGATTTGGGATCTATTCTTTCTAAGATGAACTGTATTACTGCTTCTGAAATATGTATGTTCAAAAATGTGCTATTTGTGAATTTATAAATACCAGGTGGAATATCAGAACAAAACAGTAAAATGATTTTCCTGGATAACCAAAAGAGAAGAAAAATTGGAAACAGGAAAGAAAAATGTTATTATGAATACTGAAAAGGAAGAAGGATAACTTTCAGAATTGGTTGAATCTTTTAATTATGAAATGAAGAATGATCTTGCTCTCCATGTTTTTCAATTAAACCATCAGAAGAGAATGTTGAAGTGCTTATTTGAGCTTGTATAGTGAAGCAAAACTTATATTTAAGATTATTGTACGAGTCATGTTACACACTCTTATTGGTTCCAATACTTAATTGTAAGAAAATTGTTTGACAATAAAGCAATTGTTCACGTAGATTTTTATGAAAATTACAAGTTCAGAGATTCAAGCCATGCATCCAATCTCTCTGCACGCAATAGTAGTGTATTTCAATTTCCAAAATCTGAAGTCTTTCAGTTGTTAAATTGCATATTCCAATGGCTATTTGGGCACATCTTAAACCTGTGACTTTATTACAAGAATTTAATGTAAAAATTGTACATTTTATCAGTAATGGTCCTTGCTGTCAAGTACAAAAACAAACTAAATATGTTTTTATTCCATGAATTTGTAAAAATATATTTTAAGGAGGCTACTTATGGTAAAGGATTTATGGCATGAAAAAGAACCTCAAGCCTGAAAAAAGAGGTCTCTGAGCAAAATTTGTCGGCCATTTCACGCCCTGAACTGAATGGGATGCTGATGACCTGAGATGTTAAAGAGCGTCCATAAATAAACCAAATCAACTGGTAAAGGTGTGCCAGATAAAGTAGGTGCAGCAATCAAGCACAGAGCTAATAACATTATTTCAAGAGCTGAAGATATAGCTGATGTGAGAATGCTCTTTCAAAAAGTAAAAGATCTCACATGTGTTAAAGTTAATTTTATTGATACACACATGATTGAGGAAAATGAGAAATTTAAATCCAAAGTGAGTGTTCAAATTATAAAGGAATTATGAAAATTCACCAAGTCTTGTCCTTTAAACATTAATGACATTTGGTATCTTCAAGGAAGAATATTCCTCATGTTTTTGTAAGAAAGCATGGGCAGTTTGTAAATATTTGACCAATTTAAAATCATTGTTGATCCACATCCAAAAATGCAAGAGACTTTTCAAATAAAAGGGCTAGATGAACAAGAATTCAGTGAAGGAATGTGGGTCATGGTAAAGTTGAATGGAAAGCACTATGCACATGTATTACAAAGATAGGGAAAAATTATAATAAATTAGAAGTTTTTCATTGTATTGGAGTTAGCAAGTCTATCTGATCTGCAGCAGAAGACAAGATTGATACTGGTATAAAGATAAAAGTTAAAATAAATCTCCCCTAAATATTTAAGCAAGCGTTGTCTTTCTGTGGACAAAAACATGCAAAAATTTCTTTATTCATGATTGGAAGTAATTGTTATTTCTTAATGATTTAATGTGACAGTGTATGGAAATATACATTCTGCATACTCTGTTTGATACATTGTTAATTTTTCATTTAAAAAGGAGCATAAGACATGGGACATAATTTACTTGTGTTAGATTAATATTTAATTGTAAATTTGAGCACATTCAGGAGGGGAAAAAAGTGCAGTTAAATAATTTTAGTTTGAATTATTAAGGCTAAACAAAGATTTTGCATTTTTTGAATTTGTGATAAGAGAAAATGGCAACTTATGACACAGTTCCCAGAAAATGTAAAAGAAATATCAACTGTTATATTAAATCAGGGAAGTGCACTGCCAGTATTTTTCCAGTTTTGTAGATGTTGCAAGGTGTTAAAAAATAAAGTCAATTTAATTAAAATGTAAATTGGAACTTGCACAGTGAAGCTAATCATATTAATTGATATCATTGTATGATTCAGCTTACTCTTAAAAGTAAGTAAAGCTTTAAGAGTGTGTAGTTCAACTGAATCATACAATGATGTCAATTAATAAAGTTAATTTAGTTTTTCTTAAACATTTGTTTCCCTTGTGTAATGAGCATTTAACTTTAGAAGACCCATAACCAAATTTAATGCACTTTCAGGGAACAGATGGATACATATCTAAGTATCTAACATATTGCACAGTCAAATTTGAAAATCTTTATTTTTTTCACTTCAATAACTAATATCTAAACTGCATCTGCCATTCTGTATTACTTTTTCTGTTTCTTTTAAATCTACAGAATACAAACTTTTTTTTTCCTGTTGTCACTTATTGTTTATTGTCACAATATTTAGTATGTTAAAACATTCAATTGTTAACTTATTAGTAGCTGCAATGAATAAAGTAAGCCTTAAGCTCTTCAACTACTGTGATAAAATATATGCATTACTATTGGTCAGTTCATACCCATTTGCATATATTTTGTATTATGAGCACTGGTGTTCATAAACAAAGAGAAGAGGTTGAAGTTATCATCAAACTGCAGGATTGCCAGATTATTCATGCTCTATCCAAACTAAGCACTGTCAATATGATTGGTTAAAGGAGATAGAAATTAATGAAACTCGCAGGAAAGAATAGAAACTTAGAAAGAAAGAACCTTATTAACATTTGTGTAAACCAGTCCTATTTTGCATTTGCTGGAGAATTCTATAAACAGAAAACGGGACTCACAATGGGAAATCATTTGTCCCTCTTTCTGGCAGATTTATTTATGAGTACATTTGAAATTGACATAATTTCTGCCTTCCCACATTATTTTAAATGCTTGTACAGATACATTGATGAAATTTTTAGTATTGTGAAAAAAGAATTTGTTGAAGAAGCTTTGAAGCTTTTAAATATACAAGATAGGAATATATCCTTCACACTGGAAACAGAAACAAAGGGAATGTTGCTGTTTTTAGATATAAAAATTAATAAGAATCATGGAAATTTAGAATTTGGAATCTATAGAAAGGATACTCACACAAATACCTATATAAAATCAAATGGGTTTAACCCCATAGCTCACAAGCACTTAGTTTCCAACAGCTTAACATATAGAATGGTGAATTTACCAATCAGTAAAGAGGAATACAAAAAAGAATTTGAAAAATACAGGAGATTGCCATTATAAATGGTTTTAACAAAAATTCAATAAAAATAAAACTTAATAGATTCCGAAAGAAGAAATTGATCATGAATACCAACACACTATTAAATGAAAAAGAGAGACCAGTTTTTAAAAATTTCACCTCCATCCAGTAGCTATTAATAAATTCCAAAAAATGTTTAAATATATTAGCATTAAATTGGCACCTGTTAACAGACACACTCTGAAAAATGCTTTAGTGGACAACAGTTTTAATAACATTCCACAGGAGAAAAAGTCAGGCATCTACAAAATATGATGTAAAGAATGTGATAAGATATACATTGGAAAACATAAAAGGAACATAGGAACACTTTTAAAGGAACATCTCAGGAATGTTAAGTACAAACAGATTGATAGGTCAGCAGTGGCACACCATTTTTGGAAAGACAATCATGACTTAAAAAGAGAAATAAAGTTACTTAAAGAAGCACACGGGCGTACAGAATTGGACACATGGGAGAAGATTTACATTCATAAACATAGGGATCATCTTATGAATTTCGACATTACAGGAGAAAGTAATACAAATTTCCAGTTTATAAAGAAAAAAACATCACCAGGATGGAGCCACAGATCCTCATAGATGTTAGTTTCTCGTATCAGTCGTCAAGTTGGTTGAAGATGGAGATGTCTCATTGAAACCAGTCCCACTGTATTTTAAAGTAAGTGAAGCATAAGAGTGTGAAGACGAAGTTTAGATATAATTTACATTTAACATGAAACAGAATTTTTTAAAAATGTCTAATTTTTCGAAAGTTCTTATGAATCAATACGTTTATTTACTTTGAATACTAGTTGTCTTCCCCTTTGTGCCCACATCATTCCTTTGCTGAAACTGGAATATTCACTAACCAGTTATACCCTCTTGTGCCATCCATTTCTTATCAATGACAGCTGTTCAAGCATTGTGGTGAAGACAGCTTATGTTATTTGTATTAGTAACATCCAAGATTCAGGTAACATGAGTCACCCGCAACAGAAATGCACCAAAATTAAAAGTGGCACCAATAAGACCCTTCTCTCTTTAACATCATTGTTACAGTTTTGTTTTTATTGATTATCAGTTCATTGTCTTCAGCCCAGGCCAGTAATATTTTGAAAGCTTCCTGTAATGCATTCTGTAAACTGATGCCAGTATCATATTGGCCATATAAATGTAATTACACTTTCCATTTTTATTGCTTTTGTCACATCATGGATTACAGTGTTAAATAGGATGTGATTCATAGTTTCCCTTGAAGTACATTGATTGTCTGTTCTATCCCTGTGGAAGTTGAATGGTAGATATGGTTTATATTTTCTGCAATCATACTCTTTGGTAATTTGACTATGGTATTTTCTTTGCCTAAAAACTTGCCAGTTTATTCCAGAATTTCTTTCTGTTGACTGTATTGGATGCCTATGAATAGTCCACAAACATGTGATAAATTTGCCTCTCTGTGAAATTTGCTTCTTTGATGTCATTTTAGAGGCATTCGATGCAATGCTATGTCTGTCGGCTTTTTCTAAAACCGTATTTCATCTGGAAATGTGATTTTCTATTATCTTGGTAAGTCCCTCTGAATTGGGATTAAGTACCTTCAGGGATTGCACTCTAATGTGATAGTCCTGTAAGTGTCTGTTATGCTGGGATCTTCCTTTCCTTTATACAGCAGCTTTAATGTAAACTTTCTCCATCTGTCAGGGATCCTGCTTTGCTGTAGGCATCCAGTGAACAGTATTGTCCAAGTTTCCATGAGGGTGGTGCTGCACTCTTTATACTTTTATTGAAAATGTTCTCTGGGCTGCAATCTTTCTTCATTTTCAAAATACCAATTATTGTACCTTTTCAAAGGTAAACAGTTAATGGCCTTCTAACTTGTCTATCATATTATCTGGATGGATTTTGTGTCTTTTGATTTGAGCACATGATTGAAATGTATGATCCAAGTTTATATTTGGATGTCACGTGAAAATTGTGAGGGGCATAGTTTGAGTCCTAGCTATGAGCGTTTGTTGCCTCCTCGGTCTGTTTTTTGCGTAAGTATTCATAGTACTCCGCCTTCTTTTGTTTGTGTTTTATATGACCTCTATCTTGCGGCATATTCTTGGAGCGTGTTATCCTATGGCATGTTTCTGGTCTTGTGAGGTGCAGCACGTAAAGTTATTTGTCCTGCTTCGTAACATGACTCGTCCAACCAGGGTTTGGTTTTCCTTGCTGGGTCTGACTGTAGTTGTAACTAATTGAATAGTAAACTTTTGTTCATTCTATGTGGGATCAATGTACCCAGCCATTAGCAGGTCCTTGGCTACATTGGTATGTTGCATGCAGAGAAAATGAAATTTACACAGCTTCCTTCACAAGGTCGTTTTGTGCGTGAAATGGAATTTTTCTGTTGTAATATCAAGTTCTTGCTATTGGTAGGTGTTTCCTGGTCACTTATCCCATGTTTAATGAATGAGTATTTAACAGAAACTTCTTGTATTTATTGCACATTCATCAAAATTGTCGAAAAAAGCTCTATAAAAGCAGTCAACACTTCAAATGCTCTACGCAACGTCTTTCACTCAATCAAGGAGGGGTTGTGATATATCTACATTGCCACTTCTGCTAGAACTTTCATGTCCTCTTTCTTTTTAAGGAAGCATGGGAAACGTTTCGGGTATCTTTTACAGATGTGACAGTGCACAGCTTTGAATGAGTAAATTGAGCACATATTTGCAGAGTCGATATAAGACTCAGCCTGAACTTTTTAAAATTGCTACTCATGGAACTTACATCTTGAAGCGGTAATTAATGCCTTCAATCCTCACCTCTAGATTATCAATGTTATCCTAAATTATCAATATTATATATGCATGGATGGATGGATGGATGGATGGATCGATGGATCGATCAAAAGAACCCCAAGGTCCTATTTCATTTGTGTATGTTTATGTTGAATGACAAAAGTTTTCCGCTAGGCCTTGAGGAATAACAGGGTAAGGAAGGTCGGAGAGTTTCTTTTGTGTGAACGGTAAAGGTTAGCTTTTGTTAGATTAGGGAACAAACTGTGTAATAAAAACCTCTCTGATGCAATACCGTGTAAGTTGAATAGCATGAATATACCTAATGGGATATAGGATGTAAACAGATCAATTAAATATTTAAGATCACATCCAATCAGAGAATTCAGTGCGAATAAAGATCCTAAGATCACGTCCAATCGGGGAATTCGGAAAGATTATTTGTATGAGTAGCAACCAATGGAAAACCACGTGGAGGAAAAAGAGAAAGTCAAATACTATTCAAAAGTCATATTGTAAAATGTATATAGCGTCCCGACTGGATTGTTAATAAAAGTAGAGATATCGAGGCCCCAAAAGAATAACACGGACAGAGTAACTAGCGAGTTATGTAATACAGCTAGCGAATACAATAGTTAGCAGGTAGCAAGCAAGTAGAGCGTCATCATCAAATCATTAGTCAGTCAATCAACAGTGCGAGACCTGGCGACATTAAGAAGCGAATTTGAGAGACAGTGTTAGTCATAAGAAAGTCATTTACGTGAATGGATTTTTTTTAAGTGATGTTTTTACTACTGAGGCATCACAAGCGGTTGACTAGAACTAAAGGACAGTATTGGCAGTTAGAATGTCGAAAAGATATTGCAGGGTTATAGTTAAAGTTAAATAGTGATGCTAAAGTGAATATGCACGCGTAGTAGTAAAGAGAGACTAAGTGAACACTATAATTGAATAATTTGCAGTGCGCATAGAACAGAACTTTATCACAGGTCATTCAGCTTAGCTAGTGCAATAGTGGTATAAAGAACACTCAAAAACTCCTCAAGACCTAACGGTAGACCTTTACAGTGAAAAGTATATAACATAGTAAATAAATCATGTTACATACAAATACATACAATCTCCCTAATTCCCAATCCTTTCCCTCCACCGCTCTGCAAGCTAAAGTCGCGATAATTCAAGACGCAACATCGGGAGAAGAAGAGGTGGATATCGACTACAAACATTGTCTACAAATTAACCTAATCCTATTTAATTAATCCCGCCTAATAAAATCTTTTCCCTCTTCCTCCCAATCACCCCGCCGTACCATATAACCATCACAACCATAATAACTCTGTCCAGGAAGGTAATTTAAATCCATACCCAAACACGACTAAGCCTTTGTCTGTTTTCCATCACACGCCTCTTGTGCGCGTTGTCGAGACTTCCGAAATATTCGGAAGGTTATGACTACATACAGATTAAAAAAATCGCGTTTATGGTGCAGAGTTGATTCATAAAAAAGGAAACAATCAAAAGCACCCTTCCGTTTTGAGAAGGACTTTGGCACCACACTTCCTAGCTTAAAACTACCTTTACCTCGTTCATTGGAAGAAAATATGATACAAGTATGACAAAGAATTTCTTCACTACATTTACAGCAGCACAACCATTTAAACTGATAAGCCATTTTCACTGGAAACGCCTATCTTTTAGTACTAAAAATACATCGTTTTCATCTGGAGTTCAAGGTTCCGTAAATAACCTCACCAAAAACACTGTGATACTTTCTTGTGGGATTCGCAACATACACGCTTATGCCCAATTTGTGATAGGAACCAACTTCATTTTATTAACAAATGTAACAGAAGTAAAAGCGGATATCCCCCAACAATGTGTTTATTCAACATGTTCAGCAATCATGGGATGCTGGCAGGATGACGTAATTCACACTTGGTTATGGCTAAAAACTAAGATTAGGTATACTAACCTGTCAGCCACTTGGTACCGACACTTTACGCTATATTATATACATAGGTGTGTCAGCTAGCTGGAGCTGAACCCACAATTGAATATACCATTCTACAATTTTATGTCAGCGATATAAAAACGTACTCTTTGATTTAAGATGCCGCGACTTGCAGGTGGAAACGAACTGATTAACAATGCTCAAGTTATAATTGACATGGCAACAAAGTACTAAATTCGCCTAATCGGACGTAAAAAGTATTATTATTTCATAGGCCACCAGTAGAATGGATTTAACTTAATCGTCAGCATTTAAGCAAGTACAGATTACAGAGGCAGCAACAAAGTACTAAATTCGCCTAATCGGATGTAAAAAGTATCATTATTTCATAGGCCACCAGTAGAATGGACTTAACTTAATTGTCAGCATTTAAGCAAATACAGATTACAGAGGCAGCCCTTTTATTTTAAAATTCATAGTCTCTGTAGTTCTGTCAGCGAAGTCATTATCCGTAAAATAAATACATGGAAACACTTTTTCCACTGTGAACGATTGTTTCTTCATGTATTAATTCTAAGTTAAGTTTTAAAAGGTATCTGCACAAATGTAGCAGCTTCAGTCCGTTGAGCCGCCCCCCTTCCCTCAGCTTCTCTACATTAAACAACAATTGGGCGAATGTTTAAAAAAGGGGGGTTATAGTAAATGTGCATGAATACACTGCTCGTATGAAAACACAAACTCACATATGAACAGTTCATTAATAGAATAATTGAACGTTTACAATAAATTATAAAATAAGCAAAATGTATCATTTTTGCAATGGAACAACTCAAAACATAACTATTCGCTATATTGCAGTCTACAAATAGAACTTTCTTCAAGTTTACCCGCATGAATGATGTTCTGTAGTTTGAAAGTACGAAGGTAGGTCCATAAGTTTCCGGTTTAACCATTTTCTAGGTAAAATAAAGACAAAAACTATATTTCACTTTTCAATATAGCTATCTTTTAATGCAATACACTTCTCACATCTCTTTGATTTAACATTTCAATCCCCCCCCCAATATAGTCAGAAGTCTTGTCTACCAAATTGTCATACACAGCATCCATCACTTCGTCACACTTAATTTCCTTCCTCGAAGATCCTTCTTTGGTTTGAGAAGAGGGAGTAGCCACTAGGATGCTAGATCTCGGCTGTAGGGTGGATGTTTGATCTCGTTGAAGCCACCTTTCTTCACAGCTTCCTTTGCAACAAGAGCTGTGTGCATAGGCGCATTGTCGTAAAGAAGGCGCACACCACCGCTCAGCTTTCCTCACCTTTTCTCTTTGATATAAGCACGTTATCTGTGCAGTAGGCCAGCATAGTTCTCCCCATTTACTTCTCTCCATGAAGTTAATGAAGAGTATTCCTTCACAGTGCCAAATGATTGTAACCATGATCATCTTGGTTGATTGAGTGACCTTGACCTTTAGAGGCGATGCTTCGTCAGGTTTACGCCACTTCATTGGTTCTCTTTTTGACAAGGAATCATAGTAGAGGACCATAGTTTCATCTCCTGTAACAATGGTTTACAGAACTTCTCTCTCGTTGCCACGGCAGAGCTCCAAAAATGCTTGACAACAGATGCAACAACTCGTCGCTGCTTTTGGACTGAGGAAAGGCGTCTAGGCACCATCTTGCACTAATCTTATTCATGTTTAAATATTCATGAATAATTAGAATGACTGTTGTTTTAGACTGTTGCTGCTATTTCTGTAACTTTGAGCGGTCGGTCTTCCATAATTTCTCTTCCACAAGAGCGATGTTTTTGGGAGTAAGCACCTCCAAGGACCGACCTACACGCTCTTCGTCTTCAATACTTTCTCGACTCATTCAAAAAAGTTTGGCCCATTCTTTTACGGTAGAATATGAGGGGGATGTTTCCCCATATCAACGTCCAATCGTTGTTTATTTTTATTTGGAACAAGTCCTATTTTTATGAAGAACTTAATAACAGCTCGATACCCCATTTTGAACATGTCACAATCTTCTACACATAATCTTCTTTATACAACTATATCTAAGCAACTGAACACATCGGAGCAGAAGTTTCAGTTGCAATTATTTACTTAACAGATAAGATATAACGCCAGATAAGGGTTTTGTGAAGGCGATAATCCTTATCGGCGAGGCCGGAAACTTATGGACTTGCCCCCATATGTTCTTACACTGTGAAATGCTCCTTTCCTTTTCACGTGAAGTAATGAGAGCATAGTTTAGACAAGTAATCTCGCTTGGAGAAATATCTTGTATAATTACTATATTCTCCTATATACTCTTTATAATTGTAATCACTTTGTGCCTTTCAGGGTGCTGGTTCAAAACGACATTAAATGTATATTCAAATTGTCAAATCATTTCTGGAACTGTGTGAAACGTTTTCTCTACATTCTCATAGGTTTAGCTGTATTCAACAGATATTGTTTCCACACATGTACAGAGTGGTCGGAATCGACCGAGCAAAGCTGATAGGCGATGAAAGATAATGTTTCAGAAAATAAAATTAGGATAATAAAACTACATAGATACCAGAAAAGGCTACATGGATATTGCAAGAAGTAGTGTGCCATAAAATGAGAAAAATGTGTTTATATAAATAATTTATAAGTAAACATGTCGAAATACTTCTGAAATACATATTCAAGTACTCGTTTGCCCTTTCTACTGCTCGGCGGGCAACACAATTTCGAATGGAGCTGTTTCTGCCCTATTAGTTGTATGGCCCTGTGAGGCCTTGCAATGGCTGTCAGTAGAAAAAGTCTTTCACAAATACGTACAAAAAAATTCAACAGTTTTAAATATGGAAATCTTCCTAGACAGTGCCATGGTCCGTCCCACTCAATTCATGTATGAAAAATTACCTGTTCAGCTGTTTCCTAGCATCAAGATTATATTGAGCCAGGCTCCATCGTCCTGATAAACACACTTCTCGTGTATCTACAGAAATATCTTTCATTAACTGGGAAAGATTGTCCTGAAGGAACCCTGCATACGTAGCAATGACGATTTGTAATCGGAATTATTAGTGAAACTCTTTTACTGAGAAATATAAGTAGATACCGAACTTACCTATTTTTATAGATTAGCAGCCTTTTTTTTTTTTTTTTGTCGTAAGAATGCAGATCTTTTCTGTGATATATGCCTAGTTATAAAATATAAACATTATTACTATAAACTTAAATGTAAAACGACAAATTATAATTATATTTGTTGGCGCACGAAATCTATTACAGGCGAATTCTGATAGTGCAACCACTTTATTCAAAACAATTTCACAGGCTGAAGCAAAGAATGAAAGAAACTTTCCGAGATGCCAGGGGTGCTATCAGCTCCATAATGGCTAGTTTCTTTAAAAAATGTAATTGAATCTATTCAAGAGGCTATAGGACGCTGACAGCATTTTGTAATATTGAAGCTCAAAATTGCCTTAGGGCCGAGAGCGGTACCACAGTCTTACAGAAAGCCTTCCTTCAAGCAACATTTTCTCTTTCTTACCATGGTAACTGATGTATGAAAGACGGATCAATACTATCGTCTTTTAGCTGTCAGGTGTTGTTCATCGTCCACTGATGATGGCAACCGCAGCAGTTGGTGAAAGCTATTGTAGCATATTAAACCAGTTAGAAATTTTTAACTGTTTTAATTATAATATCGGCCGTGAAAGCCTAAGGAATATTATGGTGAATGCAATCAGCTACTTTTGAGCGTGAACATGAGAGCTTCACTGCAATGACAAGACTTCGAGCCTAGCGATTGAGTTCTGGACGGGAGGAACGCTGAAATAGAATGCAAAAAAGTATTGCAAAATAAGTCTGAAGAAAATTAATACAATACTATTACAAACCAATTAAAGTAGCAAGGAAAAGCAGTTGAATTGGTGCTTCACTAGCTTCACCCGATTAGATGCCCTGGTCGAGAGCGTCCTTGAATTCCCCAGGAAGCTCCACGGTCTCACTATTTTGGTACCAAAAATACTGACTCATACTTTGACATTCCACCGTACTTGGTGACCTCTCTCACGCAAGGCATGTGGATTTTCCGGGCTCCATGTATTATTGCTGTGGGAGTTGAAGACTAAGTCACGAGTAAAATGCATTTATAGGTTTTCATGATGTGATCTGGTAAGTGCAGTTCTTAGTGTTTAATGCCCATTTTCATAACTAAGACATCAAGTCGGTGGACACTGGTGAAATTTGAGATGAAATACAAAGTTGGAAAAGAAACCGGACATTTGTGACAGTTCATAAAATGACATTGTAAATTGTGTGTTTTTATTTTATTTGGGTATTTTTTTTAGAAAAAGAGAAAGGTTTAAACTTTTTAGAATAACCGACACTCTTGTAATGCAAACATAAAAATAATCCAAGAATCCAGTAATGGATAGAGTCAATAAAATTTAAGCTTTATTAGAAGTAAGAAGGCAGAAGTATGTCAACATTTAATTTTAAATTGTATTATCTTTTTCTGAACTTCAGATACAAGGGAATTGTTGGATTAGATTGTTTATTAGCTTTTGTAATTATATAAAAGTTTATGGCATTTTCATAGGATTTATAATAAATTGAAATTAGGAACATAATAATCAGGTTAGAAATATATGAATACAGCAATATAAAGATGTTTTAGTGTACACAAATAAAAATAAATATATGCAGACTCTAATTTATGCGTGGCATTAGAATTTTACTTTTAGATATTTATTTGTACATGGTGGTATATGTGTCAGTAACAAGTTTTTAACTAATTTTTTGACATGAGTACTGATTTTGCGTGCTTAATATGTGATGGTAGTTATACAAATTGCTTCTATTTGATATGGTTAATTGTTAATCGCTATTAAACCTTGTTTTATTTTTCTGCTAAGGTATGAGGTATTGGCTATTCAAAATGCTTGGTAAGTTATTTATATCTGACCTACCCAGTCTGGCTACGCCCCTGATGAGCTTAATGTTGGATCTTCTTTAATGGATTGTTGCAATCTCTTCTCAAGCTGCGGCAAGCGTTCAAAGGAGCAAACCAATTGTTTACTATGTAATTATATATTGTGATATAATCTGCGGATGATCTTGTTACGTTGGTATTCTCGCATAAAATACATGTGAGTACTGGATATGCATTTAACAAGTAGGGTTATAAAAAAATTATGAACGATAAAAATTCAAGTTTTGTTAGCAGGGAAATGTAAATTAAATATCATATTATTATAGGCCTATTTTGGGGTCAAAACGTGGCGCATGCGCATTTTTAAGCTAGTAGCTGTCCGGACCGAGAATTATCTATGGTTCGGACTGAGACTCACAAATTTGGTATAAAATGGTGCCAACGTAAAACTAAAAATAATTTCACCAGCTAAAGCGAAGAACAGTGCAATTGCCTTGAGGTTGCTGAATGTCATAGACGTTTAACTGCGCAACATTTAAATAGAGCTTAATATCATTTGTCTTCATATTCCCAAATATATATATTACAAAATTTCTTAATTAATGGGAAAATTTTTCCCGTTATGGATGAGCATTGATATTTTATACCTTGCAACGTCACATACGCATCATCACTTGTGATCGTCTGGCAATCGGATGGTTTGTGTTGACGTTAACGTGGATTTATAGGAAGTGGAAGATGGAATTATCAGAGGTTGTCAACCCACATTATGCATTTCCAGTGGGATTTGTTTTAATATGTGCCGCACTTGTATTTGCATTTGGGTTCAAATCTGCAGAACAACCTGCATTTGCTCAACTCACATATACAGGAGATGACCGGAAACCAGCTGGCAAGAAACGAAAAATTAAAGATAAGGTATATCATTTCTATGGTAATAACACATAATGTAAATTGCAGTATATTTACTGACAAGATAATTAGAGTAGGTACCTAAACAGCAACGGTTATAATTCTGGGTAAGGCATATTACCCCATTTGGTTTATATATATATTTCTTTTTCTTTATTTTCTGTGACTTTAAGTTACATTGATAGTCGTATCGCGACAATATGCTAATTAAGGAATTTAAATTTTATATGGTAGATACCAATATAATTTTAGAATTTCATATGATACCATTATACTTCATTATATAAATTTATTTATTTTAAGAACTTAATCAGTTTTACTGTGAGATGGATTGTTGAGCACTTCTTGAAGGTCAGGTAGATTATATTGTGATCCCTGAAGTTGATATTGTTGACATTCAGAAAGTATGTATCATGCAGAGATGGTGATGTGACATGTTGCATTCAGAATAGGCTCTTATATTCTGTAGATGTGAGCGTGTTAGTTTAGTGTGTCCAGTTCAAAGTTGAGTAATGATTTTGTCCTTGTGATTCCATTTTTGCAGTGGATATGATATTTTTGAGTTTTATTTCATATAGTTTTTTAGATGGTTGTTGTGTCCAAGTTGTTTGTCAAAAATTATAGATGCTTCTGGTTATGTATTTTGTAGTTTCCTTTGCTGCTGAATCTGCATGTTTATTTCCTGAAATGCTCTGATGTGAGGGTATCCACATTATAGTTATTTTCCTCCCTTGTTTCATTAGCATTGCAGATTGTTTATGAATTTCTTTGATTAATTTGTGTGTAGAGAAGACATCTTGAAGACCATATATGCTGGATTTAGAATTAGAGTGAATTAGATAATATATATTTTTATCTGTGATTAAAATATATTTTAATGCTTTATTAATAGCTTATACCTCACATGTAAATACCTAGTATAGAAATGATAATGTGTACATCTTGTGATTGGCACATCCACAGCCATTTTCCATGTGTAATCCATTGGTGTATATGTGGAGATAATTGGGATAGTGATGCATTATTATTTTATTAACTGTTTATATATGAATATTTGTATGATTTTTAATCAAATATGACATTTCCATATTAACTTCAGGTAGCAAAATTCTCAAGGAGGGATATTATTGTTTTGATTAAGCCCAGAAATGTTGGGGAATGGCATGTTTATTTCTTGGAGGTACTGTTTCAATTTTAGTGAAAAAGGCATTTTATGCAATGGATTTTGTGGATTTTCTTTTGGAAAAATGTAGATGTATATTTTAAATCAGGAAAAGCTACAATCTTAATAAGATACTTAACTGTTTTCTTCGCATTTCAAGGGGAGGCTCATTTGTTTTAACCTGTTAACTAGTGGTTGGGCTGGTTCAAAATGCTGCTAAAACAATTTAAAGTGCTGAAGTCTGACTGTATTGAGCCTAGTATACATGGTTGCCCAGAGCTATATATTATACTTCTACAATCCATTTGATTGATAGATTGATTTACTTATTTATGGATGCTCTTAACATCCCAGGTCATCAGCATCCCCTTCAACTCAGGGTGTGAAATGGCCAATAGATTTTGCTCAAAGGCCTCTCTTTCAGGCTTGAGGTTCTTTTTTGTGCCATAAATGTACAACACAGGACTCACGACTTTACTTCCCTTCCGAAGGAAGCCATACTTATGATTTTTACGCCCAAAAAAATCCATCGGTCCTGACAGGGTTCGAACCCGGGATCTTGGGTTTAGGAGGCAAGTATGGTAACCACTACACCACTAGGACTGGTGCAATCCATTTGAGGACATGGAATGGTTCTGTAAGTTTTCAGTAAGGTTTTAAAGTCTGCTCACCAATTCTTTGCTAAATGTATTTTCAGGAAGGCAATTCATGTTATGCAATCATCTTTGATAGCATAACATGAATATGAGTTCTAATAGTTTCATAGTGTTTAACACTTTAAAATTTTACCATTTAAATAAATGACTGGCTGCATATCCAATTTCTTTTGCTTTGAAAATAATATACATTTACTTTTAGAACAGGAAAACTTAAATCTAGTTTCTTTAGTTCAGTTTTTTAATTCTTGTAAAGAATATTGAATAACATCTCATATTGTTAACACATTTTCATCTTTACAAAAAATGGTAAGATCATCAGTGAAAAGGCAACTTTTACCTGGTGCTTTTATATATATATGAGGTAATTCTATTGATAGCTACTAAAAAGAGAGTAACACTAAGAGCAGATCCTTTGGGAACTCTATTCTGTATTTTACCTTTTTTTTGATGTTCTATTATTTAAATGTGCTTGATTCAGTTTTGTAGCAAGTTTTAAATAAATTTAATTGTGTTTCCTGTGATATTTTGTTCCAGTAGTGTTTAATGATATCCATTTGCCAAACAGTGTTAAATAATTCAAAATTTTGTAAAACTGAATTAAATGTATAGTAGAGTTAGGTGATATGTCAAAACTGCACTTCTAGCTTGCATAGTCAATTTTCAGAGGTTAAAAAAGTCAGTTTTTCAGTTTTTATTTTCGACATTTTAACTCATATGCTTTTATTAATTTTTAATCTTATGGCAAGAAGATGTTGCTTGATAAGAGAGGCATTTAGTTTTTCACTTTCTAATGTAATCAGAATTTGTGGAATTAAACTGTCTAAATTCATTTTGTTCTATAGTGAATTTTTGCTTTTCAAGAACCAATCTTAGATATTTGTTTA
This sequence comes from Metallyticus violacea, assembly GCA_030762175.1. Lineage (NCBI taxonomy): Eukaryota > Metazoa > Arthropoda > Insecta > Mantodea > Metallyticidae > Metallyticus > Metallyticus violacea. The sequence continues at coordinate 139,331,748 of CM060833.1, forward strand.
TGATTTTTTTCAAGTAGCTTGTACAATTGTACAAATTAAAAGCAATGGGTCAGTAGTTTTCTGGTGAATTGCTATTATTATGGAGTTTCGTTATTGGTCTGGGAATACTTGATCACACCAGATGTGGCTCAATATTTCACATAGATATAATATTCCATCTATAGAGAGTTGTTTTCAGAATTCAAATGGGATATTATCTGGTCCAGGACTGTTATTCTTAAGGCTGTTGCCCTTCTTTTAGGGTAATTTTGTCATGATAGTTATGTTCTATGTGACAATATATTTTGTTATGATTTAATTTTGGAAAATTATTTTTTAATGTTATGAACTCTTGTTCGTGGTTGCTGTCACTAGATATTTCTGCAAATGTGTCAACTATGTGTCTGCTGTAATCTGAGGTTGAGTTGTTGTGGTGCTACGGTTAGCTGAACTGAGAGCTATTATTTCATTGTTTTATATGTGCCTCAGATCTTTCTTATACGATCTCATATAATCTGTTTGGATGTTTGGTGGGACATCTATGATATGTTACAATGACATTCTTTTGCTGTCTTTGATAATCTTTCAAGCTATTGCTCTAAGTTGCTGAAACATGAGGCTATTTTCCAAAGTAGGTCATCTTATATATTTGTAAATGGTCCTATTTTGGTTTTTAATTGCTAGTGTGCAGGAATCATTCCATCAAGGAATGGCTTTCTTGTGGGAGGGTGATATTATTTTCTGTTGTGCTAAATATTGATGAAGTAAAATCATAGTATCAAAATTATAGAAACTCTAATAAAATAATTGGTTTTATAGTATCACCTTTATCTAAATTCTAATATTATTACACAAAGTACAGAATTTCCACCTTTATTGCATCAGTCCCAGTCCCCTAGAATTGCAGGGGACCAGGCTCTGATCCAACCTAAGGTCCTAAAATAAGAACTTTTCAATTATAAAGCCTGTGCCATTATTTTGTTAGCTAGCTACAGTCTTTACAAACTAGAGTCCTTTATTTCTCAAATGCCTGCTATAAAGTTATATTTATTCACACTAAAAACAATTTCTAATCATAAATTCAATAATTTATGTAAAATTTAATATATTTCCCAGCCATTCCCAGGTCCATGACATTTTTCCAATACAAGGTAATATGACTAACGATTCAATCCAAACTCTGTGCTAGCTTGCCATGATGATACACCAAATTTGCCTTATTATCTAAACATACAGCTGTTGACTACCCTTTAAGTTATTTGATTTACTTCCCTTCCTAGTGCCCAATTCCATTTATTTTTAACTTTACTCAGGAACTCCCCTACATTCCTGCTATCTTTACTGAAGATTTTCATTAAGACCATTTTTCTATCTAATTGTTTATAAATTCTTTCCTCCAGAGTCCCATTCCTTTGTGCTCAAACACTATATATTCCATAACTTCCTTTCCCCCACATATTGGGCACTTTCTGAGGAAACCCTTTCCATATTCCTTTTAATCTCTACACACTTGCTCTTACCCATGCATTGCTCTCTCTTTGTTATTTTATTTATCAATGTACATATCTCTTTCCCATTTTTTTATTGGCGTATAAAATATTAAGGATCTTTTACCTGCTCTCTCCTAAACAGTTTTTGTATTTCTATATCTTACAATCTCCTTTCCAAAAATCATTTACATTGTTCTCCCCCCAAACATCCCCCATTCCATTGTTTTCCAAAATAATCCTAAGAATATTGCTCCACCCATTCATTGCTACTTAGACTCTTTTCTTGAAATTCTAAGCATTTTCTTAACAAATATCTTTCATTTAAATTTAGAATTCTAAACCAATATTTAAGAGCTGTCTCCATAATTGCCCTCTGGTCACTCTTCCCATGTCAATTGGTGCAAATTCCTTTGCTGTTGCACTTGATAGGCCTAAAATTTCCCTGCAAAACATTCTATGTACAACATCCACAACGTCCCATCCTCCTTCCAGTCCCCATATTTGTTTACTATAAAACATTTTTGCCTCAACCACCATATTATATATTTTTTCTAGCCACTTAAAACTATATTTGGTAGTCTATATATACCACCAGTAATTGCTGCAATTGCTCCTTTCCCTTTATCCAAGGCTAATTTTTTCTACTTCTCTCATTTGCATTTTCATCAGTTTCAACTCCTAAATGAATGTAATCCCTAACCAACTTATATTCTTTATCTCCTTTTCTGCACATCTCATATTTACCCAATTTTGCACCTTTCTTGAATACTATCATTTGATCTTCTCCTGATTTACTTTCGAGCTCCAATCATTGCAATATTTTTCTATTTGCAGAAAGCATTGTTTTAGACAAATTGTTGAGATTGATCCTACAACTAAGTCATCTGCAAATAATAATTCTGGGATTGTTACTCTTTCCTATCTCTGTTAAAATGTCATAAATGTACAAATTAAATAATAATAGTGGGCTTAACATACACCCTTGTCTTAACCCTTTCTCTTGATGTATTTCTCTTGTTACCATTCCTTCCCTGCTTTCACAGAGAAGGTATTTCTCTTGTATAATGCTCTTAAGAATATTCACTATATGACAACTTACTCCCTTATTCAGTAATTTATCCCATAACACTTTAAACTCTATGCTTTCTGTAAGTGAACAAATGCCATGTACAATTTTCCTCTCCTGCTTTTTAAGTATTTATCCACAATGTTTTTATAATAAATATATTATTCACTGTGCGTCTCTCCCAAGATAACCCATTGAAATTCTGGGAGAATGTATATTCCTCAACCCAATTTTGTAGCCAATTTGTCAAAATACTGGTAAGAGCTTTTCTGTCGTTCGATAATAATACAATATCTCTGCAATTTTTTGACAAATGTACATTTTCCTTACCTTTATATATTGGGTAAATGAATGCTTTCCTCCAATTTTCTGGTACATTTTCCTTTGCCATAATTAATTTAAACAATCCTGTGAGTAACTTAACTCTGTTTATATTACAACACCATTCTTTTATAAATTCTGGTGGGATACCACCTATTCCTCTTGCTCTATTCTTTTTCATTAATTTAATTGTTCAACTACTTCATCCCTCACTCCACTATCCAACATTTCTATATAGTACATTCCTATTTCTAACCATGGTATTCCTTTAAAACCACTATGTTCCCCAAAAAGTTTTAAAATGACCTATCCACTGTTCTGAATTGATGCTGAATTAAGTTACGTACTTGTTTAAAGTTACTTTTAATATTTTCCATATCCTACTAACCTTTCCTTTACTTAATATCCTGATTAAATTTTCCTCATTTTTTCTTCTCTATTCATGTTTCTTGCTATTGGAAAATTATAAAATATTTTATCTCTAAATATTCATTCTTTGACTCGCCCCCTGCACCTTTCCATTTTATCAGCATTTGTTTCAACACTTTTTTCCTACTTTATATTCTTCATTGTACCATTCTTTGTCCCTTTCCGCAACTCATCTTCTTTTTCATCCCATCTCCAACTCTTTGCATTAATGTATTTATGTTATAGTTGCCTTCTCTATTTCATTATTCTTTAACATATAACCTGTTCCATGTTGGCATACTTTGATTCCACAGTCTGCTGAAATTTAATTTTCTATTCCTCCCATTTAAATGTAATATATTGCCTAGTAACATTTTTCCCTTCCCCTAAGCTATCCACTATATGCCCTAATTGTATTTTTATACTCACTACCAGTGGGAAATGACCACTATTTGAGTTAAAATTATCTTAAAATTACTTAAAATATACTCCATGTTAACTGGCCATAATATAACCAATAACACCATTTACCATTATTATTAACAAAGGTAAATTCTCCCTATATAACTTCACCACATTTACTGTGCAAAATGTCTAGTACATTCACTTAACAAAATTCAATAAACTTTTCACTACTGCTATCAATGCACTTCCTTTGCTATGCCTTACTATATTCTTTTTTAATCATTATTTCCCTATCAGGTAACATATCAGTCCAAATTCCACATTACCCTCACCTGTCCTGATGTTAAAACCACTTATTATCATAACCTTTGCATTCATATACTTCTCTCTTAAATTCTCTACATCACTTTCCAGTTGCTTAAGCAGATCAGGATTATGGTATAGCGAGGATCCTGGCGGATTATGCACTACTCCTAAACATATAGCATTTTCATCCATCAGCTTATCATCCATTACAACCCACAAAGCATTTTTATTGTTGACCATGTTTCTCTTATTACTTTTCTCAACAGTTTCATAACAAAAAAACCCAAGCTTGCAGATGTTCTTCCCTTCTTTGCCATCATTTCTCCTTATATTCCAACCAATGTGAACTTATCCATCAGTACATTCTCTTCTATTAACCACGTTTCTACTATATACCCTCAAATCTATCTTTCCTAATAGTTATTTCAGCTTCCCTATATACATTTTATTTTTTTTAAATCCTCACAGTTCCAGAGCCCTAACCTCCTTACTTTCTCCATACTCTGTAGCTCGATTCCTTCTCTTAAAGATTCTGCATTATCTTTATTTAACATGAGTATGCTGCCATTTGGAGTTGATATAATGCTGTCCTCCATCACTGCTCTCTGATCACATCTTCTTCCATCTCTCTGCCAGTCCACATGCTAGTTGTATTTCCTTCCTCCTTGGTGATACTCTTTTCCTTGTTTCTGTCACTCTCACATCATTCCTTCATGACATTAATTTTAATTCATAATAAAGCTGTGAAAGCTATTGCTTTATATTTAGTTATAATTGGTACTTCTTTGCATGCTATGTTATTGTTAAGATATGTAGCCCCCCCTACTGGAATGGTGATATGTGAAACAGTCCTTGTTGTATGCAGAGTATTGTCTTATGTTTACTGCAGAATTATTTTTTAATTTAAGTTTCCTGCAAACAGAGTATTTGAGGGCAATGTGTACCTATTAATTTTTTTAGGAATTTGTAATGGGAATTAAATGCATTTACTTTCCATTGAAGAGGAGAATAAGTCATATTTTTAACAAATGAGTTGAATTTGAGTATGATTTGCTCTGAAGTCTTGTACTCTGCATTAAGTTTAATAAATAAGGCTTTCTCGATCCTAGTAGTTCTATTTTTTAATTCCTTTGTCTTTATAGTGCAGATTAAGAATTCTAAGCATATCAGTAACGCTCTTAATGTCATCTGTGTATGAAAAAGCTATTTTAAATGTTTCGTGTTCCTATTTAATTTTCATAAAGCTTTTGAGTTGTTTATAGTTCAGAGGAAAGTTAGATTGTGACATTTTTACTTTCCATTGCAACTGTTCATCTATTGAGTGAGTTGGTTCCTTTTTGATTTCTTATTAGAGGAATTTTTCTTGATGTGATCAAGGATTTTGCAGCAGTTTCTTCCTTTGAACTGTAGGCTGAGATTTCAGAGTGATTATCTGCAGAGATAGAGGGGTCACTGATGGAGCATTCATTTGGAATTGGTCTTTTATTCCTAGTAGATGTGTGTGTGTGTGTGTGTGTGTGTGTGTGCGCGCGCGCGTGTGTGTGCGAGAGAGAGAAGTTTGAATGTTTGTTTTCATGGTAACCTGAACATTAATTTCAAGATGGTGTCCATTTTGCAGCTATCACATATATTATCTTGGGCACCATTATCTATGGGATCACTCAATTTGTTACGTTCCAGACCTCCCTATCTTAGAAAAATTCCTAAGTAGGTGCTGAGAATCAAACCTGGGCCTCCTGGGCAGCAGTCAGCAATGCTAACCACTAGACCAAGAAGGTGGTTATATATATAGTCATGAATAAAAAATGAATAATTAATTAACCCATTATTACAACCATATAAAATACTGCCAAAATTAAAGTATATGATTCTTTTTGTTAAGATTTTCTTATTTGTAGTAACTGACCAGTGGCAAAGTGGCTAAAATTAAGATATTGCATTTTTAAAAGTTGTTCACAATGTGAGAAATTTTTAGAATTGTCAATTTTTGGAAAGTTTATCTTTTATATATCAATTTAGAAACACCATTCAATTACAAAAGTATTATTTCTTCAAAATGACAAAATGTAGGTACATGTATTTGAACTGGTACTAAAACCAAAATCATTAGAAACAATAATACTTCATATATTTATATACACAGAATAACACTGCACTAACCAAACCTGAATTTTCTAACCAGTGTACAATTTATGTACTTTCAAAGAAAAAAAAACTTGTTTTTACTACCCTATCTTAACTTATGACAATTTGGTTTCAAATATACTTTAAATTCTGAAGTATACAAGAAGTTGCAGCTCTGAAAAGCACTCTTTCTTCCTGGTTATAACTTTACATCCATCTATGGAGTAACTGAAACAAAACATGCTGCTTAGTGAAAAAATTAAACAATATCTAATGACTTAAATGTAAATTGGAACTTACACAGTGAAGCCAATCATATTAATGGATATCATTGTATGATTCAGTTGAACTACACACTCTTAAAGCTTCACTTACTTTTCATAAATGTATGGAACCGGTTTCGAGAACATTTATGAAAAGTAAGTGAAGCTTTAAGAGTGTGTAGTTCAACTGAATCATACAATGATATCCATTAATATCTAATGACATTATTCTTATAGATGCTTACTTAGAAAAGAACTGTAACACTTAAATTTTGATTTCGAATACAAATTACATTATCAAAATTAGTTGAAAAATAAAAAATAGGATTAGAAACAAAATTCTATCAAATGACATACATGATGTATATGTTTAATTTTTAAGCTGTTTACAGTGAAGGTATTACAAATTAATTTATTTAATGTGGGTAAATTAAAACATATATGATATTCATATTAAAAATGTAAATAGAATTATAAATAATCCACAGGATGTAGCTAATGTCCTGAACAAATACTTTTTGTCAGTTGGATACTTTAATATTAGTATTGCAAATACTTCTGATACCATGTAAAAATTGTGTGCTGTGAATAGAATTGCTAGAAGCATTTACCTACAAATCCCAGGAAATTATAAGTGTTATTCAAACCAAAGCCATTACCTGGAGCTATACCAATAAGTTTTCAAAACCTGCAACAAAGAGTTAGCCCTCCCTCTTGCTTCTATTATGGATAACTGCATTGAACTGGTCAGCTGAAAATTGAGAAAGTTATGCCTATATACAAAAAAGAGGAAAAAGAAGATCAAAATAATAACAAACCTATTTCCATTCCACCAGCAATATCCAAAATACTTGAACTTGTATTTTATTATAGAATAACTCATTTTTAAACAAATTGGAACTATGCCCAAAAATCAACACATATTTACAAAAATGAAGTTCATGATAACAGCACTATCAAAATTTATGGAAAAATTATTAAATAATTAAATGAGTCAATTACTCTATCAGATTCCTTTTAGACTTAATAAAACTTTCAATTGTGTTGAAACAAATTTGTTAATGCAAGAGCTATATCAAGCTGCTTTCAGATGAGTAAGCTATGACTTAATAAAATCTTATATGCCAAACAGGAAACAACTCATATCCATAGATACAAATAAACAGATATGGAAATTGTTCTTTCACACCAGTACATAAGTTGGAACTGAAGAATCAGACTTTAAAAATTTGGGTCAAGGTCAGGATTTAAACCATAGATCTTCAGTCTTCTAGGCTGATGCTCTATCAACTGACCTACCATGTCTTCCTCAAGCACAGAAACATGAACCTCTCACATCTGTTTCTATATATACTGGAGACTTCCCTATTGTTTCTCTACAATGAGAGATTAACTCCTTAACAAGTGACCTATAATGCTATGAATACTTATGACCCAGGCTTCTAGTTTAACCATCAAGAAGCATTTTTGTGCTTGGAGGACGAAGTTGACAATTTTTAAAATGTGCTGCAAAGGCAGTTTAGGCACTAAAACATTAAAAAGTTGCTATTGACTAGCATAGTCATTAAAATGCTGTTATGTTTTATAATAAGAAAAATAAAGAAGAAATTGCCCTAAAACCTTAGGTCTGTTCCTTATGCATTTCAAATCAGTCATTAGTGACTGATGTAAGTTGAAGCCATAACTTCCAAAGCTTAGTATTTGTTGAAGGTACACATATTTGAGAATTATTTGAATTTTGAGTTGAAAATAGAAAAAGAGCCAGTGCGGGCAAATGAATAGAATTATCCTTTTACCAAACATCAAGCTGTGATTTGAACCTCTGTGATATTTAATAGTGTGGTCTGAAAGATAGGCTGGTTTAAATCAACTATGTTTTGTTTTATAACAAAATTTTACCTCCTTTGGCACTGTCTCTTAGATAAATATCAGCAATAAATCAAGAAGACAAATATCATTTATTGATAGTTAATGTAATCACTTGGATACTAAGAATTATTGGGTTCAGTTTCAGTAATTCATTGATGGATTCTTGGTTAATATATGCATCATTAATTTATCTCATTCTCAAATGTCATGCAGAATTTGAATCTCTGTGATATTTAATAGTGTGGCCTGAAAAATTCCAGAAGCAGAAGCTGGTTTAGACCAACGGTATGTCGTTCTGCAGTAAAATTTTACTTCCTTTGGCACAGTCCCACTGATATATATTAGTGACAAATCAATGAGACAAATATCAGTTATAGTTCATGTAATGGCTTGGATACTAAGAATTATTGGGTTTAGTTTCAGTAAACCATTGATGGAATCTTGATTAATTTATGCATCATTAATTTATCTCATTTACCTTGATCTATGCAGGCAGAATGAACACTAACTGCCTGCAAAAAAATGTATAAACCAATGGACTTCAGCTGTTGGTCAGAAATAAGAGAAGCTATAGCCCTTTTTGTTCATTATTTTACTAGAAGACTTATTAAAAAAAATATTTTCATATCTTTCAACAACATGTTCTCCAATGAGTTATCTGATGTTTTTAGGATATCATATTTTCACTGGATAATTCACCAGTTATTTTTCCAAGTTATGATATGCATGGTACCATTTGGCAAGACAGAGTGGCAATAGTGTTTAATGTCTGTTTTTACTGCTGAGGCATCACAGGCAGTGAACACTGGTGATACATGAGATGAAATAATAAATTGGGAAAGAATATTATATGGAGAAAAAGAGGATGTACAATATATAGTGTTTAAATTTAAGAGAACTGAGAACAGGAGGAATAAGGTTATAAATCTAAAGTTGTTTCAGTTGGACAAAGAAATGCTCTAAATAAAATGTTTAACACAAGAATATAAGACAATGCTTGTTCAAAGTGAGATATGAATGAAAATGGACAGTGAAAAGGGAGAAAGAGTAAAAATAATTGTCTCATCTTTTACAAGTATGAAAGAAATTGAATAATTTAAGTAACTGTTAGATTTAATTTGTTTGCTTGTAGTGGCTGTCTACCTGAAAAGTGCTCAGAACCAATTCCAGTAGAAAACAGCATAAATTACATAATTTCTCAGCACTTAATTAAATAAATTAGTGATAAATGCATTTATTACAAAAAATGTTAATGCCATTTTTAATTTTAAATGTTAACTGTTATTCCCAAGAACAATGTGTCAACACATATGAAGTGCAGGCAACTGCTGTGCACGTATAGACATTGTCTTGTGAACAAAATTGTATCATCTAAAACAAAGGCTATTAAAATAGCAACTGAACTAATAAATAATTTTTGTTCTAGCAGAAGTCACAGCATATTGGGCTTGGAACTACTCTAAATGAAGAACAAGGGGATGCAACCAAAGGAGCTACAAAGAATGAGGCTGAAAAAGAGATGCCAAGCAAATCTACTCCAAAACAAGAAAAACAGAAAAAGCAAGAAACTTCACCTGTAAAGGAACAAAATAAATATGTAAATAAAGAGATTAATAAAATGGTTACTGCTAAACCACAAAAAGAAAACAAAGAACCAATAACAAAGCCCTTAAAGGAAAAAAAGCAAGAAATTTTAGAGAAATCTCCATCAAAAGACAGTAATAAAGTAGTAATGAAACAAACAAAGAGCAAGGGAAATGAGAATAAAGGAGAGGATATAAAGAATAAAAAGAATGAAAAGAATCTTGCTAAACTAAAAGCAGAGGAAAAACCAAGTGATTTTGATGATGGTAAGTGAAGTTTGTGGCAGTTTCTTAAAGTTGCAAACAACCACAGGTTGGGAAACCCTTTTGGAGGGATTCAACAATGGTGAGTAGGGGGATGTGCAAGTATGGATGATGTGTTTGATTAACCAAGAATTAGGTTAATCTTAATGAATGACGTGTAGACTTTCTTCTCCATCCACTCACGGCTCCTTTGATGGTGTCTTAATGCTGGGGTTTCCTCAATGCTCCGGCTAATGTTAAGGGAAACAAATTTCTTGTCTCGAGGGAAAAGGAGATGGAAAGGTGGCTGTGGATATAATATATTTGTTTTGACGATAACAGCCTTGATTTATTCAATTGCTCTGTGGCTCAGGATTCCCAATCTGAACTTATTGAGAGTCTTAAGAAGTTCTTCAAAGTGCTGGAACTAAGCTCACATGCACTTTTGTTTCTCATCACTCCAACAGTTTTTTTTATAAGGAAAGTTCTCCGCACCAAATTTTCGTTCTTTCTCCTAAAAAATGATTATCGATGGACATAACCTAATAACCGAGCACAGATTGATAGTACGTAATTATTCCAAAAAATTCTTCCTGTAGGTTACTTTTCCTGCTAGCTCGCTATCAGTCTCATGATTTTTTAGTAGAAAGAACGAAGATTTGGTACGGAGAACTTTCCTTATAAAAAACTGTTGGAGTGGTGAGAAACAAAAGTGCATGTGAACTTAATTCCGGCACTTCGAAGAACTTCATAAGACTTTCTCAATAAGTTCAGATTGGGAATCCTGAGCCACAGAGCAATTGAATAAATCAAGGCTTTTATCACCAAAACAAATATATTATATCCACAGCCACCTTTCCATCTCCTTTTCCCTCAAGACAAGAAATTTGTTATCAAAATATCAGCTTAACATTAGCTGGAGCATTGAGGAAACCCCCCAGCATTAAGACACCATCAAAGGAGCCGTAAGTGGGCAGAGAAGAAAGTCTGCACGTCATCCATTAAGATTAACCAAATTCTTGGTTAATCAAACACATCATCCATACTTGCACATTCCCCTACTCACCATTGTTGAATTGCTCCAAAATGGTTTCCCAACCTGTGGTTGTTTGCAGCTTTAAGAAACTGCCACAAGTTTTAGGGTTTTAGTTAATGATTGATTGTTCTTTTAATTTTTATTATACATGTGAAATTATTGTTTTAATACTTTTTGTTTATGTGTGTGTGTATGTTTAAAGGTGAATGGGAACAGGCACTCTCCCGTAAGGACAAAAAAAATCGCAAGAAAGATGATCCATTACTAAGCGATGACACACTGGAAAATATTGGTAAGTTTAGTTATAATGATGTGTCAAACTAAATATGAGCATAGAGAATATGTTGAACCACACAACATAACTAGCATTATTGTTCTCCATTCTCCTACAGATAGGAAAAAAATAAAATCAACATTTATATAGTTTTCAGAAGGATAGCATAGTTTTACCTTGTTAAGCCCTTATAATAGAGTTAAACATTGAAAACAGTTAAATATAGAAAAGAGAACATATGAGTAGGTACTCATTGTATGTTTTAGAATATGTTCTTAGCACATTAAGTTGACTAAGCTTATATGGTAGTTTCCTCCCCCATTATCATTGTCATCACCATTATTATTATTATACTATATTATATTTTAAGGTAAGGAAAACAAAAGCCCTCTGAAGAAGAAGAACAACACAAAGATTGATGTAGATTCTGTTAAATTAGAAATAACAGCTGATGAAATTAAAATTGTTGAGGATGCTGTGGAGAAAACTCTGTTGGAAAAGCAGCCGCAAAAAGATAATAAAGAAGAAGAAAAAAGGTTTGTAATATTAATTAATATCATATAGGGTAAAAGCTTAGCATATCATAAACTTAATAAATAGCAATCATACTATTACTTTTTTGTGCTGAATGAATTATGTCAATATGTCTCAGTCTTAAAAATGTTTATACATTTCAAAATTGAATTCTGTTAACATAAAGACAAAACTATTGAAAAAGAACATATGTAGGAAGCACAAATAAATGTAGAAAATTACATAAAATAACAAAAGAGCAGTGGAAACATTATTATAGCATGATATGAACAGTTGGAGTCCATGCAATCCCCTTAGACTTTAATATAGCAAAATTCCACACCACCATGTTTGCATGATTATCTTCCTTTTTTCTCCCCACTATGGCAGCTCTATCCATCATTTTCAGTGGTTTCCTGCTTTATTTTTCAGAGTTGCCAACCATCATATAATTTTACTAGATGTCACCATGTTTGCTGTCTTTTACCATTTCTTCCCACAAGGATGGCTCTATGCATGATTTTCAGGTATTCCTCCTTTATAGTTGTTAATTTTACTTTTACTATTTGCTGCTAAGTGGTCCAAACTCTACTCCTGTGTTCTAGTTCTGTTATCAAAACAAAGGCAGCTAAGAAGGAATTTGAATTGTCTCAGATTCATTACAGGATGGAATTTTTCAACCCTATTACTATCTCTGCCCCAGAGATCTTCTAACATCATTCTGTTTGCTTGGAAAACACCAACAATAAAATTTTCAATTCACCCCTGTATTTTGGTCTTTCGCTCATCAGTGATTATTTATTGGAATTTCCTGAAGACTGAGGTTTGACTATATACAATATTTGTAACTACATGCAAACACAAACAAAACAAATCACTATTATGTACCAATTTTTAGTAAACATTTATGAATATTTAACAAATTAACATAAATGAATTTTATTACAATTTAATTTACATTTTTTTCTCATCTTTATAACTAGTTTCATAACTTCATAATTGATATCAATTAATATTTTTTACATTTGCAATGCATTGTCATTAAGTTTGCTTATTTAACTGATTACTGAATCCTTGTCTTCAGCTCATCAGCAGTTTCCTATTGAAATATCTGGAAGACTTTAGTTCAACTATTCTGTTGCAATTGAAATTTATTACATATACCCAACAAACTACATAATATATTACTGTGAAATATGTATACGAGGGTAGGTTCATAAGTTTCCAGCCTAACTATTTTCTAGGTATGATAAAGACAAAAAACTATATTTCACTTTTTAATAGAGTTACCCTTTATTGCAATACACCTCTCACATCTTTGAATAAACATTTCAGTCCCCCCCAAAAAATAGTCTGAAGTCTTGTCTGCAAAATGAGCATAAACAGCATCCACCACTTCTTCTCGTCACACTTAAATTTCCTTCCTTGAAGGTCCTTCTTCAGTTTTGAGAAGAGGAAATAGTCCTGAGAGCTAGATCTGGACTGTAGGATGGATGGTTGATCTCCTTAAAGCACCTTCACAGCTTCCTTTGCAATAAGAGCTGCGTGCACAGGCGCATTGTCATGAAGGTGGTACACATCACTACTCAGTTTTCCTCACCGTTTCTCTTTGATAGAAGCACATTGTCTGTGCAATAGGCCAGCATAGTACTCCCCATTTACTTGAAGTCGATGAGTATTTCTTCAGTCCCAAAAGGTTGTGGCCATGATCTTCTTGGGTGACTGAGCAACCTTGGTCTTTTCAGGTAGTGCTTTGCCAGATTTATGCCACTCCATTGATTCTCTTTTGAACAAGGAATCATAGTAGAGAACCAGAGTTTCATCTCCTGTAACAATAGTTTGCAGAACTTCTCTCTTATTACCATAACAGAGCTCCAAAAATGTCTGATGACAGGTGACTCATTGCTGCTTTTGGAATGAGGAAAGAGGTGTGGGCACTCATCTTCACCCATCTTGCACTAACCTTATTCATGTTTAAATGTTCATGAATAATTCATGACTGTTGTTGTAGAAAGGCCCAAACTTGGTGCTATTTTTGTAACTTTGAGCCGCCAGTCTTCCACAAGAGCGATGTTTTCAGCAGTGAGCCTCCAAGGCCCTACCTGCACATTCTTTGTCTTAAATGCTTTCTCGACCCATTCGAAAAAATTTGGCCCATTCTTTTATGGTGGAATATTAGGGAGATTTTGAACAAGTCATAATCTTCTACACATAGCCCCCTTTATGCAACTATATCTAAACAACTGAACACAGTGGAGCAGAAGTTACAGCTACTATTAACAGATAAGTATGACACCAGATAAGAGTTTTGTGAAGGTGTTAATCCTTATAGGCGAGGCCAGGAACTTATTTATGAGCCTACCCTCGTACATTTGAGTGAGTTTATTTCTAAGAAGCAATTTCATGCACTTTTCACAAACAAGTAAATCTATTAAAATTGAAATAAATGATTTACATTTCTATGTTCTGAATACATGAAAACTTACTGCTTTTAAAACATTTAAATTTCTCGCCTAATCACCCTGACTTTATGGAGTAGCATTCTTTCCATACCCAATTACAGTTAACACCAGGTTGAGCATGTAATGGGGATATTTATTCACTCTTAGATAGTGCAATTGTTGACGTTATTGTTCCCATTTGCCTTGTCCACCTTCCATAACTATGTACTCGTATTTTCCAAGTTTATTAATATTTCCATCTGATTTTAGATTTAAAATTCTTCTGCCTCTTATTTCATTTGGTAAGTTTTCCCACTTTCATAATAGTAACTGTACCCTCCTAAACTTGGTTTGCTTACATTCTAATATACAATGCCAAGTACTATCTGGTTCTTCACATATTGGACATATTCCCCTAATATATCCATTTCTTATCCCACTTAAATATATTATTTCTGTTCTAAACCATGTCAGTCCTTACCCTTCCTGCCTTATCACATGTTTCAATATATCTTTCTCTTCATATTTTTTAATGTAGTATATAATTTTAGATATTTTTTGATATTATGATTAGTTCATATTTCCTGTTTTTCAATATCCTCAATTCTTGTTTTTCTCTCTTTCCAAAATCCTTTTCCCATTCTTTCCCCCTCATATCATATTGATCCCATGTCCACTTCTTGTAGAATATTATGGCTTTTAGATATCGAAGCTTCTCTCCCCTTAATTTTTTTCTTGTGCTACCAAATACTGATCGATGATATTCTCATTGTCTATTCTATACCAATATTTCATTACTCTTTCTATGACCTTGCTTTTATAGTCCAATCTTCCTAGTTCCTTTAGAGCAATCTCATTAGGTGAAGATCTAGGCAAGCCTAGGACAATTCTACAAAATAGTTTATTTATGACTTTCCATGCTCCATCTAGTGCCTAAATTTCTATTCCATACATCATTCTACTCTCCACTATTGAACCATATATTCTCTCTAACCATTTTACTTGCATATTTTGTATTTTATTTACACAAGATCTGATTACACTCATGGCCATTTTTCCTTCTGCTAATGCTTTTTTTTTTTTTTTTTGATCACTCCATTTGCCATTATTGGACACACTAACACCCAGGTATTTAATTTTTTTGACTACTTCAATTTTTGTGCCCTTCCACCACTATTTCTCTTGTTTTTTTTAATTTGAAACCTTTTTTCATCACCATAATTTTAGATTTAGTTTTATCTTGAGACCCCATTCTCTGCAAAATGTACCAATAGCTTCAAGTGATCATTTTAATCTTACACTTGTTAAAGAGCCTGTTACCATGGCCCTATCCGAAAAAGGTATGTTCTAATACATATAAGTGTATTAGTGCAGATTCTTGTAAAGTATGGTCTTGTAACTTTCTGTTCTAAGAAAGAAATGCTACCCTGGTAAAGTATTAGTAAAAAGTTACAAAAGCAAGATGGAGGAACAGCTGTTTGCCATGGGTCACCATACCTTGAATTAGCTTATGTCCACTCTTAGGGATTTTTACTGCATGGAGCAGATCATTGTCATTTCTGCAAAATGGGTCTTGTTTTTCTCTGAGACATAATGATAATTCAAATACTCTATTATGTATTTATCAATATTCAAGTGTAATAATCGACTTTGAGATGACTATCCCGTAAGGCTACATTTAAGAGCATCTGTTTCAGCTGTCGATAGATGGCAGAAGGATCGTGCTTCCTGATTGCTCTCTGGTCATTTTATTAGTCCATTTGATCCTTTATATTTATTTATTTGTTTATATTGCTTGACAATCACGTTCTCATAATCAAAACAAACTGGGAAAATTGTGCCAAAAGAAATTATTCTAAAAGAGAATGAAAAGAAATTATTTTCATTGTATGTGGCAAGAACCTTAAAAATTCATTAACTAAGATGCTGGCCAGAAATATGCATTTGGAACAGGAAACGTTAATATTAAGTCATAACCTGTACTTTATTTGCACTTAACCGAACTTTATCATTATACACAAATACTTATTTATCCTTTCTTTATACATATTACTACTCATCATTATCATCACTTTCGCTAATACTTAGCACATTTGGGTTCACTGGCTCTCAAATTCATTCAAAAGATAATAAATTTTGTGCTAGCATTTGAAGTGACCAATGTTTCTACACTTGTAGAAAAATTTATACGAACTACCAGTGCCCGACTAATACTAATACTTGTGATGAACAGAACTACGAAAATTCACTTTTACATTTATAAGTATGGAGTAGTAAAATGCAAGTGTAGCAGAAATCTTTGTGGGACAGAGTTTTACTAATGACTACAAGTTACTAGTCCATACCCTTGTAATATATTAGTCATACTTTTGTGAAACAGGGCCCAGATCATCTGCAAAGAGCATACCCGGTATCTCTGTATTATTTATAGTTGACAAATGTACTTTACGTTTACTAATTTCTTCTAAAACATCATCAATAAATAGATTGAAGAGAACTTGGCTTAATTTCATCCTTGTCTTACATCTACATTGTTTGATATTTTATCTGTAATCCTGCCCCTTTCATATTTAATACAAAATTTGTTTTCTTAATAAATATTTGGAATTACTTTATTAAGTTCTGACATACTCCTTTTCATTTAAATTTCATGTTTGTACATTTAACAAGTATCAGCCTTTGCCTAACTTCTTTTCTACCTATTCTAAAGGAGTCAGATCACCTTCGCTGCAGAGTCAGCAATCTCCTCTCTGGACTCGATATGCCAACTCATACCCTGTTTCCTTCCATTTATCCACAACTTGGTTCCTCTAAAAAATGCCCTTTCCCTTCTTCTCTAGCTTATTTAATTTTTTTTTCAAATAAAAATGATCATTCATCTCTTTCTTCATTTGCAAAATCTTCATTCTGTTTAATTTTTTTAAAAAAGGCCATTTAAAATTCATTATGGCTACCCTTACAATTATCGGCCTACATTTATTTCCTCTACTTTCTATTCTAAAACAATCAGCTGTCTCCCATCCAACTAATTTGAACTTTCCATCTTTATCCCAAATATTTCTTCCACCAGCTGAATTAACTGCCTTTCTTTATCCTCAACTCCAAATATAATCAAAATCATTTTCCTTTCTTCTGTCATGATCTTTCCTTCTATTTGTTCCATTGTTTTCTTACAATTTGACAATTCACTATTCATCTCTTTTATTAAATTCTGTAACGTTCCTTTAAACTCCTCCATTCTGTTATCACTCTCTGAATCTTCTTCTCCATTTTATTTAACGTAGTTATATCTTCCAAAATTATCTTTAGCATCACCAATACTTGTCTCATGTCCTTGGGTCCCAGTTTCGCTTCTATTCCTCCTATTATCAACACACAGCTAATACCAGCATTATTTATAACTGCTCCTTCGTAACTGTTGCACTCTCTATTTCATTTGTACATTTTTTTCTGCTAAACCTTCCACTTCTCACCTGATAAACTGCTAAATCATCTCCCATCTTTGTCGCATGATGGAGCATTGCATATGCACATCCATTCTCTGCCACTGCTCGTGTTAGATTCGGCCAAATATAAATGACATAAGAATGCCATAATTCAGTAATGTCAGTTATTTGTGCAGCTTTTTCTCTTTCAAAATTTCCTTTCATACCTTGTATATATTGATTAATGTATAGGATAATAGCAACCAACATTTCATTAGTTAGAAATATTTTCCAGCAGTCAAGTCATGAATAACACCTGACAGTCTAGTGAGCAAATTATGCAGATTGTTCTTTACGTACCTCGGGGTTTGGGATGCTTTCCCCATTTTGTGTTTCTGTCCCTCCCTAAATAGAACAGAGTATCTCTAACAAGAGGTTCATCTTTGGTGCCACTTTCCTCTTTGTCAAAATTTAATTCTCTTCTCTTGAGTGTCAAATCATCTGCACCAGTATTACTTTCTTCTTCGCACTGTTCATCAAGTTACCTTATGTTGATGTTGACATAATCATTTTGTTATAAATGGAGAGCTCATTCTAAGTCCTTAAGATTGCTTAGATCAAATGTCTTGCATATTCCAACTGTTGTAGAAAGAATAGATGAGTTTGGTTGCATTGCATTCAATGAATGTCATTACTGAATTTCCTTGCATTTTTAACCCCAATAATGACAGCCTTTCAAAGCAAATGCAGAAAAGTGGCATGGGGGAAAACAAACTTTCTGAATACTTCACAACCAATGGAGGGTTAAATTAATAGACATACACTGTATGTCTAAAAAGAATATTGTGTGCACATGAAAGGAACTAAAGAAAACAGGCATGCTACAAATAACAGGAAGGAAGGGAAATAAACCAAAATTAAAAAAAGTAAATGATTTTATTAAATGTGCTCTCTGTTTGCCTCCATTATCATTCACCAGTGGTAAATAAGATTTCAGAAAGTAGCCCTCAAACATTAAGCAATGCTCAGTTTAATACAAAAATTGTATCTCTGATCACCCAGACAAAACATGTATATAAGCAGCATATTAACCCATATGTGCCCATAATTATTTTTTCCAATTTTTTGATGAAATATGCTCAGATTAGTGTTTTATATCAAGTTAACCACAGTAACATTTATAATTTTATATTGCTTAAACAGGCACCATCAACCAAGTTCAAGGTTGCTTGAGGCCCTTTTACCGCTCTCGTGGTGATCACAGTAGCAAACAAGAGTTAACCAATTAAATGTACTTACAAAGCTGTTGACAATGGAGTGGTATATATATATATATATATATATATAACCAATCTACAAAAATTTTTTTACACTAACTCCATTCACTTACATAAAAATTGGACATATGTTGCAGGAGTGATCCCTCCCATCTTCGGCTTGTAGACAAACTGTTGTTAGAAGTGGCAGTTGGGTCTCTTGATGTTCTTGTGGCGGCAACTGTTGGTTCTATTAGGAACTTGCTGAGTTTGTCCATAGGAGGGAAATTGAAATTCATTAAGTATTCCTTGTTTTTTGTAATGAAAATTTTTTCCCACTTTAGAAATATTCGCTTAAAACAAATTGATAAATCAGCGATAGTAGCACACTTTTGGAATAAAATCATGAAATTAAACCAGAGACAAAACTACTGAAACAACTTCACAATGCAATAGAACTTACTTGGGAAAAAATTTTCATTACAAAAAACAAGGAATACTTAATGAACTTCGATTTCCCTCCAATGGATGAACTCAGCAAGTTCCTAATAGAACCAACATATGCCACCATAAGAACATCAAGAGACCCAACCGCCACTTCTAATATCAGTTTGTCTACAGGCTGAAGATGGGAGGGATGACTCCCGAAACATATGTTCAATTTTTATGAAAGTGGATGGAGTTAGTGTGAAAAATTTTTTGTACATTGGTTATAGAGTTAACCAGCCATGGAATGCAATTCATGTTTGTGATGTATGGTAAATCTGAGTCAGCCTTCTGTACCTTTTTCAAGAAATATTGCAAAACTTTTTTATATTTATAGAAGAAAATGAAGTAGCAAAACATTTATTGTATTATAAAATAGTAAACAAAATAACAAAATATAATCCTTAATGGTATTACTCATTATGTCACTCGAAGAATTTTAAAATTATGAAGGCAGTGAAAGCACAATTTTGGATAAAAATCTGAAAAGTAAAAAGCACAATGAAGATGAAAATTATTGTACTAATGTTATTGTTGAGCTACAAAATAGCCTTATGCATTAGTTGAAACTTGAGAATTTTCAACAAAGGTGAACAGCAAAGCAAAAATACGATGATATTGAATAATTAAGTCCAGAGCATTTGTTTTTCAGTCAGTAAATTTATACTCATCCACAATAGCATGTTGTGTACAGGATTTTGCTGATATTTGTATTCAGCTGTTTGAAATATTTAAAGCATTTGTTGCTTTTTTCCCTTGCTGTGTTTGCATGTTTGCATGTTTAATTGTATGTTGCTCAAATGTTACACAGTTTGTACCAGTGCAGTAGGAAAGTTTATGTAACTAAATACATTCACCTTGGCAATGGAATGAGCATTTTTGTAGGAATAATTAATTTCCTTAGATTCAAAGGACTTAATCAGAGAGAATTTCGAGCCCAGTTTGATGATGCCCTCAGTGAGTGTGGGATTTTCTCTATATACCGAAATAAGATTTTTAAGTCATGTAAAAACATTGCAATGTATTTTAGTGCTTATGAATAAAATTGCATTCTTTGTGGAGATACAAGGAAAACCTGTTGCACAAATGCAAAATCAACAATAGATAAATTATTTAGCTTTCTTTACAGACATAACTGCCTATCTTAAAGGACTCAGTATCAAACTTCAGGGCAGAGAGTGCATTATTGCTAGCATCCAGGCATTTAAACAAAGGTGAATCTTATGGTAGTACCAGTTTGTCAATAAGGAAACAGTATATTTTCCAAATGTAATATCTTCAATGGTGCATTCTTTGGAAGTCTTAGGCATGGAATAATATAAGAATAATGCTGCAGTTGCATGAAGACTTTGAACAGAGATTTCAGGACATTACAAAACCTGAACAACAATTGAGTATAATTGTGTGGAAAGTGTGAAAAACCAGGCAAGTCCAATCATGGTCTAAAATTAGTTATTGACATCCAGCAATTTGCCACAAGGTTTCACATTGTGAAAAACCTGGTAAGTCTAATTCCAATTAATTATGGAGATATTGAACTGTGACAAAATGTGTGGAATGCAGTTTGCGGTAATATTGTAGGTAAATCAACTATGCTCACTTTTCACCAACAGAATGCGTACAGGAAAAATCATGCAAGTCCAGTTACTTAAACATTATCTCCTCATTCTTCATTTTGGTTGTGTGAAAACCCAGGTAAGTGGATTTACCCAGTTACTGCAGGTCTTACCCTCAGCCTAAGGAAATGAGGGAAGCAGTTAGGTTGTTTAGTTCTGTTTTTCATATCTGCATTATTATACCAGCATCAAGTTACTGAACATTGTAATCACTTGTTCACAATTTTTTTTTTTATTTGGTTTATTTATAGATGCTCTAAAACATCTCAGGTCATGCATCACATTCTATTCAGGGCATGAAACGGCCGACAAATTTTGCTCAGAGGCCTCTTCTTTCAGGCTTGAGGTTCTTTTTTCATGCCGTAAATGTATGACACGGGACCCACGGCTTTACTTCCATTCTGAAGGAAGCCATACTTAGGATTTTTATGCCCCAAAAATCCATAAATCCTGGCCGGGTTTGAACCTGCGATCTTGGGTTTAGGAGGCAAGTATGGTTACCACTACACCACCAGGACCAACAAATTTGTTCACAATGAAAACCACTTTTGGCACACTTAATGTTAAGAGCAATACCTATAAACAAATAAGTAGCAATAATCTATACTACAATTTTATTAAAAGCTGTTGCCATTTTCTCTGTTTTGGCATGGAGATGAGCAGTTCAGCAATCAAGAGAATTACTGATACATGAAGGTGACGGACATAAGATTCTTACTTAATTTAAAAAAAAAAACTCTTGAAAATAAAAATCAACAAGATGTTCACCTACAGCATTTATTTGAGATGAAACCAGTTAAGCAATGCAGACTAAGCCATTCCAAAGAAGAAACCTTAAAACACAGCAAAATGTGCAGTAATACTACTTTATTCTTGATGGAAGTGAGAAGAGAAAGGTGTACAACAAAACTTCCCTGAGTCTTCATGCACTAATCAAGAAGAGTTTTCCGGCTGAGCTCTTTGTTGCTTAAGGGGATTTCACCCAAAGATGGGTAAACATCAGTAAAACATTTGAAAATACTGTGACATTAATGAGAGAGCATATTGAAGAAAACTCAATACTGTGGCAAAGAAATGTCCTGCTTAGTAATAACCTGTTCTGTGAAAAACGTCCAGATTCAATGTAAAATATCAATATTAGTAAGTTCTATAAAGAAAATTGTAATTTTGGGCATCTACAAATCAACATACATAGCATATGTGAGGAACTGAAAGCTTAACTCCACTGCATGAATCCATGAGGAGATCTGCTGCAGTGTTCAGAAGAAGAAAAGTGATAAATTTTAAAAGAGACTGAAAGCTGTTGGTGAAGATGCAAAAAGGAAATGCTAATGGATTGGTGTTTTGGCTATATGCAAAACCTGCCTTTACCACACATTCCTGTATAAGAGATTTTTTTTTAAGGCAAATTGCTATGAGTGTATGATCTCAAAATTCAGTCAGTTGTTTTATATATTTATCATAAGGGAGAGGGAAGGAAAGCAATGAAGTAGCATACTTTTTGTTTGAATATATTGAAAATTCAATGGCTTCTGATGTTAAAAGGCTTCTTTTATTTTCTGATGCATGATCCAGGTCAGAACCGAATGTGTTTTGGCTTTGTTAATTCAGCGTTCTGAAGAAAGTGACTCACTACTTCCCTGAAGGGCATTCTTTCCTACCATGCGATCTGATGTTTGAGGTTTTTAAGAAAAGTCTTAAAACGGGTGGATACACTATATATCCTTAAAGATTATGAGAAATTCTAGCCAATTCAACAAGAAAATAAAAGCTATTACCTATGATGTTCTAGATTTCACCAATTGGTGGCCTACAAAGTACAAGAAGACTGTTATCTCTGATGAAACAAAATTCTTACCCCTTGGTCAAAAAATGCAGTTTAAACGTACTTCTTTTTGTTTGTTTTTAATGGTTACAAACCAAGCGTATTAAAGGTCAGACCATTCATTGATAGCAATGTAGATCACACTTTTACCCTTGCACATTAAGTCTGCCTGTTGTAAATATGACAATATTCCTAAGGCATATTCTGGTAAAGTGCCTATCAATGCTCAGAATGTTCAAGACTAAGAAAAAGTCTATGCATAGCACATATGTATCTCTTGTATGCTGTGCATATCACCACTTCGGATTCAAAAGAATTTTAAGACGAAATACTGTCTTGACCCAAAGAGTTACTCAACTGCAGCTGTTCAAGGCAGTGAATAGAATTTGAGGCAGAAAACAAAACTTATTATAATGGACAGCATACGTACAACTATTATTTGTGTTGAAACATTCACATTTCGATAAGTTCATAATATAAATTTACTATTATCATAGTAACATTAACTTTGCTTCCTTTATTATTTAACACTTTGTTAAAAGGAACAAAGTCAAATTTACAGTTGTGTTATAAATCTGAAACATTTAGATTTTTTCAATATGTTGGACAGTCCACATATATTTCTAATAGGCCCCAAATAATACCACAATACTACAACCTAAGAATACTTAGGTTCACAGAATATACACGCGCATAATAGCTACATTTTTTCACATCCTGAAAAGTTGTAAATTTTAATTAGTTTCTTTTAACATTGGAGAATTCATAAAGATATTTTGATTTCTTTCAACCCAGGGAGACAACAAAAAGTTATACTAATTAATGTAAAAGGTTTTAGAGGGAAAAAAGTTTGATTCACTTCATCTTATGCTCTTGAAGACATAGTTTAAGTATGACATTAATACATGTTCCTATAGTGTCTATTCACTCACGCTTTTTATGGAAGTCAAAAGGAGTTTGGATAAAAATTGTTCTATATAGGTCTGATTTGATATGGAATGACACTATGATGGTTTCACCAATTGGTACAAGGATCCATTGCCGTTTACTCAGATTCCAGTGTATCTGCTTTTTAACTGTGGTCCCAAGTTGGAGACATTGTGTGAATAAAGATTTTTCCAGTTTTCCCTTACCCTGATCCTGTAACTTAAAGTTCCAACAGTCTTCAGACTCATTTTCATCATTATTTCATTCATGTCTTGAGAAAGCTACAAAGTCAGGATTTAATATCAAACAGAAACAAAATGATATAACAAATTTTATTATTGAAGAAATCACTCAAATTTCACTAATTTTGTTTCACTTGAACATGTTTCAAAGGCTGTTACCTTCATCTTCAGCATAATTCCACTGTGTGCTTGCCAGCATGGTAAGATTCCACTGGGAAGCAGGCAGTGGAATCATGCTGAAGATGGAAGTTAAGTCTTTGAAACGTGTCAAAATAAGTGAAACAAAATTAGGAAATTTGAGTGATTTTCTCAATAATAATTTGATATATTATACCATATTTCACTGTGAAAATTCCCGCTATTCAAAACTACTTAGAAACAAAATGGTTTGAATGAAACAGTAGTTTTAAAAAATCTGAGAAAAGAGTGAAACTTCAACTCTCGGTTTTGATAGCTTGCTTTTGGGCTGACACCCTAACATCTGAGCAGGAACATTGCTAATAAATGAAAGGTATTGAATTATATATAAAATCATTGACACTGATTTGAACTTATTATGGAATTGCAACAGATAAAACTTTTAAAGTCAAATACTTCATGTACAATAAATAATCTTGACCCTAGTAATTTTAATTATAAATTTAAAATCTCATATTCTTTCAAAATCTTGTGTATTTTGTTCTGAAATAATAGCCACTAAGAATTTAATTTTTATTTACTGTTAATATTTTATGCTGTAATGCATACAAATGCAGACAAGTCCACAATTGATGTCATTGTCTATTGCTCTTAAGCATTTCTCACTGCTTACTGTAAATGTGATGGATTTTGAAAGATGCCATTTTTGAGCCTCAAGGATGTAGTAAGGTTTTGCAGTATAATGACCCTTAATCTTAACATGCACATCCATGCAAGGTACATTAGGAAAGCTTTAAATTCAGTTAATCAATGTATCAATTGTAGATTAACTATCAGTTTTCTCAAAATACTCTCCCTCAGCCTCTGTACATCTCTTTCTTTATTGTCATTGATTTTCTTCAGTTCTTCCCAGTATACAGCACTGCTTTTTGGAGGGTTTAAAAATGATTTCAGTCTCTTCTTCACCATAGAAAACAGAAAACAATTCTAAAGAGCTAGATCTGGACTGCAGAGAGAATGGGTAAGTAGCTGAACAGGGAAATGGCTGCAGAAATGCAAGAGTCAAATTTGCTGTATGGGTAGAGGCATTGTCACATCAGGCCTGTTCTTGTCTCCTTTTCCTCAATTTTTGTAAAGACCTCAGGAAGGAAAATGGCAGTATATCAATTTGCAGCAATTATCCGTTGACTTCAAGAGATACAGTTGATAAGACACCTATTCTAAAGAAAGTCACTTTGATTTTCTTTCCTGTGCTTCTTGGTCTCTTCATCATCAGAGCTTTGACATCAGGAAAGATCCACATGACTAGCACTTTTTTTCTGGATCAAATTGATAGATTCAAGGTTTATCATCTGTAAGAAATGCTGACACATGTCATTTTCAAATTGCAAAAGCTTTTCATAGCACCATTTCACTCTTTATGTGTTTCATAGCTTCTGTGAAACTATACAGAATCCAGTGACAAGAAGCTTTTCTAACACAAGTACACTGGTGTAGGCTATTCATAATGCTGCCCAATCTGATCTTCAGATCTAAAGGTAATTTGAGGATTTTCCGTAATCTATCCACAGCTTTAGTGATTTCTTCAGTCACTGCTGTGGACAGCCTGGTAATCCCTTCATCATAAATGGATGTATGGCCCTTTTGGATTCTACATACCAATTAAAACTGCTATATATGAAGAAATGAAGTTCCCAAATGCTTGTGTTGATTGTTCAAGTGATGTGATTGATTTAACCCTTAACTGAAATCATACAAATCATTGTAGGACAATGCACTCTACAATGCCCCATTTTTTACCAACAGACTGACCATCATTTGGAAATGTTTCACCCTCACTAAGAGAACTGGGGCTGATACCTATAGCTGGTTACTGCTAATTAATTGATTTATTTTTTTGGTATATTTGTTTTTGCCAGGACTTTTATAGTTTTTGATAATGTAAAAGCTTTTTGATTGGCCCTCATAGTTCGATGTACAGCCATCAGTTCTCAAATGCCTCAGCTTTTAATATTTTCTTGTTGTAGAGTCTCTAGAAACAACACTGGTAAAATGATCTAAGCTTTGTTTAATAAGTTGTGTGTTGGCACTAATCTACTGTGTTTAATTGTTGATAAGCATCTGGAGGTTCTCTTGTTACTGTGAAAAGGAATTCCAAAAGTCTTCTTAACACACTGTTCACAATACATGCAGTATTAGAAAATACTACATTTCAGTTTGAGTAAATTAACATTATATAGAAACATTAGAATAACAACTAATATTAAGATTATTTTTTTACAGAGGCCTGTGTCTGTAGTTAAAATCTTGGCTTCCAGGTGCTGCTGCATCTTAGTAGTAAAATTAGTCATGCTGACATTTCGTACAGCTGAGCTATACTTTGTTTGATGCTTGGATGCCTGGCAAAGGTCTAACTTGTCAGCAAAAGTTTGGCACAAGTAGACCTTCATCGCGCATCCAAGCTTTGACAAAGTAAGTGCAGCTCAACCTGTACAAAACTCAATAAGGCCAGTTTTACTGCTAAGACATGGCAGCCAAGATTTTAACTATTTATGAATCATTTTTAATATGCACTTTCCACAAATAGCCTTAGGGGTTAATTCTTCAATATTAATATGGGAATATATAGACAGGTAGATAAATATTCAGGGTTTTAAGGAGTTTTAGCATCCTCCAGCACATCGGTTTATAAGGTTTATTGTACAGCCCATTGGCAGGGGTGCCTTCATTGTTTTCCAAAATCCGTTCCTAGTACAAGTTGCAGTATTTTGGTTCTAATTTTGGCATTCTTTCCTAGCTCTTCCCTGGTTATGGAGAAAACAAGTTTCTTTCTTTCCAGGATTGGACACACAAACAGGATATGCCAGGCAGATCTCATCCTTTTTTCACATTTTGCAAGTGGGTTCATCTTTATAGATACCGACAACTACATATGTTTGTTAGCACTGCTTGCAAGTCTAAGTAATTGCATTTTTATATCTTTAGAGTGATATAGATTTTATTGTTCTAAGGCTTGAACAATGAGAGGTGGAGGTAAATCAATGCACTGAAAGAGACATAACTATGCATTAAGTTTTGTTAAACTGCTTATCATTCTCTCTCTGTCCTCCTCTATCAAGATAAGCTTGGCTAAGCTCTGTCCTCTCCTGGCACTTGGCAACATTTCTACATGCTGCACCGGGATCTTTAACTGCTGCTTCTGCCTTGCACTTGAAGAGCCAGTACACGTGAAATATATTTCTCTAGCTTGTTTCTGTAATATTCTGTGTGTTATTTTTTATCACTCATATTGACCACTGTGATCACAAATAAAGTACATAACACTAGATTTTATTAAAAGAAACTGCCAACAAAACTGCAAAATATTCCGAACAAATTGCTGTCAAAAGAAGGAAACTGCTGAATGCTGAATGACACTTTGGCTGAACAGATGGCTTGCCATTTGGCATGCACATCTGGAAGCCACCCTGCCTTTACATGCTCTGGATTCTGGTTTTTGCAATGTGGAAATATTCTTGGTTTATTTGGTGTTTAATGGAAAATTAAAAAAACTAGTAGAGATTTTTGAAACAGGTTTGCAATAAGATTACATGCAAACAAGTACTCTGCTCTACACTGCTCTGGATTCTTTTTTGCAATGTGGAAATATTCTTGATTTATTTGGTGTTGAATGGAAAATTAAAAAAAACTAGTGGAGATTTTTGAAACAGGTTTGCAATAAGATTACATGCAAACCAGTATTGTGCATATTTTATTGAAAGTTTGCTGGACTTAATTCTAGGTGTGCTGTTTAGTTGATATTTATAATTTTATTTTTAATTGTATCTACATACTGCAGCTCATTTATTTGGTACAGTTTAGTATTGTTTATACATACTTTATTTCTTGGTTTATAATAATTTATACACATTAATTTAAAAGTTGTGCTAAGGCTTTTCCTTATTCCCACTGAATCTCTAAACTAATCTGCCATGCCTATTATCATTGCATTTTTGTTTAATGTATCCAAGGAGTGGCATTATCAATGTTAATGTGCTAATTAAGTAATATTCATAGTAAATGTAATTAAAAAGCTGTTGTAATTTTCTTTTCTGTTAATTTTTAATTTTTTTCCTCCCAAAAGAAAAAACAAGAAGCCTACTAAAGATATAATTGAGGAAGAAAAAATACTTGAAGAGTCTGGAAATGCAGCTGATGCTGGAAGTAAATCAAAGAAAAAAAATAAGAAAAAGACTAGTAATAAATCAGCAGATCCAGAAGGTACAACTGTTGAGACTATAGAGATGCAAGAAGTGACTGTTAAGGAAACAATCCAAGTTGAACTGAAAGAGAAAGGTAATTAAATTAATTTAAATTAAATTAAAGTAATTAAATTAATCAATTAGCCATTGATTCCAAGTTGCAGTTGTTGCAGATTATAGTTTGATAATATCAGTATTCTTGATTTTGCATAACAGCTATTATGTAGAATATAATTATGCTATATTGTATAATATAGAGATCTTAAAACATTAAACATAATTTTAAATTAAATGTTCTTTCTTTTCTTTTCTTTTTTTTTCTTTCTTTCTTTCTTTCTTTCTTTCTTTCTTTCTTTCTTTCTTTCTTTCTCTTTTCTTTTATCTCTCTCTCTCTTTGGGGGGGGGTTGAGAAAATCACATAAGCTAATATATTTTGAAAATGTTTTTAGTGAAAAAGTTCTTTTTCTCCACATTATCTGAAATAAAATGTCTTTAAATGCACATCCATGGAATGTATTGTGATTTTGAAAGAATTTAGCATTTCTTAGAAATCATGTAAGTAGTGAATAAGATACACATATTACAATTTTACAGCAAATAAAATATTACTTTTGACATTTTAAAATTGGTATAACAATTTTTACTATCTTTTACGCAAATATAAGAAATATTTCAATGAATAAACCCATTTCTCTAAGTTTAAACCGTAAATGTTGTACTTTATGTAATGTAATACATTCATTTGTATAAATATTGACAATGTCAGGTACTCATGTATGAGCCTACTGACAGTAATTATTATTATTATTTTTTTATTACTTTTTAAATCCCTATTTACAGCCTGTCATGGCAAAGATACAACACAAACTGCAGTTGTGGATTTTCAATTGCAATTGAAGGTATTTGCATCTGTCACTATATTCCGTTCCAGAAACTCAGTTCTTTTATTTTCTCTCAAAATAGTTTAAGCTTATTTCAACAATGCAAATTTTCTTCAAAGCATAAGTACTAATTAAGCTAACCAATAAAATATATTGCTGCCATAGTAATAAACATGGAGATATATAGCAAAATAAATGAAGATATGCTTTTTAAATAATATGATAAGAATATGTAATTTAAACCTATAACTTGCATACCAGCATTCTGTTTTCATTTTAAAAAAATTCTTTCACAATATAAGAGTAGTTGTGTTTGAATGTTTTCTGTAAAAGTTTTTCATTTAATTTTAATCTAAATTATTCAGTATTTTTAAAAACTCTTCTCTATTGAAATAAATTAAGCCAAAATATTATTTGCAGAAAATCCACAAATAATAATTGAGTCAAAGAGTGAGCCCAAAAACGAATCAGAGAGCAATGTTGTTTTTGATGAACTTGGAGGTAAGTGTGATTTTTCTTTAGAAGTTAAACTATTTTTCAAAATATCCATGCTTTAAAATTCAGAGGACATTCAATGGTGCTTTAATATAATTATACTTTATAATACAAACCAGAAGAGCAGTATTAAATTAATTTGGTACTTTGAGTGTTTATTGTTATTTAAGGTGAAAATGGAAAAATAAAATTGTGAGGAGCTGCAGTATGTGTTTATTGCACATAAGAAAATTCAGGTTTAAGACCCTTTGTTCCCGAGATTCATGTAGTGCATAATATTTTGGTAATTACTTAATTTTGGTAATAACTTTAAATAGGGTTTACTAAAGCCCCCTGGCTTCTAGGGAGTGTTGCAGCATTAGCATGTCTAATTGAGTTTATTAGCATGAATGGGTTCCAGATTGTACCTGTTGCCCATTCCAATAAAACTGCAGTAAGTGGTGGTTCATTATACAAAAATGGGAACAAAACATATTTTCCCTCCTTTTTATATTAACCCATTCGCACGTATTTAAACTGCATCTCAATTATTTCTGGAATCAGATTTGCATCCCTGGGGAGGAAGTAAGTGCAGTGCAAAAATTTAAAAACTCATAAAAATCAACCATCAGATCTTATTTCTTGAAATTTTACATCAATAATGATACAAGGAATTCAATGGAAACAATGGTTTAGTGCATTGAATGAGTGTGGTAGATCTCAAAAACATCCTCTAAATGAAGAGCAACACTGCATTTTTTGCACTGCTAAGAATTCCACTTATTTTCCTCATGCTGTAAAACAAACACACACACATCTTTTTTGTCACATTTTTCATTTTCTCTGTTGGAGGAATTTTCATTGGGAAATGGGCCCGTGTTTTGGCCTGCAATCTTAGGGAAAAAAATTAGCTGGTGTTCAGCCTCTAGTGCAATATTCTGGTAGCTGTACAGCTCCCAGCAGCTGCTGCACCATACTTATTCTGAAGCTGATGTAACTTGTCTTTTTCTTGCTAGAGATTTTGTGATATATTAGGAAGGAATTGAATATACACATATTAAAAAGATAGAAAAATATTTTTCTATAACCTTTCACTATGCATCACATAATTAGAAATGGAGCAGTTACTTGAACTTGTAAGTTCACATTTCCCATTAATTTCTGAAATTCAAGGACATTTATGTTTTCTGATTTCAGTGACTTACTTCTTAACTTACCTTCCTGCCATCTCAGCTAATCTGTGTTTAGAAGAGAGGAAATAAACATTTCTTGTTATCTTTCCCTTGGACACACAGCAGGTTTGCGGACCATATTGCATGCTCTCCATGCTTCACGTTTGTTTTGCTTATATCAGCAAGCATGTCTTTCCTGTTTGGTTGCACAGAGACAATTATGTTGTTTGTGTGTCTGCCCATTAGTTTTTCTAAACAAATATGGAGAGGAATATCAGTTATCTAAAAACAAAATATGATCTTTGTCTAAAAGTGATTCACACATGTTTAGTACTATATTTGTATTTGCAGGAAGACTAGGATCTGCCATTATTGCCTACATAAATTTTGAAATAAAGACATTATCAACATCTTGATTCACATATCTAGTAAAATGTGATTCCAAATCTTGCCTTTTAGATCTGTTGCATTGCATGAAAGACAACTTTTAAATTTCACGAAGCCTTCGCCTGGAGCTGTGTCCTTGGTAGCAAAATACAATTCAGGTCAAATATGGAATGATAGGCCTAATTATTTTTAGTTTATCATTTGGGTCTACATTTCTATTGTCAGTGAAGTGCAAGAAACATAATGTTATTTGGAACCTTTCTCAACTCATGGTTTTGCCAAAATTAGCATCTCATTACACATGTTTTTGCTCCATTACAGTTTTGCTTTTGCAGTTGAGATATCAGAACAATTAATGCAAGGTATGCTTGAATCTCATCTGACGTTGAAATGGAATTTTATTGAAAATATATTCCAACAGACTACATAATATACTACATTCAAAAATACATATTTTATCAATTCATTACAAAATAAGATCTAAAAATAAAATAATAAAATCTTACTTTATATCCTTTAGATATTTTCTTTCTAGTTTTGCTTGCTTACATTCTGATGCAATACAACTCCAGGTTTTTAGTATATTGGTGACCATCATATTTATTGCTGTATTATAATTGTACTTCTGACACTACATTTCCATCTATCTTCCTCTTTATCATTCTTATCCATTTCTCTGTAACTTTGCCCAAATAGTTCCCTATAAATTTTATATTCTTCTCTCCTTTTATAGTTAAAATCTTTCTAATTAATATTTCCCCATCTAAATTCTTCCATTTTGGCATGCCTATTCTCTCCATAACTTTGTTATCTTAACTCTTTTAAACTCATAACTCTTGTTCTAGCCTATGCAAACCCTTCTTTATCATATTGTGTAATATATTTTTCCCTACCCCACACTATTATTATTTTCCTATAAAGTCTCAATGAACTCTTTTCTCTCATACAATTAAATATTTCATGTCTTTCAATATCTTTCAATCTTAGGCATATTTCTTCCCAGAATCCTCTGTTTTGATATTCAATGTTTATCCATAAGTTTCACATACCAGTATTCATAGATTTTCAAACAGCATTTGATCTAGTATGGAAAGAGATATTAATTAAAAAATTAATACAAATGAATTGCAGTTAAATGAAAGAATACATTATCCAAATACAACCAACTCAAAACCAGAGTGGTACAGGGTGCAGTATCCAGTCCGTTATTATTTAATATATATATATATATATATATATATTAACGATATGCCAAAGACTATAAAACAAACCGGAATAAACAGTGCAATGCAGATGATGTAGTTATGTGGTCAGCTGAAAAAAAATGATAAGAATGTATATATCAGACTAGAAGAAAAAGTAAAAAATGTCTTAGATAAACTAGCAAACTGGGAAAAATTAAATAATGTGACCATTAATGCAGCCAAAACTAAATATCATGTCTTCTCTATGAAACATTTTGATGAAAGGGAAAAAAACTTAAAACTTGAAATTAACAGAAGTCAAATAAAATATGCAGAAGAAATCAAATATTTGGGAATAGCACTGGACAGGAAATTAAAAATGAAAGACCATGTACAAAATATCATACAAAAAGCCATAAAACGAAGTAACATATTGAAAAGATTAACTGGATCTAAATGGAGCAGCTCAATGGAAGTTTTAAATAAAACGTGTAATAGATAAATAAAACCAGTATTAAAACATGGATGTGAGCTACTATTAACAGCAACAGAAGAAAAAATTAATAAGATTGAGAAATGCCAAAATCAATGTTTAAGACTGATAACAGGTGCCGTGAAAACAACACCAGTAAATACACTTCTGGCCGGAAATAAAATAATCCAATGAAAGCCAGCATTGAAACACAAGTGGCACAATTATACATAAAATTAAATCCAAACCCAAGTAAATATCAATGGTTTCATCAACTACTCAAAGAACACAAATTAAAAACACAGATCACCAACAAAGCTTACTTAGAGAAGAATTACAATTATTTAAACGTGGCAGAGAAGAACATCCCACATCCCTCAAGAACTAATTCAGTGGATTACATTAAGATAGTAACATAAAAAACTGACAGAACAATTAAATAAACAAGAAGACTCAACAGAAGTATACAGAACTATAGCACTTGAACATCTACACAACCACTTCCCTGAAACAGAGTGACTTAGAATTTACACAGATGGATCTGCAGACAAACAGAAATAATGTGAGAGGTAGTATATATTGTAAATATTTCTCGCATTATTTCACACTGCCTAGACAATCCACAAGTTATGAGGGTGAAATGGTGGCAATACGACGACGGAACAGATATACCATAGGACTGATATAAAAGAAAATAGTGATTCATACAGACTCAGCTTCAGCTATACAAGCTATAGAACAATATGATAGTTCATATGAATCTTACAATGTAAGGGACGTGAGATCTTATTATAGATTACTCCAAACAAAATTTCAACAAATAATACTACTGTGGATACCAGCACATGTGGGAGTGATAGGTAATGAGAATGCAGACTTTCTGGCCAAAATGGGGGCAGTGCTATATTCAAAACGACCATAAAATAAAAATATCAACATATCATTGAAGTGGAAATATCTAATAAAAATTATTCTAATATAAAAGAATCAGTACAAAAAATAAGAAAATCTATCAAAGAAGGAAGCAGCTGCTCATTTCAGATTAGCCACTGGACATGATTGTCTGGCGGAACATCTACACAGTTTGGTTTTATGAATGATAACATTTGTAAGATCTGCAATACTGACAAGATTCTAAACGGAGAAAATTTTTTGGAATGCACAGAACTGAGGAAAGATGCACCTGACGGGAAAAATACACAAATTATATTGGCTGGCCAGGAAAAATTGATGGATCAAAATCCTGCACATTAGATTAACAACAACAGTTTCACATACCTATCTGTTACAAAATTTCCTGCACTTTGAGATACTATGATCCTTTCCACTAACATTTCTCTTGGATACTGAAGCATTCTTTAATAATATCACACTCTAGTAATACTATATATATACTTCAAAATTCTTGTAATAATTTTTATCTTGGTGGAATGCCTATCTAATTCTAGCTGTGCTACACCATTTGGCGATGCTATGGGGTAAACCTAAGATCAGTTTACAAAAGCTTGTATTTATTTTATCAACATCTGTCCATGCTTGTGCTCTACAACCCATATTTCTGCTTTTTATAACATTTTGGCCTCTGCTTTGATTAAGTTCTTTCAAGCCAATTTACTCATATCTGGAATTTTTTTTAAACATGCTCTATATAACATTCATAGCTGCTTTGCTTTTACTATTGCCATTTTTTTCTGTTCATTCCAACTTTCATTAGAACTTAATCTTGTCCTTAAGATAATAAAATTTCCTTACTACCTCTATTTCTCTCCCATTTAACTGCCATTTTTCATCCTTTCTCAATTTATAATTTCATTTAAAAACCATGATTTTTTATTTCTTTTCATTTAATTTCAATCCCCATTTGTTACAAAAAGTATTAATTACTTTAATTGCTCTTCTCAACCCTCCACTTGATATAGATGCAATTACTAAACTATCTGCATAGAGCAACCCTGGTATTTGTTATTATTTATTACTGGTAAATGTATTCTCTCTCTTTGAATATCGTCCAGAATGTCATCAATATAGAGATGAACAGTATTGAACTTAAATTTACAGCCTTGTTTTACACCTGTTTTACTCTGCATATAATCCATTACTCTATTACCTGAAAATCTGTCACAAAATAGGTTCGCACTATATATCTTTTGTACTAGTTTTATAAATGTATTGCTTATCCCTTTTTTAATTTTAACCACAATGCTACTCTATTATAGTATCAAATGCCTTCTCAAAGTCTATAAATATCATGTAAAACCTTCCTTTTTTGTTGGTTAAATATTTAGCCACAATTATCTTTATTATGAACACATTATCTGATATTCTTATCCCTGCTCTGAAATCTGTTTGAAACTCTGATAATTTCTTCTCCTTCTCTACCCATTTCTGTAATCTACTTGCTAGAATTCCAGTAAAAACCTTTTTTAAAAGGGAAAGAAGACCCTTTCATTTATATATGGATACTATCATACTCATTCTCCACATCTTTGATCTCTCTCTTGCTTCCATTATTTTATTAAACAATTTAGGCACGGTTTTTCTCCTTGTATCTTCTTCAGCCCAAACTTTCAAAAATTCCTCCAGAATACTATCAATACCACTTGCTTTCTTTGCCTTTAACCTTTTAATTTGATCATAGAATTCTTCATCCATAAATTTTCATATGTAAGTCATCAATAATTTCCTATTTTTTTAGGAAATTTATTTCTGCTTTAATTAAAATTTCCTGTCCTAATATGTTAAAATGAGCATACCAACTTTCTGGAGTTATATTTCCTCATCCCATATCTACACTAACCTTTAACTACTGACCATATATATACCAGTGGCTGAGGTTAAGGCGTGGACTCGTGAGCGGGAGGTCTGGGTTCGAATACTGCCAGGACCGTCCTCCCTGACTGAGGTTTTTTCCAGGTTTTCCTCAGTCCTAATAAATGGCAAATTCCGGGGAGGTACCCTAAACTTAGGCCTGGAATGATTCCTTCCTTAAAAATAAATCCTTTCCCAATATATCATTTCATCTCATGTATCATCAGTGTCTGCCTGTGGTGCCTCTGTAGCAAAAACGGGCGTTAAACACTATTCACACTCACACTGACCATATCTTCCTTGTATCAAGGGTTTTTGCCACATCATTTAACATTTGACTTTTTTTTTTTTTTTTTTTTTTTACCTCGTCCCCTCTTTTTGTCCTCAGTGGGGCACCTATATCCCCATCTAATGACTAAGAAATTTTGTCTTTTTTCCCTTTATTCTAATTTCTCAACTGCCTGCCCTATTTTATCTGTATAAAATTTTATTTATATACATCTATCTACCTACAACTCCTTCTACACACTTCCTTACTCTCTCCCCTTCTTCCTCCCAATTTTAATCTAAGTAGGAAATGACAGCTCGTTAGTTCCATATTCACAACTTCAAAATCTCTGATCAAATTTTCAATATTATGTGAGCGCAACATATAATCTACCACATTTTGTCCATTCTTGTTTGCAAATGTAATATCCCCATCTAAATCAGACCTTCTGATTCCATTAAATGGAATAAGATTTTTTTTTTTTTTTTCACAAAAATATAATAACTTTTTCCCTTCCTTATTTGAGAACTTATCCTTACTGCATCTTCTCTCAATTCAAAATTCATATCATACTCTTCATTTAGGTTACTTAATTGTATCTGCTCTTCTCCCATCCTTGCATTAAAGTCACCTGTAATTATTATTTCCACTTGTTCATATTTATTCTGAAGCTTCTCAATACCATAGCGTACTTTTCTAAATGCATTTGTATCATAATACTCTGATGCATTAGGAGGATTATACACTATACCAATACAAATGTAACCACTTTTTGGATATTTCATCTGATGTATTTTCGAACCATTTAACATCTTTCACCATACAAACATGTTGAGAAGTGCCTGGCACATGCACTTATTATTCACATCAGCATCTTCACTACTTTCATCACTTGATTCAATGTCAGCAACACTAATAGTTTCTTCACAATCATTTCATCTTCAGAAAAATCACTGACTTCATTATCAGTATTCAACATGGTTTCTATAAGTTTTCTCAAATCCTCCTCATCATCTGCAAATATTCTATGATGGTTACTAAATCAGCTTTAGTATTATGAAAGAAAATCTATTAATACTTCCTAGTAACATCTATGGATAGAGAGCAAAGAAAGAAGAACAAGCTTCGTTCATCTGCATATCATTGCAATATACATTAAGTGATATCAATGAGCTGCATTGTAAATGGCACTAACATTGAACAGTGCGCTGTAGCAAGCAGAGCTCATGATACAATTCACATGCCACAACAATCTCATGCAAGTACGGCTCATCATACGATGCGAGTGGGTTAAAAGATCTTATAGCATTTTTACAATCAGTTAAGTTGGTTATTATTTTTCTATGAAAACATGTATATTATCTTCTCTGTTTTAGATGTCTGGAAAGAGGCAAAAACACAGAAGAAAAGCAAGAAAAAAGTGCGTAAAGACCAGTGAGGAAAACTAAGTCAAGAATGTTTAGGATGGGATGTCAAAAATGAAAATAATCCGTCTTCTTGAGGATTTTTGTAAGATTTATTTTTCTACAATGACCACAAGTAAAAAATAAAATTAAAATGATACTGAATGCAGAAAATGGGTTGATTGCATTTTTGATGGCCTACACAGAGTTTATGTTGAATCCAATTTTATTATAACTGCTGTTTCACCTTTCGAAGCAGTGTAGCAAACTATGCATTGAGATCATGCCATATTTTGTAAGCAATTATTGGATGAAATGATGCCTTCAGAGGAAAGCATCTGAAGAGAAATGTGGTTTGCATTACTGAAAAAGAGGAACATGGCAATTTGCTGTGGTATATTTTAATGAGGTTTTAAATAAGTAGATTTGGGAGAAGGAAATATATCCCCCTACCCTACTTTTTTGCGTGTATGTAGAATGGCATGGTACTGTCTCTTTTGTATGAATCTGATGGCAATGTTGAGTTTGCATCAGGCTCTATGAAATTCCCAATTTGCATAAAATAAAACTGTTTAATTAAAAATATATTATACTGCATCCTCCAAATTAAATATTATGTTGTGCCAAAAGTGTTTAGGTCAACTCTTCCATAAGCAAAAAGTATTTTTCTAAATATTTTTGCTGTATAAGCTTTGGGGGGGAGGAGCTATTCTGAAAACTTAATTTTTATATTTATAATTTGTTATGCACACAGTGGTGAATTCACAGAATCAATCATGATAAGGTTTAGTGTGAACCAGTCCTTATTCATCTTCCAGTGAATTTAATGAAGCTATGCTGTATTCTGTAGTTAAACACTGATGTTTAGAGGTGTTCTGCTTGCTAAGTTGTTTCATTGTAAGTTTAAAAGTGTTTATAGATAAAGTTAACAATAACAAAGAATCCAAATGGATGAAAATGCAATGGGAGAGGCAGGAGAAGTCCCTCACTAGGTACAATTGTTGAGAAACTAAAGATGTGTAGAGAGAGAGAGAGAGAAAATGTGTGAATAGAAAAAAATGCCTTCAAAGTAAAAAGCAGAGATCCTAAATAATGTTTATTCTGTAGCATTTACACAGATTAAAAAAATATGTGCAAGCATAAAAATTCTTCATACATAATTTTGATGGTGCTATATGTCTTAAAGTGCTTTTTATTATAAGATTTCTTGATTTCTGAGTGATATTTAGTTGCTTTGGTTGGTTGTTCTTGCAACTAGAGACTTTAGATTCAAACCTTTGCAAAATAATAATGATAAGAAGAAGCTGTAAAGCAAATTTAAAATATACAAAAATTATTGACCATTGATAGCAGTTTTTGCTTTTATTTTAATTTTTTCCCCTGTTTGTTTTGATTTGAAATTTCTCATAAATACATTTAAAAGACATAATGCAGAAAGGCATGAAAGTAATTACAATGACCAGCAATTTTTTTGTTTTTAATATGAATAAGTGGCAAATTTATTAGTTGCTTACTGTGAAAACTAAAACCATTGGAATGCTATATTACCCTTTACCAAAAAATATGAGCAAGTAGAATTCCATTTCTGCTTTTTACACAACTGTTGGTATTTTTAACACATACATTGTTGTAGTTGTAGTAACAGTAATAATCAGTTTTCAGAAAACCAGAAACTACTACTGAAAGAAAATTGTATGTATGTTTATTTAAGCAAGGTTAAAGAAACAAACTAAGGAGGTTAATGAGTTGCTCATTGTTCTAAAATTATTTGAAGCTTCTGGAAGATGGCATATTGGGTCATATTTCTGATTAAAATATCCTTGGGGTAATGCATGTATGTTATATTAGAATGGGAGCTTGTAATGTTAAATCTATATAAATGCAGAAGTGTTAAAAACCATTCATGATAATTGTTGAACACATAAGTGAAGCATTTGCAGACAACTATGTTATAAGAGAACATTTCTTTAAAACATATCTTATATATCCAGTATTTCATTTTTCTTCTGTTGTTAGTTTTTTCTGAGATGCCTTTACACCATCATTGAGTGCACTGCTGTACCTCTAATCCTAATTTACAGATAAATTGCATGCTCTCTTTTGCGTTATTGGTTCCATAATTTTTTAAATGTAACTTGTCCACTTAACCATGTTATTTGATTCATGCCTGTCCTAAGATAACTGTTTAAACAAACATATGGATTAAATTTATGGTCAATTTGGCTAGTTTATATGGCTGTGATTACCTGTGATTTTCCTATTAGACTTATTATGTCTTGATTTGTCACTGCATATTACATGGATGCTTTGCATAGATATTTACTCACTAAGAGAGGAATAAAGCATTAACATATCTGTATGCTTCATTAATGTTAGATATCTGATATGATAAGTCGCTCCACTGTTACTTAACTTAAACAGTGCAGAACACTATACCTTAATAATATATCACTTCTGTTACAAATTATTATGTTCATTTTGCATTTAAATAATTGCATGAATTACAATGTTTATTTATGTTCATGAATATTATGTAATGTACATAATGTACACTCTACACTGGGCTATGTTCATATTGGGTAAAAAATTGTAATTTTGACTTGCTCCTTTTTATTGGCACCTGTGTAATGAATTTATGACAATAGGAAGAGGTTCTTTTACACACATAACATATCACGCAAGCTTCTATTTGTATATTA
The DNA here is from genome assembly GCA_030762175.1 of Metallyticus violacea. Classification (NCBI taxonomy): domain Eukaryota; kingdom Metazoa; phylum Arthropoda; class Insecta; order Mantodea; family Metallyticidae; genus Metallyticus; species Metallyticus violacea. Next base: position 139,371,973 of record CM060833.1, read on the forward strand.
CCTATTGTTGGTCTTGTTTGTCTAATTTAATAGCAAAATGATGAAATTCATTTACTATTACTGCCTTATTAAGATTTTATTTATTAGTACTACTTTTTTAGGTACTTTGTGCAAGTTTATTTTTAAATGTCATGGGGAAATGCACAGTCCCATTGAGTTGGTACTTTTTATATATTTTTGCTTCTTCTTGTCTTAGAATACAGTGATTAGCAATCTCAAAGTTAAAAGATTGCAGCAAAATAGCACTTTTTTTTATATATAGTACAATATTTCCAATTTTACCAATAGCAGAACATCCTTATAAAATATACGATAATTTCTGCCACATGGGAAACTAATTATAATAATATCTAATCAATTTTCAAAATAGCAAGAACCTCAGGTACCAATTACTAGTAGTGTATGCCAATATCAAGCAGTGATGTGCACAATTTTTCAAGGTACTGTTTCTGACTAAGATTGTAAGGTGCTGACATATATTACCATTATGTTCATGGAAAGTGTAATATGGTTCACCTGGGTTAAGGGGGAAAAATAAGTAAGCAAAAAAAAAAAGAGAGAGTAACAACTAAAAATGAAAAATGAGTGCTCATCTGAAGCTGAATGCTTAACGTGGTAGTGACTGAATGTTTATATTTAAGGCATTTTATTGAAAGGAAAATAAATGTAAGCAGTGCTTGTGTATGGAGAGGGATGAAAAAAGCTTAAATACTAAAAACTTGATTTAATGACATAATTTATTGAATGATTTAAAGTAAATTACTTTTAATTTTATTTAACACTTACTTGCCATGTTTAATAGTAGTTTATTTCAAACTAAAACTGGTTAATGCCAAGTAGTGACATTGGATCCAAAAATTTTTTACATCCATCTCCAGCCAAAAGCACAGGAAATGTAAAGTGTGCTTCTGATCTCTCCATAAATTCCTTTAATATTAATCACCATTCATTCCATGGTTGTGAATAATTACAGATTTAGAGCTCCCTTACACCTTAAAAATCTGTAAAAGTATTATTTAAATACTAAATTATGAAAATGAAACTTATTTTAGAGTTAAAGAGAGGTTTTAGATGTTCTAGTGAGTTATTTGAGTGACCATTTCTGTTTGTTTTATATTTCTGAAATTAGTTAACTCTCTTTAAGTCTCTTTCTGAAATACCACAGATCATCATACACTTGGTTTTTCAGAATCCAAAAGTGTCAGGCTCTCATTAGATATATAACAAATGTGGCTTAATTATCGAATAACGTAATGAATTCTTCAATAGTTAGAGTTATTATGGGCAAATATAGGAGTAAAAGAAAATGTAACTAAGAAAGAAAAATGTTACTTTCTTCATCTGCTTTTTTACTCTCATATAAAGGATCATTAAGATATTCAGTAAAGCGTTTGTTTGGGAAGTCTTAAAAGTTTCTGCACAGTATTAATGAAAATGTGCTGAGTGTTCATTCTTACAAAGTTGTGAAGGTGCAGAACAAGAATGCTACTGAACTGTAAACTTACTATGTACATTAATATATTCATTGTTTTCTTACAGTAAAAAAAAATAAATAAAATACAATTTATGCAAGCCATGGGTACCAGGTGTAAAGTATAAATTTTGGGTGCATATTCAAAATGAATACAATAAAAATATTTCAAATAAAATAAGTGTTTTATTTTTCAGCTATTATAAAATGACAATGATAATAACATTGAAATTCTCTATTTTGTAGTAAAAATTTAGGGAAAATAGGAATTAATAAGAGGACTTAATCACATTTAACTCTCTTCTCAGGATATAATGAAATGGCAATGTTTTCCTCTTTTGTGTGGAGGTAATTTTTAAACAGAAAATCCTGTGTAGGTGCATAAAAACAAGCTAATTGTATTAATTTATTTAAATAGCACTATTCACAGATATTGCAATATGGCCTGGTTCTAACCTAGATTCTCTACCAGGCCAATATATTAAATCATTACAATACAAAATATTCTAATAATTAATATAAAGATTTTTGCCTTTTCACTATCTATATTTTAACAATATAAGCTAAGCCAGCCCCAATCCTCAGTTCATCAGTAGCTTCCTATTGGTATATCCAGAGGACTTTGGTATGGCCCCTTCTACATTCCACACCTATATTCCTCCTATTTGTTTTGATTCTTTATGCTATATTTAAATACATCAATTATGTAATTAAGATTATTGTATGATTAAGTCAAACTCATTGTCTGCATCCTTGGCTGAGTTAGCTCGACTGTTAGCTGAGAATGCGGACAATAGTGTGTGAAACATGTTCTGCATTTAAACAAGTAAATGGGGCCAATAAGAGTGTGTAGATCAACTCAGTCATTCAATAATCTTAATTAAATGATTGCTTCACTTTACAAATTCCAATTTGCATTTCAAGTTTTCACATAAATTATGGTTTAGAGCCACTAGTAAATGGAACAAAAGATGGAGGATGACCTTTAGCTCGGAGAAGAGTTTTGCCATTCTCTTGGCTAAGACCAGAATCCCCTGACTCTGGCAGGATTTTGTGTTGCATCTCAGGCTGAACTATTTGATGGACAGGACGACAGCTTGTATGTTGATGGATCTCATAGCAGGAAACAAACTGCGCACTTTAATTTCTACCAATCACAGAAGTGTGACAATGATCCTTAAGCCCCCGTTAAGTATTCTGGCCACCCAGATAACTTCCGCCCGCTCAGTACCAGGTCCTTTCAATGCCAAGCTAATCACTAGATCCCAATACGAATGAGCTACAAAAACGGGCATTTACCACATCCCAGATACATGGTTGGTTCTAGGTTCCTCTTGAACAAAACCAATCACTGGACGAAATATCATCTGTATAAACGTAGTTCCAATCATCTCCCTTTTTCGTGATTGGCCAATTAATACTGCCAGCACATTGGTGGCACTTCGTATGTTAGTTTGTGCTGGAAGTATTCATTTTTAAACCTACTACAATCAGCAGACTTCACAGCTCAGGTTTGTAACCAACCATGTACCATTTATAGTGCAGTGCACAGTGCCTATTTTGTGCTTGTTCTTAGCAAATAACTTAACAAAAATAAATCTGACCACTAATAATGCTTACATCAATTCTGTTGTGACAAGTGTTTCCAGAAGTCAAGGCGCTTCATAGGCCTCCACTTCTTCTGAGAAGGTATAGAGACCAATGTCAGGCCCTCCACAAAGAAAAAAAATCTTCACTGACCACATAAAGGAGATGAAGAAACATTGATAAGTGCAACTGAAAAATTTTGTTGGTCCTGGTGGTGTAGTGGTAACCATACTTGCCTTCTGAACCCAAGATTCCTGGTTCAAACCCAGCCAGGATCGATGGATTTTTTTGGGTGTAAAAATCCTAAATATGACTTCCTTCGGAAGGGAAGTAAAGCTGTGGGTCCCATGTCATACATTTATGGCACGAAAAAGAACCTCAAGCCTGAAAAAAAGAGACCTCTGAGCAAAATTTGTCAGCCGTTTCACCCCCTGAATAGAATGGGATGCGGATGACTTTAGATATTAAAGAACATCCATAAATAAAACAAATCAACAATCAAAGTAACTGAAAACAAGGATGAATCCCTCGTGGAAACCTCGCCAATCCAAGCAGGCATAATTGTGGAATCAGACTCCACGTCAAAGAATGAGTCAGAGCTAACTGACTTTTCAGCTCTTATTGAAAAAACTTCAGGTCTTCTCAATGTGCTCTTCATATATGGAGGAAGGAGATGCTAGCTCGTCTGGTCTTGCATCAGAAATAGATGAAGCTGACTTTCATGTAGTAGTTGGAAATAGAAAGCAGGGTTCCCATTGTCATTTATAGGGTGATGGTTCTGCTTCAATTGGACAACCAACTTCAACAGGAGTTACTGCAGCAGATTCTAACTAAAACAGGGCTTCTAAAAGGCACATACCATAAATTCATCTTCAAGGGAGTGGCAGACTTCCTTACAGAAGTTATGCCCTTTCTCATGTTGGAAAGCAAGGTGGTCTGTAAGAGTCACACATACAAATTTCAGTCATAATGTGTTGAGGGTCACAAGAGACAGCTGAGATCCCTAAAAAGAGAGGAATTCAACACTTCTCCTTCACCATGGACAAAGCGCCTGATATAAGGCTTATTATCAAAGGGCTGCCAGTGGATACTTCGGTCGGAGATATCGTTGCAAATCTCAAATGCCAGAATATTTCCCTAAAGTAGTAAAACAATTAACTAAACCTGCTCAAGTAGGGCATTCTCCTGAAAGAATTTCCATCCTCCTTTTTCTAGTAAATGTCGAGCAGGCAAATGACTGTGGCCTAACAATTGACAACTTCTATCTGCTATCTCAGCATTAAAACAGAAACTTTCTGTCACCCTGGTAGTCCTGTTCAATATCACCACTGTTAGGATTTAATCATGCAAGTCAATTCTGCTCCCAGAACCCTTGCTGCCTCAGATGCGCTGACCTCACCCCCATGAGACCTGTCAATCAGCATCCCTGGAGAACCCAACTTGCTAATTAAAAAGAGAAACATGTGGCTTGCTATGGCAGATATCCTACAGGGCCTAGCAACACTGGATCATACATAGCTACAAATATCACTGCTCTTGCAATTGCCAGCACACCACCAGTAACAACATTTGTTCAAAGCCAGTCTAGACCAAGAGGAGCAATCACATGTAACAATGGCACGGGATAGCCCTATGATGTGCGAAACACTTCACACACTCCCACATAAAATGAGTCAACCCCAAGTACATCAGCCCAAACCCCACCAGCTTTGTCTCCTCAGCCAAAGATGTATGTTGACAGACCTTATAGAGATAGCAAGAGAATAAAATGGAGACGATATGAGTAGGGCCCAAATATTTTATTTGCTAAAGACTTTAAAAATTTTATGTGCTGTGATGTTTTAGGAGCACTCACTCTCATCATCAGCTGCTGACTGAATATTGACTAGTTTTATGTAAGTGGAGATAGTGTGAACATGAATACATTATTGGAGGATATTGTTTAATGTATTAATATATTATGTACTTTAGTGTTATTACTTCTATAGTCAAGGGAACTAAGGAATTTATTAAATGACTCCTTCTTAGCATTTTTTATTTTACTGTTTAGAAATGCAGTTTTCTTTCTCCAATCTCTCACTTAGTTAGGATCTTTTGTTGCTTCTGCTATATTTCTGGTGTTATCCCGGTCTCTTTTTAATGCAGATAATCTCTGATCCAAAAAGGTTTGTACCTAATACTCTTTCCTCTGGGTATTGTTATTTTTGCAGCATTAATCAGTTTTTTGTTAACTTCATCGATTAGTTTCAGTGGACTTTTCTCCATGTCAATATCTTCAAATTTTTTGTCAGTAAGTTTCCATAAGTTATCCAGTCTGCTTTTTGGGAGTTCCATCTTTTCAGTCAACTAGCTTTTAAATTACTCATTTGTGAATGGATGGTTTCATTGTGATTCTATGGTCACTACCTATGTCTTCCAATATTCTAGTGGTGTGATTTGCAATATCTAAAGAGGCAATCACCATATCAGAATTTGTCGAGTCTCCGGTATAGTGGTAAAAGTTGTCATTGTTTTTGTATATTAAATTGACTGCATTTGCTTCCTAACTCTGGAGGTACTTGTACTGATTTTAATAATTTTGCTTTATTCACTATGTTGTGGTTTTCTGTACAGAAATAAGATGCTACTGCTGATTTCTCCATTGGTTGTATTTTATGTTTATGAAGTATTCTTTTAACCGTGTCTATGCTTTTCTTTGTTTTTCTGATATGGACTTTTTCACATTTTGAATAACTTATTTGGTAAATACCTGCTTTTTTATCCGATGGAATACTGTAACTAATATTGCCATTCAGGAGATTTTTAACATTAAATCTATTTATAGGTGCCAATCTGATATTAAAATATTTTGAAATTTTTGCATAACCCTTGAATGATAACGTGAATTTTTAAAAAATTGTGTTACCTTTTTCTGTTGAAAGTGTTGTTGTTTCTTTAATAAATGTCTTTCTCTTGAATTTCTGTACGTTTTTGTAAACTAGTTCTTTGCTAAATCCATTTTTAATTGCTGTTTTTTGTATGTGCTTGTATTCTCTAGAGTATTCTTTCTTGTTAAAGTGTAGGTTAACTAGCCTGTGGTTAAGCTGTGGATCGCTGCTTGTTTGTGTTTTGGGGTTAAATCTGTCAACTTTGATGTGATTTTCTCCATGCATATTCTATCTGTAGATTCCAAATTCCAGATTTCTTTGATGTTTTATTATTTTAATGTTCAGGAATGGTAACATGTTATCTGTTTCTGTTCCATACGTGAATGATATGCTTTTATCTTGTATATTCAGAAGTTTTATGGCATTGTCAATGTGTTTTTTGTTAATTATGGCAAATATATCATCAGCATATCTGTATACCAGATTTTAAATATGTATGGGAATGCTTAATTGATGTGCATTTCAAATCTGCTAATGAAGAGGTTAATTAGAAATGGAGATATGGGGTGCCCATAATAAATCCTGATTCTTGTTTACAAAATTTGCCCTTAAATGGAAAATAGGATTGGTTTATGCAAATTTATGAGTTTTTTGTATTCCTTTATGTGTGCATCATGTTGCCATAGTTGGTTGTGTCACTTACTGTTTCAAATGGAACTCATTGTTCAGAACAAAATCATGTCAAAGGTTAAGGAGGCAAAGCTGTATGTCCTTTCACAGAAATTCAGGGACAGTTCATGAAAACTAATGGTTTATTTCTTTAGTGTGCCATCTGCAATATAATTACTCTGAATGATGAGAAGCATCAACACTGTATACTACAAATTTCATAACAATAAAATTATGAAATACCATTCTTAATTAGATTAAAACTTTATAAGGTTGTCTTTAAATCATAATTTATTTCCTTTGAAGTTTTGCAATTTTTATAATGTTTAGTATACAAGACCAATGTTTTGTTTAAACTATTAAAACTTATGTTAATATATTTTTGTATTTTATTTTTTGTGATATCTGATGCAGACAAATAGATATCATGTGTTTGACTGAGAATCTGGATAATTTGGAAAATTCAGTAATGAAATTAAATACCACATTTTGCATACATTTATTATTTTCAGTTCACAATACAACATAACAAATAAATGCTCACTGTGTTTTATGTTACCATGTAGCACTGTTGCTTGCATACATTTCTTACAATGCTAACAAATGCATAGTGCTGGATTGAATACTTATACAAACAATTTGCTATGAAAAATATGTATTTGCACCCTAACATGTCTATTTTTCATAGACAAGCATAGAAAAATACTTAATATTTTTGCATAATAAGCCAGATAGACCAGAAATCCAACTGTGGATATACAGGGTTCCACTGTAATTTAGTTCATAAGCAGAAGCATTACAACCATTTGACTGTATGCTGTATAGTGCTATGGATTTTCTGCTCCCTGATTTTATTTCAACAATGCATTTACTTTAAAATAACTTAAAAATTCCTTTTTGTCACAGCTGAAATATTCTGGATGAACAAGTCAGCAACTCAGGTGTAAGTGTTTAGTTTCCAACTAAATATATAAAATTTTACAAATATTTACCTTGAATACAATTTCATTTCTAAATTTTTGTATTAGTATTAGCAAACAATTACATATTATAATTATCTAAAGTCTATAATACACACAAATTGAAAATATGTAAATAACTCTATAATTGGGGAAGATTATGAAGCCTTTCATAGAACTCTTTTGTATAGGCATACATGCATGTGTGCTTTTTTCTAAAGTGGTAGATTAATATATTGTGCAATGATGACAAAGACTGTAAATTCTATAGCTATGTTGTTTAAAAGTGAATACAAATAATAATAGTAAATCTATAAGCACTTATCTTAGTAGTTAGTTTTTAACTTAATTCATGAATGACTTAAGTGCTAGGGACTTTATCTACTTTTGAGTACATAGGAACAATACTTTCCTGTGTGGTAATTTATGCCTAATCATTAGTAGATTATTACATTCTTGCACATTTAAGGTACTCATGGGGTGTATAGTTAAACATCTCAAAATCAATTTTAAATATTGAATACAGGTCATTAATTTGTTCAATAGAAAGCTGATTAAAATATTCACATGTAACCCAAAAATCTGTTGTACCTCCAGGACTTACTTGGTAATGTTTAACAGTTGCATTAAGTTCATCAAGTCCAAGATATTCCATTACTGCCTTTTCATGCAGAAAGGTGAAGTTATCTATATATATGAACACATTATATTCTATGCTGCACAATGAACAGTGGTAAGTATAGTGCCTCCAGTGGGAATCATAATACTCTGGTGAAACTGCAATCAACCAACGAACAAATTCCTCAAAAGTTGGTACTATAACAAGTTTTCTATGGTGAAACATTTGAGTCCTATTCAGACCTGGTCTTGTGAAAGACAATACTCGAGGAACATACATCCATGCCTGTGAAGTAAATTTGGAATTATCATAAATCCGATCTCTGTAGGCAGACACCAGTCGATGAAAAGGGTGGCGGACAATTAGTATCTTAAGATAGTCTTTACGCCTAGCTGCATTTAACAGAAGTTTGGTGCTTTTTGGAGACAAAACTTCTATTGCTCTGAAAAATAAAATGGAAGCTATTTCAAACTATTTGAATAACAATAAGTTCAAGTAAAAATTTTTTCAATTTTTTCAAGTAATTTTTTTTATCTACCATGGGCGTGTGAACAGACCTCATTTTCCACCCTTATAACTAGATTATTGCAATAATGTGTCTGCCAAAAAGTGTGTGTGTGTGAGAGAGAGAGAGAGATTGGAAAATGGTTGCCCTCCACTGTTGATGCATGGAGCTCACTTCAATAAGACAATTGTGTTGGTATTAGACAATATAAGGTTTTCCAAAACTAAGAAAAGGCTGTACATTGTAATAACTAAAGGTAAATATAAAATTGACAATTAAATGTGTATTCTAAAATAAGCAAGAGACAGCATGTTTGAATTTCCAATCATTTTGCAAATATCTCAGGTTTTTCTCAGTTTTTCCAAGATTTTTTACAGTTTGGCAAAATAATGCATGTTAGTGGTAGTGGCATACATGTTAAAGTTGAAGGTTTTGTGCTAGTGTGGTTAGACAGTTTTATTTACATATAGTAAAAATGTGATTATTTTCTTTTGTGTAGTTGACAATCATGTAAGTGGCATTAACATGAGTAACAAAAACAAACATGCAAAATTCAGTTGGGCAGCATTTTGTAAAATAGCAAAGGAAAAGCGAGAAAGAAAGCTAAAATTTTAAAAGTGATTGTAGAGTAGACACGTTTTTCGCATTTGACACATTTTTCACAGTTGACCTAATCAAAAAACTTGAAAATAGCAGAATTACGGCTGGAGATATAATGGTTTCATTTTATGTGAAAGCCTTAGCAGAGTTATTCATGAGCTCATTTGAAATACACATCACAAAAGCCTTCCCTTTAATTTTCAAGTCATGGTATAGGTATGTGGATGACATTTTTACAATAATACCAAAGAAACACTCAATAGATGCCCTGAAACTTCTTAATTTGCAACTTGAATCCATACAATTTGCTATAGAAGAAGAAAGAAATGGGTGGCTATCATTTCTAGATTTAAAAATTATAAGACATGGAGATTGTCTGAATTTTGGAATTTACAGAAAAGAAACACACACAAAAAACTACATAAAAATGAGAGTTATAACCCCATTCCACATAAATATGCAGTTTTTCACAGTTTGGCACACAGATTGATGAATATTCCATTCAAAGAAGCAGAGTACAAAATAGAATACAAACAAATAATAAAGACAGCTATAATCAATGGTTTCAACAAAGACACGGTGATAAAAATTATCAATAAATCTAAAAGGCAAAAAGGTTTCCACACTGAAAAACACAAGAAGAATACAAATTCAATAGTTTTACCTACCATCCAATTTACCACAACAAGTTCAAGAAAATCTTCAAAGAACAGATACAACATCAAGAATTTATTAGGTTGCACAGTAAAAAACTCCATACCAACAGAACAGAAATCAGGAATTTACGAAATAAAATGTGCAGATTGTGAAGAGAGTTACATATGCAAAACAAAAAGAAATTTGGAAATTCGTGGAAAGAACATTTTAGGAATATGCAGTTTAAACAGGTGGATAAATCAGCAGTAGCAGCTCACTTTTGGACCAAAAACCATGAAATGAAATCAGGAATTAAACTGCTGAAACATCTTCACAACCCATTGGAGTTATCCACTTTCAATTTTCATATAAAAAAATAGAGAAAACCTAATGAATTTCGAGTTTACTCCTATGGATGAACTCAGCAACTTCCTACTTCAACCAACAGAGGCCACCACAGGAACATCCAGTTGTCCAGCCATCGTTTCAAGTGACGGCGGTTCAGTGAGCAACTGAAGATGGGAGAGATTCTCCCGAAATGCGTCTTACTTTTGTGTAAGTGAGTGGAGTTTAGTGTAAAAAATGAATACTTAGGTTTAGGTCATATTGCCACTCCATTGTCAACAGCTTCGTAAGTATAATATTTATACTTAGTATATTCCTGCAATACTGGTGCCATTTGTTGTATACCATGTAAATAGTTTGGAGGCAAGACTACGATCGCAACTCTTGGTATTTCGATTGGAAAAATATTTTAGTATTATATCTCTTCATGAAAATTTGCTTGAACACAAAAATTGTGACCTGTCACATTTAACAAGAAAAAAATCTCTTGGAACTCTAGAGAATCATTTTGGGTTATGTTGAGGCAGAAAAAAATGTACTAGTGCAATGTACTACAAAGAGTGTTTGCAGTAGTGAAAAAGTGATCTACATGAGCATGTTGAAAATTTCCATTCATTAATAATGGTGAGTTTATGAGATCTCTTGAACTTATAGTTGAGTTTAACTCATATTAATTTGTAATGAAATAATAGAAATGTTTTCTTAACCAATGAAAGTTTATCTTGGGATATAACCTATGCTCAATTTAATATTTTCTACTAGATGTGATCAGTGGTGGATTTAACATTTTTGCGCCACTAGGCTCAATGAAATTTGCCCCACTCTCCTAACATATGTTTTAATATCTGTGTATATAGTTTTAACATAACCAGGAATATGCTGTAAGCTATTAATAAAAGACAAAAAACCTATATATTTTAACCAGAACATTTTAAAACAAAGATGAAGAAAGAAGAAAAAAAATGCTCACAGAAGTTTGCGTCTTGCTTTGAGGGTAGCAAACTCATTGATCATATCTTCATAGTTGTGGGGGAATTAGGATCATTGATATCAAACAGGCCAAATATTTCTCTATAAGAAGTAGATTCTAGCCATCTCACCTATCGATTAGTTATCTTTCTCATTAAGGTAGTTAATGAAAATGACAGGATGTTGAATGTTTTGGTTTTGTCAAACTTGGGACACAAATCTGGAAACCTAGCTGAAACTGTACTTAAAATGTTGTCTATACATTCCACTGGCATTACTGACTGTAAAGTTCTGGTAAAGATAGAACCGTAATCATTCTCACATTGACTACAGACTATTTAAGATTAATCAGGAAAGTTGAAATTAACTTTACTAATTTTAAGTCTGCATCACATTATTAGATAAATGGAGATTTTTTCCTTCATATCCCTTTTCTGTGCATCGGCAGGGAGGGGCAACGGGGGCAGCTTTCCTTGGAAATACCAAGCACTAACATAGCAGGCAATCATTATATGCTACTTGTGTTTTTTCATTGTTGATATCATCATAGTATATTTGGACTATTTAAAATTTGTAATTTGAAGTGCAAGTTTATTTTTTAATACAATATTTCACTATTTCTTTCCTTAGGTCTGCGATTCCTATTAATAATATTTTCTTATGAGCTTCACATATATTGCTTTTAGCTTAGTTATACTCTGTTTCTACCTGCAATACTCCACCAATAAGACTGGTGTTTGGATGAAAGTAGTCTGCAAGTGTAAAACTTCATAAAAAATGAGTCACAAATTGCTACATTTTACACCATAATTCTATCAAGGCAACTAATCAAGATATGTTGAATCCATAATAACAAAGTCGGTCCTGGTGGTGTAGTGGTTACCATACTTGCCTCCTAAACCCAAGATTGCGGGTTCGAACCTCAAGCCTGAAAGAGAGGCCTCTGAGCAAAATCTGTCGGCAGTTTCACGTCCTGAGTTGAATGGGATGCTGATGACCTAAGATGTTACAGAGCATTCATAAATAAATCAATCAAAAAAAAATCATAATAACAAAGAGTACTTACCTAGCACAACAGGAAAATATAATATTGATTAGTTGCGGTTTATTTGTAACTTATAAGTTTTCTTTCCTTTTTAAAAGCAACAATCAGCAACTTAAGTTTCAGACAATCAATATGTGAATGAATGATTTTTAAAATGTACTGTACAGTCTTCCGAAGATAATTTTTATTAGAGAGCAACTTCACATTTTGCATTATCATGGTTTATGATATCTTTCATTGGTTTCATTATGTACAGTTTCATAATTGATTATTGTAAACAGTTTGAAATAAAATCTGTGCAATGAAAAGTCGCAACTTCCTCTGCATTCATAGGCGAATGATGGCGTAGCAGAAAATAAATTCTTTGATTAAAAATATTTTCTTGCCAGCTCATGAACAAGATAGCTTTGCAACATCAATCATATTACCCCGTAGTATCAGATAGTAGTTCATCCCTGCTGAGGCATGATTCACTGTTTCCTTTCTGGTTCTGTTCAGTTTTAAAATACATTTAGTCTTTTGTAGAGGATCACAAATTTTGTCTTTGTCATGATAAAGACATAATTTATAACTAGAAGTTTCTTCCAGGCTTAGGAGCCGTGGTCTCTTGGAGCTAAGGAGTCCAAACGTTTTCATCCTCAACTGTGGAGGACATCTTTTTAAGTCTGACTCCGGCCGTGAAAGCTTCCGATTACTCAAAGATATAAAAGTTAAAGTGTTTCATTTATAAGTCTCATGACTGTCACCATGGATATTAGGACATTTTATAAATGAATGAAGATATGTAAGGACTTTGTCAGCTTCTGTTTCTACAGCCACCACAATTAAGAATGGCCCACTGTGTGCCGATCCAGGAGCCACATGTTCATCAAAATCGATGAACGCGAATAACAATTACTCTGCAGGTAGTGATGTTAAAATTCTGGATGTAGATGGTATTTAAGTAGCAGTCAGTCAATAAGCAATGACTTAAGGTTTTCTGAACTTATCAACCGTCCTTGGGCATCTTCCACAACTAATAACCTCAAATCAGACAAAACAGTAGGAATTTCGGTGTCAACTTGGCTTGTGCATTCCGCTAAATGGAAAGCTTCTTTGTGTTGACATTGCATGATTTTTAAATCAAAATTGCAGTGTGATATTCAAGGTGCATTTATAATGCGTGCTTATACTAAATATAAGCATTTCCACAAGTCAGCAAGTGAGCATATAAATACCTTTTGGCATTGCTCGATTGTAAGTCGAGCAACTTCTTGGATGTGATTAAAAACCAATCAACCAGCTTGGCAGAGCAGATAGGTAAATGGAATAAAGTAGGCAAAAGCTATATCGTACATTTTTTTTAATTCATGACTTGTCGCTAAAATTTATTTTCCAGCATTTTATGATTTTAGAGTCAATGCATGATATCATAAACGATCACTTTAATGTCTGTAGCTGAAAAGCTAAATATATTTCTGTCCAAATTCAAAATGAACTGATAACACCTATGGACGAATTGTTTTGAAGACATTGGTTTCATCATTCAATGAAAGTTTGCATGTTCATTGATTCCCAATGCAATAAGAACACATTTTATCTCATAGGACTCCATCCGCAAATGATGAAAACTTTCCTTTAATGATTACCTAACTCATTTGAAAGGGATCAAAAAAATCCTTAACGTTCTGGCAGAGGGTCAAACATTTTATGAAGTATGGAATAATACATATGATGAACATGAAGACATTGTATACATAGATTTACTCATCAATTCTTCCCAGTTCTTCCATCCTGCTGTGCTTTCTTCCATCCCAATTGGACTAACACTTTCTGCTGCAAAATGTATCATAAAACAGTCATTAAGCACTCTCTGCCGAGTGAACAAATGGCTCCGATTAACAATGAGGAAGGAAAGGCTGAATGGTCTGTCTTCTGAGGTTCATTGTGAAAGAGTGAACATGGAGAAAGAAACATTTATTGGTGAGGTCATCAATAAGTTCAACTAGCAGCCTTGTCGACTTCAGCTGGCATTCAAAAAACCGGAGGAGGGAATTGAGTGAAGAAATTAAGGTATGCAGTCAATATTATTTTCAGATGACTTTAATATGTATTAATTAACCTGAGAAACTAACATTCAGCAGTTATTCAAATTATACTTCTAATTTAATGATTTGTTCTAGACTTTAATAATCAAATAAGAAATAACAGGCTGCTTTGTAGTGCAGTCCCAGTTCGATTTCCAGCTGATGGGAGGGATTTTTCTTACAATAGGATTTTCCCTGTTCACCAAAGAGTCTGGAAGTATGAATGTAATAAGTGTGTGCAAGCATACTTTTTTATGTGTTTTTGTTTCAAACAACGGTAATAAATTAGTTAAATATGGTGGATGTTTGTAACAGTAATGTTTAATATATGTTTTGAATAATTGAGTTGAATTTGTAACACTTACATCACTAATAGTTTAAAAAAGGAAAATTATTAGTGATGTAAGTGTTACAAACTTGGCTCAATTATTCAAAACAGTAATAAACCCAAAAATTTAAGTGAACAGTATAAGTCTCTAAAGAAAAGCAGCAGGGGCCGATTTCACCAAAGCATAAATTACAAATGTACAAAATTATGCTGTACAAGGAAATTAATTTCAAGGAATCCATGGCCTAAAAATGTAAATATAAGCAGTTTCATAAATAATTGCTACAATTATGGGGATTTGTGAAACATATACTTTTGCTAAACTTAGGTATTCATTTTTACACTAAATATTTATATACTTTTGCTGTTTGCAGCTAAAGAAATTGTTGCATAATTTTGTAAATTTGTACTTTGGTGAAATAGGCCCAGTTGTTTCAAAGGTCAAAGCTGCCAGTATAATTGTAGTATTGAAAGGTGTCATAAAAATTGAAGGACTAAGAATCAAGTGTTTGAAATGATGTTGATTTTTGCTCTCCTTTGAGAAAAATCCTGGTGACACCCATGATTCCTTTTAGATACTCATTAATTTATATGTATTATATTAAAATGTCAGAACTAAACAATGTGGCTCAATGTGCAAACAGCCTGAAATGAAATGAGGCAGCCATCTAGTAGAATATGGGAACATATAACTACCATATGAGATCCATGTATTGGTAGAAGAGGGAGACCTAGAACGAGGTGGGCATATTCCTTCAGGAAAGCAGCTGGGACAGACTGGACCAGCGTAGCATGGAAACTGGAAGAGCCTAAGAACAGAACTGCAGAAAGAAAAGAACAACTGAAGCCAATAATGAAAGGGATACCAAACTTATAAAACAAAGATTTATTAGACTCTGTACTTGAACCTTCTAGTTAAATGGATGTTACACTTGTAAAATAACAAACATTAGAGACTTTAGACTTAACAAATTCATAGCAACAATAATAGTTCATTTGGACCATCTTACATATGAGAAATCGATGAGCCCTCCCCACTTATAGAGGCACTAGCACTGGATGGGACATAAGTGGCTCAATTCATTCATTCATATTTGTCTAACATTCATTTTGCAACTGGATTAAAGCTATCATTCACATAGTAATGCTGTAGTAATTTTCATAAAACTGGTTATAAAATGGTCAGTGAATTTCCATACAGTCAGATTGGTAAACACAGAAAAATATGACAAATTTCACACTGACTTCATAACCTCTGTGAAATGTTATAAAGATTATTACAAAGTTTCTCTCTCATTAGAACATTTTGTGTAATTTGAAATTTTGAACAGGGTTAATGTAACGACAACAATCTTCAACAATATTGCAAACTGCAAAAATAGCATTGTTTCAAGTTACTGTGAATGGCCTTTCACTGCACTATTCATTGCATATTTTTACAGCCTTTCATAAATCATGCATGTCAACATCAGACATCTGAATTCCCATACAACTTTTCCACTTCAATTCAAAATAACTCATAATTCATATCAAAGAAATTTCACTTTTTGCTAGAAAAACATATGACATAACATAATTAAACACTCTTCAGTGTGGCATCTTCATGATGTATAACTCATTATAATCTGTGAGGTTTTAGTTGGCTCTTTCCTTTTAGACAGAGAAATGAATACCGATCGTGCAGACAGGACATAGTCAGCACTTGTAACAATAAGAAAGGGTAAACAAAACACTACACAGGAAGTATAACATTAGGCAGAAGATGACAGAAATAACTGCTGGTAGACAAGAATAATAGAAAAAGTGCAAACTTAAACTTTAGAGACTTTCATATGCACCACCACATAGTGCAGCGAACATATCTAAAAAAATTCTACAGTTCATCATTGCTGCCCTTATATTTTCTTTTTCACAGAAGGGGGGAGAAGAAGAAGGAAAGAAAAAATGCCAAATTTTTTTACCTGTGTAAATCATGAATATTACTTTCATTTGCTAGGTGAGTAAAAAGTGCAGTCCATGATGTTGAAGCTACCTTGTGAATCCAGCAATATAGTAATTTATGTTCTTCATTAATTAAAAAGTGGCGTTTCTTTGGAAGTGATTTACTCTTAACTCCTGCACAATTGTTTTTCCATTTTGCCTCCTGAAAATGAAAAGTAACAGTAGAAATACAGAAATATTAATATATGTAGAAGCACTGTTTGGCTTATTAAAAAAAAATTGTGAAAATCACAAGGATTTTTAAGAAAGTATTTAAACCTTAATGTACATTATTTTCTGCTCCTTGTCAGAAAATATATTTCAGTATTCATATAAGATTATACATTTTTTCTTCAATAATCTCAAAGGAAACAAATTTGAATGTAATACTGGTAATTTAGATGAAATTTAATGTTTGAATTAGTTGTGCTTACTTATAATAAGGACTGTAGATATTTATATTTCACTGCAATTTTTTTATTTCAAAATATTTAGATTTGGATTAAAGGTTAGACAGAGTTGGGCTGGGCTTCATAGCAGCAGGAATATTTTTCTTAGAAGGAGAATAGCTTAGAAAAGGGTTCTAAAGTATAATTGTTAATTAGTTTTATTAAATGATTAAATACAGCTCCATTTGTTAAACCTTGTATAGTCTTTTTTCCCTTTTCATTTAATGCATGTGTCAGCATTTTGATGTAACTTGCAGACCAGCCCCTGTGAATCAATGCACGGGAGGAGAGTACTCCAGAGCTTACCCCATATAATGCACTCAATGCACTGTAGAGATGATTTCTAGTTCATTCTCCAAAGTAAATAACACAGATGTAACTAGCATCACTTGCGACTTGGTTGCATAGTATCATCTCATTATCAAGACCATTGAAAATCCTATGCTAACATTCATTTTAAACAGAATGAGAAGGGAAACATTTTGTTTGAACTCCGCAAGATTTCAAGTCTTTTATGTCTGAACATTCTAAAAGATGTCTACAATAGTAAAATCATTTTTTGCATAGGTATAATTAGAATAAGATCTGATTTTCAAGATGAAATTGTATATCCCTAGAATGACACTTTTTAGAAAATCCAATGTAAAGATTCAGAAGATGTTAATATTTTGAAATTGCTAGACAAATCAAAATATGCCAATTTTAGGTCTTTAGCAGGCAAAATAATAGCCATATGCAAGAAGTGCTCTAAAAGTTCTCAGCCTGACTCAGAGATGTTGTGAAGAATGTGGCTACATTACTATGATAGTTGTTAAGTATCATCCTTTAGATGCTGTACTGTAAAGTTTCAGACATGTAAGTGTAGTCACTTGTTTGTGATGATCATGTAAACAAACTGGTGTTAACATTTTCTGCAAAATGGATATAACGGAAATAATAGCTGTGATAAATTATTTTGTTTTGAAGAGTTTAATTTCAATAGAAGTATAAAAAGAAACTGAGTCCACATTAAAGGATTATATCCCTTCATTTTCAATGATTAAAAAGTAAGCTGCTGAATTTAAGCATGGTGGTACATCCATTCAAGATGATGAGTGCTCAGGGCATCCCAAAACTGTTACAACTGACAAGATTATGACAAAAATTCACAATGCCATACTCAATGATTGCTGATTGAATGTGCATGAGTTGGCTGATATTGCAAAGACCTTCATAGGCTGTGTCCACTACATTTTACACAAAGTTTTGGATATGGCTTTCTGCCCAATAGGTACTGTGTTTATAAACAATTAACCCAAAATGCACACAAATGACCATTTTGCAAGAGTGTTTACACTATTTTAAATGCAATTCCAGTGAGTTTCTCCGATGGTTCATAACAATAGATGAAACATGGATTCATAACTACATGCTAGAAACAGAGGAGCAATCCAAACAGTGGGTGGCAAAAAATGAAATTGTACGAAAGAAAGCAAAAATGATTCCAGCTTCAGTGAAAGTCATGGCTATAGTTTTCTGGGATCCTCATGATGCTCATAGACTACCTCCAGAAGAGCAGAACCATCACCTAGGAGTATTATGTTTCACTACTAAAGGATGCTATTCAGGCTTGAAAAAAAGAAAGTTCTCTTTCATCAATAATGTGCCCACATATAAATCTGGGATTGTTACCGTAAAACTGCGTAACCCTTGCTTCCAAGTGCTTCCACATCTGCCATATTTGACTGATTTAGCTCCTAGCAATTACTTTTTTGTTCCCAAACCCCAGTTTCTCTTAAATCTTGCATTTTCATGGTCAGGCCAAGATTCAATATAGTATATCTGTGAACAATTTTTCACAAAAATTAATATTGTAAAATAAAAAAAGAGAAAATATGTTACAGACTGCACAGCTAAAGTTAGCCACTTGTAATTTGGCTCTTGACTTTGATCAGTTAATTGGTTTTCTTTTTTTTTGAAATTTATGAATAGAGACAAATAAAATAAATCAAAGCAATACATAACAATAACTTCAGAATTCATTATTGCACTTGTAAGTTGCACATCATAATGCTGCAGTCACAGGATGCATACTGCTTCTTTGTAGCTCTCTTCCATTTGTGTCTTGAGCCAGTTATGTTTTGTTTGCTGTACCTATTTGAAACTCAGGTTTGTTGATGATCTATTGACATATTATGTTTTAGCTAATCTTTGTGTTGGAAAATGTCCTTAATGTGCTGATATATTAGAATTCATATCACAATAAACTTAAAATATGCAAATAAAATAATAAGTAAGCTAAAAACTGCATATAAAAAACTGTCTGTAAGTCGTGTGACTTACAGCATTAAGATGTGTAATTGATAACATGTGCTAAATGAAAGAAATGGAATAAATTGATGCCTTCACTAATCTAAAGAATGATGTTGTAAAGAAAATAATAAAGAAAAAAGATAAGAGTGTGAATAACAAAATCCAACATATGAAAATCAAGAGGAAGATTATTTTGGCAGAGGCATTGCAAAAAATTTACATATGCATTTGAGTAAATATTTATATATTCAAAGAATGAAGAACCCAGGTGGCAGAATGGAAAGAGTACTTGAAGGCTTGGGTGAAAGCACGAAAAAGGATGACATACTTATTATAGCTTGGAGCGAATGATATTGCTAAAACTGAATGACAAAATGCTACTAGATCACTGAAAATGGTTCTCCCAAAATTAGTGGAGAATGTAATTAATGACTCTGTAGTAGATATATCAACAATGTATGATTTAGAAGAAGTGTCCTGTGTTAATGCAGAAGTGAAACAAATGAACAAACAACTCAAACCCATATGTAAAACAGCAACTTGCACAACCTTCCTGAATGCTGGTCAGTTTGAAAGGAGTGATTTTACTACATATGGGCTTCATTTCAACAACAAAGGTACAAGAAAACTAACAAGTCTATTAGAACATGAAATATATAAAATACCTAAATAAAGACAAATGCTGTCACATTATTTTATTTACCCTGAGGAGTGGCTGAGGTAGTTAAGGCATGGACTTGTAAGTGGAAGGTCTGGTGTTTGATTCCTGCCAGGACCATCTTCCCTAACTGCAATTTTTTTTCCCAGGTTTTCTTCAGTCCTCATAAATGACAAATGGCAGAGAGGTACCCCTAAACTTAGGCCTAGGATGCTTCCTTCCTTCAAAAAATCCTTTGCCAATTTACCATTTCATCTCACTTATCATCAGCGTTTACTGCCTGTGCTGCCTCAGCAGTAAAAATGGGCATTAAACATCATTAAAAAAAACACTACCTTATATGGAAAATGATAATGTTAGGCAGAATTAGCACAGTGATAAATATGAGATGCCAACTCCTCATAATGCCCCATCATGCAGACAGCTGTCTAGTAGGCTACAGAAATCCTCATGAAGGCATAAAGATATTTTACCAACAAAACCAATGAGAAAGTGCTCAGTGAAATGAAGTCTACCATATCCATAATGCATATTAATATTCAGTGTAACCAAAAAAAACTGGAGACTCTGAAGAATTTCTTGAACTCAATCCTTTTTCAGTTCTTTGTATTAGTGAACACTTTGTATGAGAATGAGATAATATTTTACTACTTAAACCAATATCAACTCAGCAATAGTATGTTACACAGTGTTCAAGGTATACTACACAATACTCAGTGCTCAATGTAAGATGTTATTGTCATGAAAAAGATCACAGGTAACTAGCCTATTGCTTAATCAATTAGGTATAATCATAATTAAAATACACTTAGCACCATCTATTAATATAGATAACGTCTGGATAATACTTGACATGTTTTTATTTGTTGAATGTTTTAAAAAGAAGGTTACTCTATATGGTGACCTCAGTATAAATATACTTGTAGATTCTTGTACTGCTCATATATCTATAGCATTTTAAATTTGCATGGCTAAGAAATTACAATTAATACGCCTGCTTGAGGAGCAGCCTATTTATAAAGTATAATTACTAATTTAGAAACTCCTAGAATAATTTAAACTGGTATAGATGATGCTATACTGTCAGATCAATCTGCTGTATGAAAGTATGCAGTTATGGAGCAAGAAAACTAAATAAATTCATTTTTTGACCTATAGATCAGGACATTATAAATAAATTCAGAAGTCAATTATTAGGGATTGATAGAATACTTTAGTTCAAGGTAAGGACTTAAATTAGAAATTAAGATTTCTGTTAAATTATATAATTAACTTTGAAGAATGTTTGCCCCAAAAAGTTAGAAACAACAAAGGAATGGATAAAATTCAAATAAACTGGTACACAGAGGAACTTAGGGAAATGAAGAAAAATCTAAATGATTTGAACATATTTTATCAAATCATTAAATCTGAACAAGTAGAGCAGTTGTACAAAATAGTTACTCAATAAACAATACAGAGCTGCATTTGTGCAGCCTAAAAAATTATCAAATTATTCTTACATTGAAAATCATGGAAATGTACCCAAAGCAGCATGGAATGTTATTAAAATATTTCAAGAGCAAGTAATATATGCTTGAACCTAATGCTGTTAATAATTACTTTATTGGCTCAGTTCTGACAATAAGTAAAAAGTCTTTACCATAAACAATGAAAATGTAATTTTTTTCAACACATATGCTAAGAGATGTTCATTTTCACTTACAGCTGTTCAAGATTTTTAAATCATTAAAAGTATAAAGAATTTTAGAGGCACAGATATATCCATATGGAATACTGCAATAGAATATTTTTAAAATCAGCAACAAAAATACAAATTACAGATATCATTAAAAATAATAAATAAAAAATCTACTGGTATTAATCAAACCTCCAACTATATAATAAAGAACAGCAAAAATAAAATTACTCTGTTAACCCATATAATCAACTTATCATTAGCAACAGGTTGATTTCCTGTGGAAATGAAAATAGTAAAAATGAAACACTTATACTGCTTCACTATTTCAAAGATATTGGAAAATTATCATCAAGAGGCTATTATATATATTTTATATATTATAATATATAATGAGTATAATATCTTTATGGTGTACAGTAATCGCACGTCCTCATGGTGCACCTGGGTACTCTAAGCAGATTACAGCCATGACAAGCTTCCCATACATAATAGAATTTTCAATGCTACTCTGGAATGCCAGTGGCTTATCACACAATAAAATGTCACAAATTTAAATATTATTACACAAACATAATGAGGATATCTTGTAATTCTTGAAGTTAATATTAACATTAATAACAAAAAGTTTTACAATTTTAAAAACTACAAAATATATTTCTACATAAATATTGACAAGTGGCAAGTGGCATACTAGTAGGAGTCAAAAACTCCCTTTCAAATAAAAAAAACTACATTAAAAACCATGAATTCCACAGACTATGCTGAAATCACTCTATCAGAAGTAATGGTTATAGAATGCAAGATATACAATTTTTGGTATATACAGTGCCTCGAATAACCACCAAATAAAGCTTGACTTAATAGAAGTTGAACAAAATACCCTAATAATAGGAGAACCTGAATGGACATTCAAAACAGTGGGGGTACAATTCCTCCAACGCAGTGGGAAAAATGATTGAAGAATTTTTGGAAGCAAGTGGAGTCAATTTAATATACAAAAACAGAGACCCCAAAAATTTTATCCAGCATACCAGGGACCCACTAATCCTGGTAAGGTGATTGCCTCTTCAGATGTTGCAAATCACACCACTAGAAGAGTATTGGAAGACATAGGTATTGGCCATAGAATCATCATAACTGAAACCATCCAGCCACAAATGAGTAATTTAAAATCTAGTCGACTGAAGAGATGGAACTTCCAAAAAACAAACTGGATAACTTTTCGGAAACTGCCTGGCAAAAAATTTCAAGATATAGACTTGGAGGAAAGTCTGCTAAAATTAATCAATGAAGTTAACAAAAAACTGATTAATGCTGCAAAAACAATATTCAGAGGAAAAAATATTAGGTACAAACCTTTTTGGAATTGAAGATTAATCATATTAAAAAGAGACCAAGTTAATACCAGAAATATAGCAGAAGCAACAAAAGATCGTGACTTACTGAGAGATTGGAAGGAAATTCCATTTCTAAACAGAGAAAATGAAAATGCTAAGAAGGTGTCATTTAATAAATTCCTTAGTTACCTTAACTATAGAAGTAATAGCATTAAAGAACATAAATTTATTAATACATTAAACAATGTCCCAGAAACAAAACAAGAACCTCTTATTACCAACAACAAAGTCCTCATTCACGATAAAGCTGTAGCCAGCAAATTTGCCACTCATTACAAAATTGCACATAAACTGAATAGAGACAATGAAAATTAAACAAAATATTTAAAAGGTATAAGCCCAAGGTATTTACAGGCCAACAATATCTATCTCATGATCACTTTATGATTTAATAACTCAATCAGGCAATTTATCTATAGTGAGCATATAAAGAATTTACCGTGCAGAGCCAAGAAGGTACTATTGAACACATTCAAGAGAACCTGGAACAGTAAAAATTGGATTCCTGTTATATGGAAAAAAACCATCATCATTCCATTTAAGAAGAAAGACAAACCAGCAGGCAAGTTGGACAATTATACATCTATATCCATATTCTCAATATTTGCTAAAACAATGGAGAAGGAGGTCCGAAGCTACAGGGTAACTACCATGAGCATAAGCTCAACCAACACAGCCAAGAAAATGGTTGCTACAAGATAAACTTATTATTTGGAATGGCAAAATCCCTTTTCAGGCTGTCAAGCTGATTTCCAAAAGCAATATTCAGCAATTAATCAGCTTTTACATTTAACACAGGATAATAAAAATGCCTTCAACAAAAAAGAAACAATGCTTACTCTCTTTGTTGACTTACAAACTGCCTTTGACAAAGTATGGAGAGACAAGTTGTTTATAAGATGAGAATTATTGGTTAAGAGAAACATGCATGGTTCATGGATCTATTATCTGAAAGGTACATAGCTTTAAATGGAATAATGATCTCTCAAATGGCATTGGACTAAAGTAGGCTTTTCTCAAGGTGCTGTCTCCAGTCCATTTCTTTTTAAAAATTTAATAGATGACATCAACTAAATATTAGTTGACTTCTCAAGGCAAATATGGGATTCATTCTAAATTAAAATGTTAATTGGAACTTTCACAGTGAAGCCAATCATATAATTTATACTATTGTATGATTTAGTTCAAATACACACTCTTAATGCTTTAATGCTGCACTTACTTGTCAAAATATATAGAAATGGTTTTGAGAAAATTTTGCTCTATCATCAGCTAAGCTAAAAGTCAATTGTCATATAATTAATTGAGCTGTGGGAAAGTATATTCTGCTCTGGTGAGAGTGTGATAAACTTGTAGTTTATGTTTTCATCCCCAGCAATTAAGTTCATTAGACTGTCTTTGTATTTGCAGATGCAGATTTTCTCCCAAGTTACAAATTCTGTAGGTCCTCCTTGTACTGATTAATAAGTTTGCTATATTCACTATGTCCTGATTTCTGTCCAAAAATGATATGCTACTGCTGATTTCTCTATTTGCTTGTACTTTATGTTCCTGAAATGTTGCTTTAACCGCGTGCCTATGTTTCTCTTTGTTTTTCCAATACAGATTTTTTCATATTCTGCATAATATATTTTATGAATACCTGCTTTTTTCTTTTGTGGAATACTGTCATTAACATTGTTTATCAGTAGGTTTTCAACATTAATTCTGTTGACCGGTGCCAAACTGGTATTAAAATCTTTAAGAATATTCCTAAATATTATTGTAGCCCATGGATGATATGTGAATTTTTTAAAAAATAGCTTATCTTTTCTTGTTGAAAGTGTTGTGGTTTCTTTGATAAGTTTTTGTCTCTTGAATTTCTGCATCTTTTTGTATACTGGTTCTTTTTTAAAACCATTTTTAATCGCGTTTCTTCTATTTTTTTGTATTTATTAAAATATTCTTCTTTGCTAATTTGCAGGTTAACTAGCCAGTGTGTTAAACTGTTGATAACTGCATGTTTGTGCATTGTGGGGTTAAAACTGTCAGCTTTGATGTGATACTTTGTGTGTATTCTTTCTGTACATTTCAAATTCCAAATTTCCTCGACGATTCATCATTTTAATATCCAAGAATGGCAACATGTTATCTGTTTTTATTTCACATGTAAGTGATATGTTTCTATCTTATATATTCCAAAGTTTAATTAAAAGTACAAAACACAGCACACTTTCAAAAATTACAAACATAAAGGAGAAGCAAAATTTTAAAAATAAGCTTTAAAATTGCCATTATACTAACTGACCCTTTACAATATATAAATATAGATACAATCTGAATACAATTGTCTCCAAGAAGAATGACTTCCCTGAAGTATTAAGATTTACAGCACTTCATAAACTAAACTATTATTTGACTGATACATGATGTACAGTGTATACAGATGAATTACATAAAAAGTATGTCACACATGAGCTGTGTAAACTAAGCAAATTCCTCACTGAGATGAATAACTTTAATAAAAATGAATATAAAATCAAAATAAGGCTTATTAATTAATGAAATTAAATAAGTTATGCTATTACTGCGTGGTATTAGGGGAACAAAATAAAAATCCTTGCAACCTATAAGTATCCAAAAGAGAAACCAGCCACATTTTTAGAATTATTATTATTATTATTATTATTATTAAAGCACAAAAAATTCATAGTATACTATTAATTAAATGAAATATATTGACCACTGATAGACAGAGCTATACTGTGTGAGTGTTTTTAAACATTTTTAAATGTAGTCATGTTTATGAACTGTAGCCCTTGGTATCATTCCTTACATTCACTAAAATAGAAAAAATAACAGAAAGTTTCGAGTTACATTGTGTATTTAAGATGATGATCATATGTTTTAATAAAACAAAAATATGTTACTATTCAGAAACAATTCAATGTACTAAGTAAATGAAAACAATCAAAAGTTGCATTGATTTTTATTGGCTTTGAAATTTAATTTAAATGTTATTGTAATAAAATCATGTAACACATATGCTTTCTGAAGGTTATTACAGAGGGCTCTTACATACAAATATATTTCTCTAATTAATATTTCACATTTGCTGTCTTCATGATGATGTTTTTATTAAATATAAAACGTATGCATCATTATAAATACAGTTTATATGCAGAAATGATTTTATGTTAAAACAATATGAAGAAAATTAAATACAAGAGTACATTTTAAATTTCGGTTTTCAAGTATACCCCTACTCCTAATGGTTCAATTTCTCTAGTTTTCGAAAACTATTTTTTTTATTTCATTTAAATGATAGCTTCTGAATTCTGCTGTGAAGAAACAAATATTTGTGCTGCTACAGCAATTTTTAAATTTTGGGTTTAGGTAAACCCCCATTTTTAATGGTTTGATTTCTCTGATTTTTCCCATTTTTTTTTCTTATTTTATTTAAATGTTATCTACACACTTAGTTGCAAAAAAATTGCAAATTGCAAATATTAATGCCATTAAGAGCAATTTTAAATGTTGGGTGTATCTTCCTGCTGATAGTCCAATCTCACTGATTTTCAGAAACTATTTTTCTTATTTAATTCAATGGCAAATTTTGAGTTTCCTTTAAAAAGTTTAAAACTCATCCGTTAGAGTGATTTTTTAAACTTTGCTGTAACCCCCAGATAAACTCCCACTCCCAATAATTTGATGATTTTTAGAAACTATTTTATCATTTTATTTTTATGCTATATATGGAGTTTCATTCAGAAAAAACAAATATTAATGCTGTTAGATCAATTTTTAAATTTTGGATTCCAGGTAACTCTATCCCCTCCTATTAGTCCAATTTCACTGATTTTCAGAAACTATTTTTCTTATTAATTTCAATGAAAATTAAAATGCGGCTGCTAGAGGGATTTTTAAATTGTGCTCTAATCCCCAATTGTTTTTCAGGTAAATCCCCATTCATAATAATCTAATTTCATTGATTTTCAGAAACCAATTTTCTTATCTAATTTAAATGTTACATGCCAAATTTAGTGGTGAAAAAAAATATATATATTGGTGCTGTTAGAGTGATTTTTAAATTTTGAGTTTCAGGTTAACCCCCCACTTCTAATGGCTCAATTTTCCTAATTTTTAGAAACTACATTTTTCATTTTATTTAAATCGTATATACAGAGTTTTGTTGCAAAAAAAAAAAAAAAAATAACAAATATTACTGCTGCGAGAGTAATTTTTAAATTTTGGGTTTCAGGTAACCCCCCCTCCCATACCTTTGTTTTTTCTTGTTAGGATTATGTAAAAATCTACATAGGAAAAACAAAGAGAAATATAGGCATTAGGTTGAAGAAACATTGGAGAAATATCTGTTGCAAACAAATAGAAAAAACAGCAGTTGCATCGGTCCTGGTGGTGTAGTGGTTACCATACTAGCCTTCTAAACTCAAGATCGCAGGTTCAAACCTGGTCAGGATCGATGGATTTTTTCGGGAGTAAATTTACGGCATGATAAAGAACCTCAAGCCTGAAAGAAGAGGCCTCTGAGCAAAATTTGTTGGCCGTTTCACGCCCTGAATAGAATGGAATGCTGATGACCTGAGATGTTAATGAGTTTCTGTAAATAAATCAATTAAAAAAAACCAGCAGTGGCAGCACATTTTTGGAATGAAAATCATGAAATAGAAAAAGGCATCAACATATTAAAAATGGTTCAACAACCAAAAGAATTAAACATATGAGAAATAACTAACAAAAAAAAACATAAGCAATATTTAATGAATTTCAACATCCCAGAAGCAGACAGCTCTTTATTGAATTTTTTATCACAAGACCACCAATTCAACTTCTATGAATGATCCAACAGTCATTTAACAGCTGAGGATGTGGACAAGGGTCCATGAAACATATCCGGAGTAAATTTCCAGTAAGTAAAGCCATAAGACCACCCACCTCCTAGGTCTAGGGGTTAGTGTTGCTGACTGCTTACTGGGAGGCCTGGGTTTAATTCCGGGTACCTACTTAGGAATTTTTCTAAGTTAGGGAGGTCTAGAACGGGGTCCACCAAGCCTTGTAAGGACAATGGGGAAGCTGCCTGATGGAAAGGCAGTATTCTTCCATTATGAAAAACATGTAATAGGCGAATCAGCTGGTGCTGGCATGTCCCCCTTCAATATTAATATCAATGAAGAAGTTGGAGGTAGAGGATGCAGAAGTCACTGCCGCAAGCTGAGGCTCATCCAGGCTGTAGTGCCAAATGAGAAGAAAAAGAAATAAGGTCATAAAGAGTTTTCTAACTAGTTTGACTCAGAAGAGATTATAAACAAAATTACTAATGATCAAATGTAAGGACATTCAATATGGGGTACCACAGGGAATGGTGCTTGGACCACTGCTATTTCTGATTTATATCAATGACCTAACATTACATATTAGTTATGGAAAACATTTATGTTTGATCAAAAAGTACAAACTTTTCAACTATGTGTAAAAATACAAAAACCCAGTTCTTGAGTAATAGATAAATAGTAAATAAGAATAAAACAGTAGCCACCAATTTTCACCATATGCAAAACAAAAATCTGTATATCTGAAAATAGAGATTAAAGACAAAATTATTAATTATTCAGGGACAACAAAGTTTTTAGGAATATAGTTAGATGAACATTTAAAATAGTCTGCACATATACATCCATTTTTCCTGTAATTAAACAAACTGTGGTGTGGTATAAGACAAATCAGGAAAGTGACATCACTGGAAACAATCTGTATTCTCTATTTTGGATATTTCCATTTGCTGTTGATGTATTGTGTAATATTTTGGGGAAATGCAACAGAATGCAATGATCTTTAAAATGCAAAAGAGGGCAGATGGTACAAGTAAACAAGTTGCAGGCCATATTTTAAAAATTTAAGAACACTACCATTATCCTGCAATTATAGCTATCAAACTTTGGTATTTATAAAATCTAATACAAATGACTTTTCCATAAACTCTGATTAGGTATACATTCTCATGAAATAAGAACGAAAAATATAATTTTTGTTCCTCAATTAAATACATCCTTTTATAAAAATAATTTTATTCGTACTGCTTTAAAAATGTATAACCACTTATCCACCTTGATGCATGAGATATCTGTATTGCAAAGATTTAAAATGAATTCTTGGAAATATTATATAAAACAGTTTTTATAGCTCTAATGAATCTTTAGGAATAGTAATAAATTAAATAATTATGTCTTATCTAAGCTGATATTGTGTAAAATAATTTTAATTATATTTTATTATATTTCTTATTTGTAAATATTTTTATATATATATATATATATATATATATATATATATATAACTACTTAAATGACATGTCCCCTATCATGTATAAGATCAGTGAATGCAATAAAATGAAAGGAAATGAAATTAAATGAAAATGAAATAAATCTCAAATTATATTTTGAAATGTACAGGGGATATTATTTAAGCACCACTGACAAAATTAGTAGCTTCCTAGTTGAAGGTAGTTTTCCTGAACAGTTAAAAATAGCAGGGATGATTCTAATCTATAATAAAGGGGAATGCAATAAAGCAGCAAACTAAAGGCCAATATCTCTAGTACCAGTTCTATTGGAACTTAAAATGAAAAATCATTTATACAATTTTTTTAGCTAAGTAACTTATCAGCCAACTCCCAGCTTGGCTTTAGGGATAAAAAGATCTATTTCCAAGGCAACTGAATCTGTTATAAATGAGATAATCTAGGCTTTTGAAACTCATCAGCATGTTAGCACAATACTTTGTGATCTAAGCAAAGTCCATGATTGTGTCATATAATCTGCTAATCGATAAATTAAAACTGTGTGTAGTCAGCGAGAATGCATTAAAATTAATCATTTCATATTTAAATGGCAGAAAATAGATAGTAGAAATTAATGGTAAGAGATCAAGAATAAGACTTGTAGATCGCAGGATATCACAGGTACAGATTTCATTGTGTATAAGTTCTAAAGTGTTTTTTAACATTTTTGTGTTAAATTATAATTCTGGTTTCACAAGGTCAGTTAATATGTTCATGAATATAGATAAAGTATAATATATGTAATTCTGAACCTAAATTTTCCATATGTTTCATATTTTCTATATGTAGTTGATAACCTGATGATATTCATTTCACCCTGAGTGATCTCAGACAGATAATTATGAATAAATAATGGTTAGTATTTGGAGGTGATTTCATTATCTTTCTTGTAGATATACTGTTATTTTCATGAGTATGGACCTGCTTAGTATTTCAGTAATTATGACTACACACAAAACATCTGTTATTTAGCATTAAAGTGTGGACCTAACAGTAGGAATACAAGCTTGGAAGGGCTTAATTTCATATATGCTTAAAAAAGATAAGTTAAAGATCTGGATAATTAGCATCAAATGAAAAAGATGTTTATTAATTAATTTTAAACATGATCATTGTAAAATCTGAGGATTACAGAAGGATATAAAAATATGGTTTAATTAGCCTGCCATCAGTATGATTTAAAGAAAAAAGAGTGGTAGGATTTCTGTCATATCAACAATGACAAGCTATGTTATGCTAATGCAAATGCCAGCCCATCTAAAGCATCATAATGAATGTTCTGCTAACACAAATATTTAATCGCAAACCATATCAATATTAACAATATATTAAGTTTATAGTCTCTTTGTATGTAAGGGTTTTGTCCTTTTTTAGTTTTCTCATTTAATTTTTTATAAGTTTATATATAAGTTATTGATATATTGTAATTTTTCATATTGTATAATGCTGAATTGAACTCTAGCCTAATCCTTTTGCCATGACAGAAATGGCATCATCATCATCATCATCATCATCATCAGCAGCAGCAGCATCGTCGTCGTCATCATCATCATCATCATCATCATCATCATCATCATCATCATAACCCATGTAGAACATGGCTTGCAAGACAGACTGAAAGACTACTAATTCAAAACTCAACTATTTTTTTATCTATTTTTGTTGCAATATCATAAAAACATGACAGACATTTTCAGTATTGAGAATCTTATACTTCGCAAACAATCTGATAAAAATTATAATAGATTATGCAAAATCAAGGAGGTTTTTGATTTGTTAAATCACAGTTACAGAAAATGTTATAATCCTTCTGAACATTTGGCATTGGATGACATTGTTGTATTATTCAAAAGTTTTTTAAACAGTCTAAAAACATCATTGTTTTGGAATAAAAATATACAAACTCTGTGACAAGAATTATACTGTGAAAGGTATCTAGCAACAAACTAAAGACATGACAGATACACATGCATTCATGAACTTAAACAGAGTGTACAGGTTTAGGAACATATTACACATATACAGATACTTTCCTCTCTTCTCCAGATTTATTTTACAACCTTTTGACAAAAAAATTAACTACTGTGAGTCATTTGGATCAAATATGAAAGATAGGTAAGCCATAAGTGGCAAGCGATTAAAACTAAGAAGGAGCAATATTAGGACAAGTGTAAAAAATTATTTGACAGCAATTAATTTGACAGAAAGGCAAACTAGATGTTTCAATAATGTAGCTGCAGGGAGATCCCATGGCAATGTACTGAAACCATAAATTGTAATGGATCTCAATTGTCATGTAGGTTATATTGGCAAATATAATAGAATTGCTAATAGCTCTTCTCTCAGTAAATGGACATGAAATTTAACACAGAAATGAAAAAGAAGAAGAAGAAGAAGAAGGGGGAAAAAATATTTTTTTTGTCAGAGTGATTGATAATACTGAATAGTTAATATTGTTGACTTCCTGTGTTGTGAAAATGACACATAGAAACTTCCAGCTCCATCTTGTTCATGAATTTGTGGAGCTACGTAGCAGGCAGACACACCCAAAACCCCATGTAGGAAGACCACTTGCTCTTGCTTTGAGTGTTTCTCAACTTGAAGATAATGACAGGCAAAATTAGCCTATAACAGATGCTGAACTGCATAGTGTGTCATGTTTGATATAAAAAGCACTGCCAAATACAAAGTGCAACAAATGTTATGTAAGATTAGGTATGTCAGGGTACTTTAAGGACTACCACACCAAGAAGCAGTTCAAATATAGTATTGAACGAATTATCATAATAAAATATTAAAATCGGGCATATAATTGGCATTAAAATATATTGTTTTGTTTTGCTATTAGTCAAAGTTGTAGCTATATACATAGTAGTAGTAGTAGTAGTAGTAGTAGTAGTAGTAGTAATAGTAGTTGTTGTTATTGTAATATAATAATAATAATAATAATAATAATAATAATAATAATAATAATAATAATAATAATAATAATGTGTGAATAGGAGATCAATTTTTGCATTTGATGTTATGAGAGTATCTGAACATCTAAATATTGATATACAATATGCTTTATTACTAGTTTGATAATTAAGGCTCATAAAAGTTAATGGAGGTTTCCCATATTTTGAAACAGAATGGGAAATGTCACTCAGGCTTGTGCTTTAAAAATATTTGTTGTACATTTCAGAAGAGTTTGCATAAAATGGACAATACTACATGGGGCATCTTGCAAGATCAGATATAAATAAGATTGAATCTTAATTTTAAAAGTTTCAAAAAAAATCCTTTATCCACAAGTATAAATGCAGCAATTTTGATAATGTGTATAGTAAAGAACATTAAATGCTCAAATTAGATATTTTACATTTCTCATCTATTATAACATTATTATCTTTTTACATTGAATATGCTTTTCATTCTGATTAGAGTGTGATATGCATACAAGCTGCCTGAAATTTGAAACAGTTGGAAAATTTTGTGGATTATCAATTTAGTTAAAGCCAAAGAGTTATGACTATTGTTTAGTCATATAAGATGGTTTGGAATTAATGTTACTTAAATAAATTTGATTAAAGTACTAAAAGTAATATGTAGTTCTGTTAAGAAACTCAGTACATAAACTCAATTAAATTAATATTTAATAAACTGGTAAACCTTATAAATATTTCACAAATATGTTCCAATAATTGCTACATCTTTATTATTTTTTGAGGCACATGATAAATGTCATTAAATACAAAAATAAATATATCTGCTAATTAGGTCATTCTTCATGAACTATCAAATAAATGTTTATATAAGTTATTTACAGCTGATACCTGTAAGTGAAGTGATAACAGATTAGCAGCATGCTGTTTCTTGAATGGTAAACCTCCACATTTTGTATCATAATTTATATTATTTTCAAGATAAAGAATACTTATTATCAACAAACTTGAAAGTGTTGTTAACACTAAACATCTGAATATATGCTGGAAACTGTAACCCATGGTGAACCTTTATTTAGCAACAAAATTTAAGGAAGTAGTGGGAGCAAGCAGGCAGAGATAAGTTTTATCTTTTGTTCCTGTCATTCTCAAAGTCCCATAGTCTGAAGTTGCCATACAGTTTTGTTAGCCTAGTTCATCTAAGAAAGAGTCTGGGTTAAAACCAAGCCTATCAGTTGTAATTTACTTATCATTAAATAATTATATAATTGACATAATATTTGAATAAATAAAAAGGTCAATATTGTAGAACATTAATTTTGCAAATTTATAAAGAAAGCTGAATCTAAGATAAATGTAGAATGAGTCTAACCTTTCTATTTTTTTTCACCAAAAGTTAAATACGATGATTCATTTCTCTACATAGGCAGTAATAATTCACTACTGTCACATAGTTTAACTTTTGAGGCCAAATCCTAGGTAGACAATATCTCTAGATGTACTAATTTAGTTTTATCTCTCTCTCTTTTCTTGAAACAAGTGTTTTTTTTTTCCTTTCTTTTTCTTTTTTTTCTTTCTCCCACTAAGGTGATATTATTTTTGATACATACAACAAAACATTAGGCCATTGTAACTTTTTATTTCAGTGGTAAATTTTGTTTATATGCTTTTATTATATGAGTAATATATAGCAATGTTTTAGCATAACTATAATAAGGGAATTTCAAAATAACCTCAGAATTTATTATTAGCAAAAGTACTGTATCAGCATAAATAGTATTACAAACATGTATAATATAAAATAGGTATCTAAGTGTATCTACCTACACATTCTCAGAATTTTAATATTTATTTTAAGCACTTAAATATGCAACAGTATGAACTATTTACATCTACAAATGCATAACTAAAGAACTTCTTTTCTGTAATTTAAAATGTAAGTTGATACTTTAAAGAGTGCTTAATTTCAAAATGAGACGAAGTGATGAATACCTTAAGCTCATTTATGAGCTAACAGTTGTTTTGAACACAGTCCTTTAAAAGAATTTAAGTGTTTGATATTCAGAGTATGTATTTTTAGGTTTAGTAGAAAATGATACAGATAGATATATGAGAGAAATATTTTAGAAAGAGTAAGACAGAACAACATGTAAATGAAATATTTCAGGACAAAAAATATTATCACACAGCAAGGTAAGGTAGCTTCAGAATTAAAAGTTTTGTGTCCATTATAAAAATATTTCTCAAGATTAGGGTTACCAGATTTCTGAATGCCATCTAGAGCATTCAGCTTGAGATTTTTATTCTCGGTCTATGAACTATAGAAATATTAAACTCAAAAACTTTTAAAAATGTAATTATAGTTATTAGAAGAATGTTAAATCCCTCATATAATAGTCATTGCAAAGAATATTTCAGAAACATAAAATCTTGGATCTTCCCCATAAATTTTTAAAATATCTATTTTCTTTCACAACAATAACATCATTTATATAATGAATGTTTGAATAATATATAACCGAATAATGAAGATACTTAAATAAACATGAATGAATTCCAAAACAACAAAATACTTCATAGAAAAACCTATCTGCAATAAGTGTCATTATAGTTGCAATAACAGCTGGTGTTGATTCTGATAAATATGCTGCAGGCATTCTGCTAGACTGCACAAAAGCTGTTGATTACGTGAAAGTAAATATCTTAAAGCAAAAATAACACATTCATTAAGCATTGGGGGTCAAGCATTAGAAATTACTAAAATATTTTATGACATAGAGAAAACAACTTGTAGCTTTAAGTCTAAAAATGATAAATGATAAATACCTGTCCAAACTGCAAAATCCCATATTGTTGGATCAGAAGAGAAAAATAGGAAACTTGTAGTTGACCACTTCACTCCTCATTTTTCTTTTCCATGTTGTTTGCCTCTTTTGGGATGCTGAAGGTTGACATTTCAAGCAATTCTTATAAAAGTAATGTAGTTGCTTCCTTCACCTTTATTTCCATTTTGTTTATTCCTCCTCCTTTCAGGTGAACATTCTCATGTGTGCATATTGTACAAGGCTATAATTTATTTCAGTAGGATAATGTTGTAAAATATATCTACTACATCTGATTTAGCTTAAAGTAGTACATCTAAATTCTAATGCATTACTCATTCCTAAATTCTGTAAATCTCCAAAATAATTCAATAAATTGGAGATTGAAAGGTCTGATTAATTATTAATAATAATATGTATTTTGTACTAATTAAAACGAGTATAATTGAAAATGAGTGATGAGTCTTTTTAAGATGATATACACCTAATCTCTACCATTATTGTTCATGCAATTTAAGTTAAAGAGGAACTATCAATACAACGCAAAATATTTTTTGTCTTTATACCATAACTTGGGAAGTTAAATATATATGTGCACCTTCCAAAGACCCTTATTTTGTTATTTCAGATTTTACAACCCATAGTTTATTATAGTTCTTTTTTTACTTCCTTTAAAAACTTATGATGCAATTTTTCATTTCACTGATATTCCTCATAATATCCTAGAGTAGTTTTCATATAATTTTATGCATTAAAATTAATAAAATTCATAGAATTACATTAAAATTGATAAATAAAATAGAACTTGCATAGCAACAGAGCAAAGCAGACGACAGCTATCCATGTAAAACACTATAAAGGTATGTTGAAAAATATGTAAATGTTGGAAATCATCTGAATATGTAATTTCAAGAATAGTTGAGCTTTGACTTTGAAAACCCAGTCAATTTTCTTGCATATTTTTTAAACGCTTGTGTATTAATGTTAATGTTTCCTAATTGATATTAAATTTGTATATTATTATTTGCAAAAATAAATAATTATGATAAGCTCTGCTACAATTATTAGAAAATATGTATATATTTTGGAGGAAAAGGATTTTTCTCATGATAAGATGTACATGAAACCTAACTCAACACTAATCTACAAATTCAATTCCAGATCTTCTTCTACATTGAATGGAGTATCAACCAATGCATGAGCCTTTTCAAAATCCATCATTAGCTTTTGATCATTAGGCTGTAGCAACAAAGCAGCTCTCAGCTCACTGATACCCTCAGACATGAGGCCAAGTTTACAGAGAGCTACACCACGTCTAGCATAACATCTGGCTCTTGATACAGCATTTAATGAACATGGAGGTGTCAGCAAGTCCAGTGCCTATAATATAATGGAAAATGTGTTATTTTCAGGTTCTGAGATTTTTCATGCAGTGTGTTCATGGATTATAAAGCATGAAGGCTGTTTCTGTACTCATTACTGCTGGCCTGTAAGGGCTTATGTCATCATGCAGCCCTATTGGCAGAATAAAGAATACATCATGATTTTAAAACTGATGACACACTCATTTTATATTCTTAATTTTATAAAAGCAGTTAAGTCATTCCAACTTAAGTCAGGCAACTTTAATTTCTTTTTATCCTAATGTTCCAGAGTTTCTAATTTTTTTTATTTTGAGTACCCAGGATGTTAATAAATAATACAAATGGTAAGATACATAGATGCTTTATTTTTTAATTTAAAAGTTTTTTTTTTTTCCAAAACTTGAGGAATAAAAGTGACTGTAACTTAAAAAAAAAATATTAGAACTTTAGAGCAAATTTTTAGGTAATTTTAAAGCACGTAGATATTTAATTAAATATGTTTTAATAGTATTCTGATAATTGCTTAATTTTTACTATGTATTAAATCATTTTTAAAGATTCAAAAAGTATTTCTCTAAATTTTTAAAATAAATTAGTTTTGCAACACATCTACTTACAGCTGCTTACAAATGCCAACATTTGAAGGTGGATACTAAACGGGTTATTAGAAAAAAATATACTTAAAACAGATATTGCAAATAATGGTTCTAATAAATTACACGGCACACAAAAAAGTGTTCAGTTCAGGCAAGCCAAGATTATTTTCACACAAGTCATATTATTGGGCACCTTATTTCCAGAAATGTTGCAATATGCAATCCTTACCTGTTTGTAGTAAAGTGTTAATGTTGCTAATATTGAGAAAAGTGTTACTTGAGCTGATTCTAAGTAACTTACTTCATTAAATAAAGAGATTATCTTAGTTATGGGCCACGTGAGTGGGGTTTCTTATTGGGGAAGTACAACCAGAAAAATGAAGTTAGGGTCGCTGAAGTTAGTATGTTTATTTTAGTATTTATAATTTACTGAAAACATAAAATGATTCTATATAATAATAAACACTAATCTATGTTATAAGAGATATTGAAACGGATCCCCTTAGCAATAAATTGCTGACATCTATGTAGGAAATTCCTACCCTGCAATTCATCTAATTTTCAGAAGAAAACAAGTGGTTCAGAATGCATTTCTTGTCATTGAGACATCCTATCTCTAATAACTTTACTAACTTTTTAGTAAATTAGGGAGGTGTTTTTGAATTTTTAAAAAATATGTTGTTTGTGTTGCACAAATTCATAATATAAACTAACATTGCTCTGGTTTATATAAATTAAAAGTCTTGTACATAATTTTTTTTTCCAGCTAAATGCATAAGAATTCCAGCTATTTTTCAATTTTGAAAATTCAAATCAATAATCAATGGCCCAAAATTATCTAAAATTTCACATTTTTTTTACTTAATCTACCAGTAAATACAATAAATAAGAAATCATAAATATCTGACAATATGAGGTCTAATCTTCTTATTACTTTTATTTGGAATGAATCATTAAGAAAAATACTAAAGTGTTGACCTGCCATACATGCATTTTAAATCAACATAAGAGATTTTGACAATGCTGATACTAAATTTTGAAATTGCAAATGCCATCCCTTTTCATTGAGCCCCATGCATTTTTCTTATTTAACATTCATTGCAAATGTTTTTATAAACAGAAAGTTAGTACTACTTTAATACTAATTGATATAAGGCTTGAATAATCATATTAGCATTTCATTCATAGCAGAACATTGCTAACAAAACAAATGAAGTGTGCAACAGTTAATAAAATGTATTAAATAACAGTAGTTGGTTCATAATATAATATGCTGATGTGTAGCTGAAGCTTCTGATTATTTTTACATCTGAATTTATTGCAGTCAGAAAAATAATTCAGTCAAGGATTATGGCCATCACTGCAACAATGCAAAATTTGAGTTCACCAAGAGTA
Source organism: Metallyticus violacea (assembly GCA_030762175.1). Classification (NCBI taxonomy): domain Eukaryota; kingdom Metazoa; phylum Arthropoda; class Insecta; order Mantodea; family Metallyticidae; genus Metallyticus; species Metallyticus violacea. The sequence goes on from CM060833.1 coordinate 139,410,537, forward strand.
GATGTCTTTACATTGTCTTAACACATTTATACCTGTTTTTAAATTACAGAAAATATGAATTTATTTTTGTTTTCATTGATTCTAAAATTCCAAAGTAATATTTAATAAAGGGTGATCCAATTAATCTCACACCACATATTAGGTGCTTCACTATCATAATTGCAATAATGGAAATGTGATACCTGAAATTTCATATTCCATAATTGATTCTATCTATAATAACTGACATTTTTTTATATGTTATGTATTTATCTGGTTCTTTCTATGTAGAAATACTCCTTGGCAAGGTCATAGATCATTCTTATTGATATTATTTTCCCTATTCTCTGTGTACATTTGAGAAAGCGAGATTTGACAGTTTTTACTCTTTCAGAATCTGTGAGCGTTAGTTCGCAAATATTAGTTCCAGCCCATAAGTTGTTATGGGGGAAATGGTGGTGTTCAAAAGCATCATTGCTATGATTAAGGACAGGAATCTGATTCTATATGGTGAAAATAGCTCTTGTGGCTGCTGCTGTTCTCTCTTGAATAAGGCATATAAATGATTTTTATATTCTTTGCAGGGTTATTCCAAGTTATCTGAAATTGCTGATGCAGGGGCTCACAATTCAAAGTGAGAGCATCTCTCTTTCAATTTTTTCCTACTTTTTCAAGTGTCAACTGGGCAGTGTTCTACAAATTAATTGTGAGGTAGTTTTTCTTTACCCCCTTTTTCAGGTTTGTCAGGGCTGCTTGCAATTTTCCTCTTTGGGGAACCCAGCACCATGTCATCTGCATAGAGCCTTAAAGGATAAGTTTTGTGTGTCATGGAGTGTAGCAGTATGGGATATCCATTATGTCTGCTGTGATGATGTTGAATAGCAGGAGCTCGTAGGGCCTCCTTATAGCACCCCATTTGCTTATTCCAAAGTGGAAGTGGGAAAAGTCTATAAAGAAGTTTTTAGGGATATGTCAAAATGCTGCTAATGAAAAGGATAATGTGAAAGTTTTGTTTCTATAATATGTGTCTGAAAGGAAAAAAAATTTTTTTATAGTTTATAGAAATGACATTTCATTGCTTTAGCAAATGAAATTGTTTCTGTTTCATCAAGAGCCTACTGATAAACAGGAAACTGATTTAATTATGAATTTTCTCAATATATTAAATGATATGTTCTCAGTATGTTATGTAAACAAATGTTAACAAAATACTTCAGCTGGTTTGAACTAGTTTTTGTTACTTTGTATGTGTCACAACATTTCAGTAACAGTGCTTTAATATTAGTATTAAAGACCCTCAATTTTGTATTATTAGTATATGTTGTACTCTTTCAAATTGGTTTCAGCAGTCCAAGCAACTTTCTCTCTCATATCCCTATCTGAATAATCTTGATGGCTTATGACACTGCCTGATGTGAACTCCTTCACTTTTCAATTGTATCATTATTTAGAGTTAGTTTTTCCATTTGTATGTAGTTTTGCCAAGGACTTGTTAGAGTTGATCTGGAGCCTCACTTTCTATGCTTCACACACATGCATTTATGCACTCACACAAAATTACTTATGCATAATTTTGTGCTTGTCACAAACCATTTCACATCTATCACATACATCTTTAAAAAGATTACTATTAATCATTTAACCCTCTTAAAATGTTTGTTAGTGAGTTCTCTGATTCTTTTAGTTTCCATAGCACATTGGTGCTTGTCACAAACATCTTTAAAGTTAAAAAGATTGCTTACTATTAATCAGTTAACCCTCTTAAAATGTTTGTTAGCGAGTGCTCTGATTCTTTTAGTTTCCATAGCATATTGTTCTTAACTAAATCTTGTCATATTTTACAGAGCACATATTCCAATTGGTTGGAATGTATGTTGCAATTAGAATTTATATTACCCATACATTCCAAGTAGGCTCAACAGTTGTCACATCTGTCACACTCTCTATGTCACAAATAATAAAATAAATTAAAAATGTTTCCTAAAATGTTAAATTAAAGTTTTATAACAAAGCATAAAAATTTCTCTCATCTGAAAATTGTTAATTTATTTTACCTTTTCAGCATATGATTCTATATCATATACATTATTCTTAGAATGCATGTGAAGTGTTTTTCCTGCCTACTATTGGATTTCTTTTGGTTACTGTTCTTCTGAGAACTAGAATGAGGCCTATATTTTTTGACTCAACTATTTTTCTTGCCTCTTCTTCCATGTGGTGGATTTCTTTAATTTTAGGAATTGTTTATACTCTCTTCTATGTTTGCCATACCTTTGTTGTTCCTTGTTTGTGTCCATGTGTTGGATTGCTTTAGTTTTAGGAATTGTTTAAACTCTCTTCTGTGTTTGGCATATCCTTGTTGTTCCTGTTTGTGCCCAGCATCCTTTAAACTGCCCAAGTGATATGTATTTTATTTTGCCTTTACTTGTAGAAGGGTTGGCTAAATTTTGGCATTCGAGCTTCACATTTATTTATGCCATCATCAATTCATTTAATCATTGTTCCAAAGGCGTACATACATTTTATAAACTGTGTTATAAAAAAAGAGGAGGAAATCAACATTGAAGGGTTTTGTAAATGATAACATATTTCCACCAGAAACCTCTTTGATACACCTGTACTTATACTTACAACTGAGCAATCTTCTATGCATTTGTGAAGGTTTCCAAGAACCATATGAGCTGCAGCCCGGTTTGAGAATAAAGCAGGCATTTTGCTACCAATTTTGATAGCATAGGAATATGCACTAATAGCCCCAAGGTAGTTTCCAACATGAAAAAATGAGCTGAAATTTTTAAAATTTGTTTTTATTATTATAGTTATCAGCAGATATTACATCTATAGCCTATTTAGTATAAGTTACAAGTTACTTACTCTCCTTTTTCCTTCAACCACATAGGGTCCTGTTCCTCAGGTGTAAGATCTTCAGGAATAAAGCCAATTTTTCGTCTTGCTTCTGCTTGTTTTTTCAGCCACTAATATTAGGAGCACCATAGAAACAGAGCTATTTTTAGAAATTTCAAGTAAGAGGAAAATAAAAGTAAAACATAAAAATTTTTCATCAATCCTGTTTAATTTATAGAATCATACCTTAATCTATAAGCATAGCATATGGAAGGAACAGACTATACAATGGATTCTGAGAACTCATAATTTGTCTCATAATAGTGTGTTTCAGATGGTAGAATATCTTTCCATTGATTAAGGCAGTTTGATTCTGTTCTGAATATGTTGTCTATTTTCCAGAATTTTGCTAATTAAGCTCCTCAAGCCCTTTTTAGCCATTACAGGCTTTTGGCCTATTGAAATAGTCACTGTTTCCTCTACCTCCATCTTGCAGCATCACTGGTAGAGCATAGTATTGCAGGAGAGCACGTTACTCATATCAGCACATTGCATTCCTCTGCTTGCCAGCACATGATAGTTTGATCAGAGGTAGCCACTTCTCTTTCAGGCAGTTTCCCAATTGTCCTCAAGAGACTGGGTGGACCCTTTTCCAGACCTCCCTAGTTTAGAAAATTTCTGAGATGTACTGGGGATTAAACCCAGAACCTCCCAAATTTTTATAATTATGAAAATGAAAATATGGATGTCAAGTAATTGAAGAGGCCAGGAGTTACCAACTCATTTGCACTGTCATTACTTCTTTCTATTAATTATACTCAAGGTGTTTGGTAGTTTGATTTATTGATATGCTAAGAAACATTACAAAATGGCACCACCTACTTCTGACCTTATTAAAAATTCTTATGCAAATAATATATTGGGATTTACATCAAACCATCATTTTAAACCATTTATTTTTCATTACATATACCTTTCTTGAGCTTATCTGTAGTCTACTACTGGAATATCCAGGAGACATGTATTTCACTCTCATCTTATTGTTTGATTTATTTGCTTATGCTTAGAAAATTCATGTGAATATGATAGGATTCAACACAGACTATTAGCCAGTCTTATTCAAAATTATGCAATATTTTTATACAATTTTTATTCCTTCTTAAACATTACAAAAACTTAAAATAAAAAAAGATATGAAAAGCTCCTATATAGTTATATTTGTGCTACCTCTGTTTTGACATATCAATAGCACTTTTTTCACTTTGCTTAAAAACTGTCCTTACAATTGTTTCTGAAAATTCCAATCAGATCTGTTTTTATCTTCTTTTAAGTGAACTTTACAAATATTTCCCTCAAGGGGATGATCATATTGTTTCTTTATTTTCTTTATTACCTTTTTCCTTTGCCTTGATCACTTTCCTCCACCTCATTTTTCTTACTTTCTCTACATAATTTCTAAACTGATTCAAAAATTCTTTTCTGCCAATGCCAAAAATTTGTAATGTCAAAATTTCTGCCTGCAAATTATCCCACTTCTTGTTCCACATTTCCTCTCTCCATGCTTTGGTTTCTGTACATTCTAATATATAGTGGAAGTTCTTGTCTATCTTGCCACAAAATGGGCACATTTCTTTGTCAACTTTTACCCTACTTAACATTCATTATTGTTCCTGTTCTTGCCCATGCCATAGTCTCTTTTCCCATTTTGTCAAAAATACCAATACATTTTTCCCTGCCCCACTCTTTCTTAAATTTCCCGTAATATAACAGAGTACTCTTATCTCTTAAGCAACCAAATATTTCCTGTTTCTGTATATTGTCAATCCTTACTTTCATTTTATTCCATACGCTTTGCCCATTTGGCGATTGCAAACTAACTAGCTCCCCAATCTCTCTTACAATTTTCTTTAGTCGACATAACCAGCTTCCTTCCCATTTAACTTTTTCTTGTGCCCCCAAGCAGTCTTTGACATTATTTCCTTCCTTCAATTATTGTATCCTCTGCCAATATTTCAAAATGCATTTTATTACTAGATCTTTCCTGCCAGCCCTTCCTAGTTTCATCAGGGCTACTCCATTTGGTGCTGCTCATAATCCCAATATCATTTCATAGACTGTTACCTCCATATATAGGGCACTGATTCTAAGAGATAACCTTTCTTAGCCCCTTTAACTTCTATACTCTGCCCTTATCCATGCGATACCCTCTCTTTGTTCACAATTTACTTATCAATTTACTTTCCCACAAGCAGAGGCCTCTGAGCAAAATTTGTTGGCTGTTTCACATCTAAAATTGAATTGAATGGGACACTGATGACCTGAGATTTTAAAGAACGTCCTTAAATAAAATGAATAAAAAAAATACCACAAGTTCCTTATTGAATTATAAAATATTGGCAACCTTTTTACAATTATCTTAGTGAACAGGTTTTTGAATTTCTATATAATCAAATCTTCTCCTTGCTTGTTTCCAAAAACCATTATAATTATTTTCTCTTCTTCTCCAGATACCTCCTAGCTCATTGCTCTCCAAACTATTTTGGAGCCTACTAATCCATCTTGAATATCTTAGGCACCTCTCTTGATACTCTAAGCATTGTCTTAATAAGTTATTTTCATCCAAATTCAAGATCCTAAACTGTATTTTAGAACACTTTCCATAATCATGTCCTTTTTTGACACTCTTCCCAAGTCAATTTGGGCTACTTCCTTTACTGTTACTTTTGGTAGACCTAAAACTTCTATACAGAACATCCTTTGCACAATATCTATGATCCTCTCCTCCATCCAATTCGTATACCTCTTTTGCCATATACTATTTTGGGTTCAAGCACCATATTGTACATTTTTTATAACCATTTGACATTAATATTAGGTATTCTGATTTAGGTATTTATAACCTCTAACAGCTGCCATGGCTCCTTTTCCTTTTACCATAGTTAATTTCTTTTGTTTCCCCCATTTCTCATCCCCATCAATTTTAATTCTTAAATAGACACATTAGCTTACTAACTTACAGTCTCTACTATCCTTCTTCTACTTTTCACATTCTCCATGTAGCCCTTTTCTTACTATTAGTTTTTTCTTGATTTATATTTATATTCTATTCATTACAGTATTTATCTATTTCCTAAAGAGATTGTTTTACACCTTTTACTATAACTGACCCTACTACTAAATCATCTGCAAATAATAGCCCAGGAATTACAGTATTATTTATAATTAGCATAAAATTATTGTTCTCCCTTATCCCTAGTAATATATAATCAATATATAGATTGAAGACAACTGGATTTAATTTACATCCTTGCCATAGTCCTTTCCTTAGATATTGAAGATAAATGTTTTGGGGGGGAAAAACCCTTAAATTGCTAAGAATTAGTGTCATTCAGTCTTAGCTTAACAGAGCATTTTTATATAAAATTATTTATTATAATTGTAGTGTTTTGTAATCTGTCTTTAAGTAGACTGTATCATTATAGCTATGAAATAAAGTATTAGAAATCATTTAAAAAGATTGAACAATATTCTTCTATGAATAAAATCATGTGATATATGTCATACTAAACACTCAAACGCTTCACTTACTTGTGTAATATGAGCATTTAGTACGACATATATCACATGATTTTATTCATATGACTTGGCTTCACTGTGTTAGTTCTATATATTTTTTAAAAAAATGTTCTAATATTCTTCTGTTTTATGTGTAACTATTTATTGTATATTGTATATATATATATATATACAATATATTCCAATACTTTATATATATATATATATAAAGTAAAACAAAGGAACAAAATCAGCATAAATGTCTTACCTCCTCTTCTTCTTGCATATGTGATTCTCGACTTGGTGTTGGAAATTCTCTTGATGTAAAATTAATATGAATAGTGCCAGTCTGTCTAGGTAAAGGCATTGGTTCTAAAAAAATTTCTTCTGATGTTCTACATGGCATTCTATGCACAGGAGGTTCTAAGATTTTTGTATTTTTTGTATTCAATTTTGCAGTGCTAATAGTTGACTGGTTAAGAATTTCTGAAATGTTATAATTTAAGAATGAGCTGCATGAAGAAAACATGAAGTGATGTGAAATGGGAGGCAGAGAATACAACACATTTTATTCATAATTTTGTATTCAGTATAGGGTATAATTCATGAATATTATTAATGATTTTAATTGATATAAATTCATTCTTAAGATTGTAATAGATTTCATATTATAGGTTTGTAAATAGGACTGTCACCTTATATTCAAATAATTTTAGGACACACTCAAACAATTCTAAAACACATCAGAAATAACAGAAACATTACATATCTATAATTACTGACTTACAATGTTATATTGTTCAAATCTTTGGTTATATACAATGTATTTAGAGTTTACTTAAATTGTACTGGAAGCTATAGACAATGAAATGTTTATGTATTCTTAATTTATTAAACATATTAACACTAACTCCATTTAATGTATATATTAGGACATGTTTTGGGAGCAATCATTGCCTTCAATAGCTGATGATGAAAGCAATTGCCCCTGAAACAAGTCCTAATGTTATATATGTAATTAGAGTTAGTGTTAATGTGTTTTAATAAATTCTAATAGAAAGTGTAGAGTTGGTTAATATTACAAATAAAATCAAGTTTCATGTAATTTATACCATTATAAGTCACACATCAGTATCTCTTAATTTTGTTCTTTTTTTCCATTTTTTTTTTTCCTTCCTATTTCTAGTATGCTCACTCTCCATAATGTTTTACAGATCTTCTCTTTCCTTACTAATTTACGCATATGTTTTATTTAAGGATTAGTGATGTCATTCCTTAATTATCCTCCTGTAGGGCCAGAGCAACATAAGTTTGCTCATAGACATTGGAGGGTTAGCTACTTGATGGCTATCAATGGCCCATATTCAGGTAATCTTTTCATGTCAGCAGTGCCTTCTTGCTAGGGTTGCCCTCTAGATTTGTTGGAAGGAATCCTAATTACAAATTCTTGATTCAATTAACTTATCCAGAGAATTTCTGAATTTATATGGAAGTTGGGCATTTTAACTTTGTATTTTAACTATATTGTAGTTTATTGGGGAAGTCCTACTAATTTTGTGTTAAAATTATTTGTCCTTGAGCAAAATATTTTTGTTGTTGAAACATTATTTTTACAGTGGAGTTTGTGAGATTTTCAGATAGGGGCTCACAAACACACAAAAGCCACTTTCTACCTACAACCTTCTTGGTTACGACTTAATTGTTCATTAAATTAAATACAGCTGATGGAGTCTCTTAATTTAAAGACCATTCTTCTCTTTTTCAAAGCAGCAAATGTATTGATGACAGCCTCATTGAAATGCCCTGTATTATTGTTAAAGTTCTTCATTTCTATGAACAGCATAGCTAACTCGGTTAATTTCTCCTGTAACAGATGCTGCAGAGAAATATTTTGCTCTTGCAGTAGAAAAGTATATTTCTGCTTCTGAAGTAGTTGTTGATGAAGTTGTGACCATTTTAAAGCCTACCAGTTTCACTGAATGTTTGAAGATTATTTTCAATTATGAACTGAAGTAAAGATACAGCTTTGGTAACACATTGGCAATTTTCTCTCATACATAAAAGTTCTAAATTTGTTCTTGTGTGCTTTCGTCCAAGTTCAGATATGCTTCTACAATACAGTTTAGATGAGTTTAAGCAAATATATTTTCATATGCCTCAAAATGTTACACAAATAATAAATTATTGCTGTTTGAAATGATTGCTCCAAAAACATGTCCTAATGTTATATATGTAAATGGAGTTAGTGTTTAGTGTTTATGTATTCTTAATCAATAGCTGATGATGGCTGAAATTATCTCTGAAACATGTCCAAATGTATTTTTAGTAGGAATGTGTTCAATAAGATAATGCAATATATTTTTTTCTCAGCCAGTTTATTGTGAAAAATATATTTTATACATAGTATCTCTGAATTTTCACACATACTTTTTCAGGTAATTTCATCTTCTTTCCAAGATGAGAGTAATGCAGATAGCTTTCATCTTAGGATATGTAAAGATGTGCTATATAACAAAGAGCAGAAATTCATTTTCTTTTGGTAGAGAGTCAGACTATTACAAATATTCAGAGACTTTTAAAACAGAGTATACAGAGGTAGCAATTGATAAAAGCAGTCATTTTCTCTATTTTTTTTTTTTTTTTTTGGCCAATGTTTTGATCATCATACTTTGGTTGTTCTCAGGCAAGCAGCATTCCAATTATATTATTATTACAATCTTTTCATTCCCTATAGGTACATATGAATCGTACAGCACTTGTATGATATTAAGTGCACAACGAATGAGTCTTGTTGCTTTATAAACAGAGAGATGGAAAACAGACAACAGATATAAAATACACATTGAAACCAACAGTTTTATGTCCTATAAGAATGTATTAAATATGTTTACAATGTTTTGTAAGTACAATTTAATTAATCAACAGTTTTATTTTTGCACATTTTACATGAAGGGTGCAGACATAAGCAACATTATATTTCACTTCTTTCATTTTATATGTAACCAGGAATAAACATGGAAACAATGTTAATATAGTTATTTTAGTAATTGTAATAAACGTAAAAGCATCATTGTTAAAAGTTTAACATTTTAATGAAAATGTGTTTTATTATATCAGTTAAAGAATAACAGCTAATGTTAAAAGTTAGAATAGAATTTGATTTTCCAGTAATAAATAACACAAGCCTTTGATTTCATCCTTCTTCAAGTCTTCTACTTCTAATCAGAAGAAGAAGAAAGAGGGATCAGAATAATTTGAGCAGCCTAATGATCACAATTTATAGATGTGTGCATCTGGTAACATGAAATGTTAGCTTTGAACATAACATAAACAATAACAGCAGCCAATGCTTCCAATTAAATGTGTCAACCAGAAATAAGAAATAAGAGTTCCATGGCCTTAAAGTAAAATTACATACCTATTTTATTCTCTAGCTGTTGTTTCTTTTTCCATTCTTCAAGTTCATTCATTGCTTTTTGCTTTTCATATTCCTTAACATTTGCAATATGTTGTTGAATTTGACTGTCAATAGCAATTTGTTCCCTGACAGCCTGTCGATGCAATTCAGTGTTCTTTGCTGGGATTAAAAATAAAAAAGAAGAAAAGAGGCAGTTATTGAAAGAAGGTACACTCTGAAATGCTTTCATTTATCCATATGCTGTATTCTAGTTGTAAGTGCTTTACTGTCAAGGTACGTGCTCTAAAAAGTAATTTTTGTCTCAGAGCATTATATTCACTTTGGCAGTATATGGATAATTAAAAGAGATAAATAAACCAATGAATGTAAAATGAACTATTAATTAACACATGCTAAAAATATGTAAATATGTTACTTAAACTTTATATAAAGTTAGATATTCTATAAGGCAAAATATAAAGGTCAAGAGCTAGTTCCAAGATTAAATTATGAAATAAAGCTTGAATAAAGAGTGCCATATTACTGGTTGATAGTTATTTAACTCTAAATATTCTCTGCATTCAGTATTATGGCCTTTATTACAAAAAGAAAAAGAAAGGAAAAATCAACTTGAAAAAAACTAGATGCTTTTGTTTTATAGGTATATACAGAGCCAGGAATCACTTACAATATACTATAAAGAGTGCTACACTGGGTGATTTTTTCTTCCACATAACAGTTGGCGCAGTTAACCGAGCTCTGAGGTTCTCATCTTGTCCCACGCTTGAAAGTCGGTCGGGGAGCCGGACGTGCTCTTGTTTGTTGTGTGAAATAATTTACATATTCATTAGGAGGCATAATGCAATGTATCAATTACGTTAAAATGGCTCAGGTATTTTATTCCCCAAAGCGTATTTATCTACGATTCATATGTGCTTACAGAATCGGCTCTGTTTCAAGAGAGATTCCCTAATACTCCACTTCTAAGTCTAAGTTCTATTCACAGTTTGGTAAATAAATTTCATAAAACGAAAAGTATTCTTGATGGAAAGTGAACCGTTAGAAAACATTGGACATGCTCACGAACGTTCCCCTAAAAATCACTTCGACGTATTTCTCAAAAACGGGAATTTCATATTCTTCTGTTCGAACGACTACAAGGCTACTGAAGATGAAACCGTATAAAATTACCGTAGTGCAAGAACAAATAATATTAATAAAATAAAAGGCATCTGGCGGAGAAAAAAGAAAAAGGAAAAGATCCTTTGAAAAAAATGATAAAAGAAAATAAAAGGCATCTGGCCGATTAAAAAGAGCAAAGATTCGGAGATATACAACAACAACAACAACAACAACAACAACAACAACAATAATAATAATAATAATAATAATAATAATAATAATAATAGGTATCTGTAGAAGGAAGAAAAAAAAACAGGCAAAGATTCGGCGAAAAAAATAATAATAAAATAAAATAAAAGGCAACTGGAGGAGGGAAAAATGCAGCCTTTATTTTCCCTCTGCCAGATACCCTTTGTTTTATTTTCTCATTTTTTTCACCGGGTATTTATTTCTTTTATTTTTAATTTCTTTTTATTAATTTAGATTTCTCACTGCGAAATTTTTGCTGCCTATTTTGTTTTTAAATATGTTTTTGTTATTTAAAATTTCCCATTGTCGAATTTTAGCTGAATTTTAATTTATTTTTATTATTATATATTTCTCACTGCCAAATTTTTGCTGCCTATATTAGGTTTTATTTTATTTTTTATACATTTTTTATTTTTTCCATTATTCCCTGCCGAATTTTTTCTTTATTTTGTTTTATTAATTTTTTTCAATTTTGTATTTCCGACTGCCAATTATTGCTGCCTACTTAGCCTTTAATTTAGATTTTTTACTACAGTATTTTTGCTGCGTATATTAATTTTTTAAATTTTTATTTATTACATTTTTCACTGACGAAAGTTTGCTGTCTATCTTAACTTTTATTTTATTTTATTTTATAAAACATTTCACTATGCCATATTTTTGCTTAATGTTTTAATTTCTCTTTTAATTTTTTTTATTTTCAATTTCTCACTGCGGAATATTTTCTACCAAGTTTATTTAATTTTTTTTATGGTTTTAGATTTCTTACTGCAAATTTTTGCTACCTATTTTATTTAACTGTTTTAGTTCAATTTTTTTATATTTAAAATTGTCAAATGTTTGCTACCAATTTATTACATTTTTTTTTAGATTTATCACTGCCGTATTTTTTGTTGTCTATTTCATTAATTTTTTTAATATTATTTTAGATTTCTCATCGCCGAATTCCACTGTCTATTGTATTTCATTTATTTTACTTTTTGTTCATTATTTAAAAAATTTTACGGCCGAGTTTTTGCTATTATTATTATTATTATTATTATTATTATTATTATTATTATTATTATTATTATTATTATTATTATTATTATTATTATTATTATTATTATTATTTTATTTTTTTTAAGTATTTATTATTATTTTAGATTTCTCACTACTAAATATTTTCTGTCTGTTTTGTTATATTTGTTTTTATTTTTTATTGTTTTAGACTTCTCACTGCCAAATTTTGCTGCCTATTTTATTACTTTTTTAATTATTTGTTTGTTTGGGTTTTTTTGTTTTTTGTTTTAGACTTTTCACTCTAGATTTTTTTCCACATATTTTATTTTACGTTAGTTCATCTTTTTATTTTTATTAGTTTAGATTTTTCTCGGCCGAATTTCTGTGTCTATTTTCTTTTATTTATGGAGGGAGGATTTTGGAAAGGGTTATAATTAATTGATTGGTTCTCAGGGATAGTGTTGTTCCATACTGTATTTTTTTTTATTTATATTATTTTAGACTTCTCACTTCCAATTTTTGGCTTCCTATTTCGCCTATTTATTTTTAATTTTGTAGGGTGTTTTTTTTTTTTTTTAGGCTACTTGCTCTCGAATTCTTGTTATCTGTTTTATGTTATTATTTTCTTTTAATATTTTGGATCTCACCGTCAAATATTTTCAGGTTATTTTATTTTAATTTTTATTTGTTATTTTAGATTTTTTAAATTTAAATTTAGATTTCTTAATTTTTGCAGTTTATTTTATTCTATTTTCATTTTTATTGTTATTATCTTTGATACCTCAATGCCAATTTTTTACTTCCTCGTATTTTATCAGTTTTTATTCTATGTTTCTCCCTGAGTAAGAAATTAAAAAAAATAATTAAAACATAATAAGAAGAAAAATAAAATGAAATGGTGAGCACAAAAATTCGGCAGTGAGAAATTAAAAATTATAATAAAATATAATATTAATCATAAATATAAAATAAAATTGGCAGCAAAAGTTCAAAAGTCAAAAATCTAAAATATTATCAAAAAATCATCAGTAAAATAAAAGGTAGCAAAAGGTTGGCAGTGAGAAATTTAAAATTAAAATAAATTAAAAAGCAATAATAAGAAAAATAAAGAAAAATTGGCAACAATATTGCATCAATGAGAAATGTAAAACAATAATAATAATAATAATAATAATAATAATAATAATAATAATAATAATAATAATAATAATACCACCACCACCACTAAATAAAATGAAATAAAAAAGGACAGGAAAATTTTGGCATATAGAAATGTAAAACAAGAATAAAAATAAGACAAAATGGACAGTGAAAAACCTAAAATAGTAATATAAAAAAATAGAAAAAAAAATAAAATAAATTGCTCAGAAATAATTCAGGAGTGATAAAACTAAATAATTAATAAAAATAAACAGAAGAAAATAAATTCAGTGGTGAGAAGTTAAAAGAAGAATACAATAATAATGGTAGCAAAATTTCGACAGTGAAAAATGTAAAATAATAATAAAACAATATGATGATGATTATGATGATGATGATGATGATGATGATGATGATGATGATGATGATGATGAAATAAAATGAACAGCAAAAATTGCACAGAGAGAAAGCTAAAATGATATAAAACAAGACGAAGTAAAAATAAAAAGCAGCCAAAGTTCGGCAATGAAAAATCCAAAATAATAACAAAAATGTAACAATAAGAAAATTAAGATAAAATAGGGAGGAAAAATTCGACAGTGAATAATAGAAAGCAATAATTAAAAAAGAATAAAATTACAACAAAATATGCAGCAATGTTTCAGCAGTGAGAAATCTGAAGTAATAATAAGAAAAATAAAATAAAATAGGTAGGAAAAATTTTCCGCCGCGGACGCTCTTTATCTAAGATCATTAGCGTTCCATTCAATTCAGAGCATGAAATGATCTGCAAATTTTGCTCAGAGTCCTCTTTCAGGCTTGAGGTTCTTTTTCGTGCCGTCGGTCCTGGTGGTAACAATACTTGCCTTCTTAAATCAAAGATCACCGGTTCAAACCCAGCCATGATCGATTGATTTTTTTCGGGCGTAAAAATCCTAAGTGTGACTTTCTTCGGAAGGGAAGTAAAGCCGTGGCTCCAGTATCGCACATTTACGGCAAGATAAAGAACATCAAGCCTGAAAAAAGAGGCCTCAGAGCAAAATGTGTCGCCTGTTTTACGCCCTGGTTTGAATGGATGCTGAGATGTTAAAGCGTCCATAAATAAATCAAAATTTTCGTGCCGTAAATCTACGACATGGAAAAAATCCATCGAATCTGATGGGATTGAACCCGGTTTCAATTCAGAAGTGAGAAATCGAAAATATTAATAAAAAATAAAAAATTAAAATATTGTATTAAGCTGCAAAAATTTGGCAGTGATATTTAAAATAATAAAAAATACAATAAAATAAAATACGCTGCAAAAACTCGGCAGTGAGAAATAATAATGGAAACACGCAAAATAGGTAAAGATAGGCTAAGATAGGCTAAAGTTTGAAATAAATAAAAGAAATAGATAACATGTAGGCTAAATTTGTCTAGAAATGAGAGAAATAGGCAAACATAGGCTAAGCTTTACAGGATATAAGTAAAATAGGCAAAGATAGGCTAAAGTTAGCAGAAAATAAGAGAAATAGGCAAATATAGGCTAAGATAATCTACAGTTTGCAAGCAAATAAGAGTGGCAGGCTAGGATAGGCTAAAGTTTGCAAGAAAATGCGTAAAATATTAAATAAGGTATGGTTTTTCAAAATAATTCAAATCAGAGATAGGCTAAATTTACTCGAAAAAAAAAAAAAGGCAAAACTTATGGGGAAAATTAAGCCTATCTCTGTTTTGAGTTTTCTGACAAATTTGTCAATTTTAGCCTTTTTTAAAGAAAATCAGCCGGTCCTTGCCTTTCTCCATCAAAGTTTATCCTATTTTTTCCTTTTTCTAGCAGTTATAGCCGATCTTGGCAGTATTTCGGCAAAATTTAGCCTATCTTTATCTATTGCCCACATTAGCTGCAAAATGTAGCCTATCCAACCCCATTTTTGCCTGTTTTCCCTTTTTTTCCTGCTAAATTTAGCACGTTTTAAGTATTTTGTGTAAAATTTAGTCCATCTTTCCCAGTTTTACATATCTTCGTACAAAATTAAGCCTAGTTTTTGGCAATTTCTCTTCTTTCCTGATACATTAAGCGCGTATTAGCCACTCTTGGCTTATTTCACCAAAAGTTAGCCTGTCTTTGCCTTTGCTACCAAATTTAGCCTATCTTTGCATTTTTTCCTTTTTCCCACACAACTGGAGCCTATCTTTGCCTATATTGCCCAACTTTGGCCGTAGTAGAGGAAATATAGCTTGTATTTAGGACCTAGAGGCAAACATAAGTATCATTTAGCCGAAATTACGCAAATTTAGCTCAAATTTGCTTGCAAAGGTAAGGATAGGCTAAATTGTGCCGAAATAAGGGAAATATAGCCTACATTTGGTGCAAAAGGCAGAAATAGGCTAAATATTGCCAAATTAAAGCCCATGATGGTCAAAATAGGAGGAAAAGGCAAATTTGCGCTTAAATTTGCCAAAATAAGGCTAGGATAGAACAAAATTAGGCGGAAAAAGGCAAAGTTAAGTCAAACTTTCTGGAAAAGGACGAGGATAGGCTAATATTTGGAGGAAAAATACAGATAGGCTACATTTGGCAGGAAACCTGCAAAATAGGTAAAGATCGGTTAAGATAGGCTAAAGTTTGAAGAAATATAGAAATAGGCATATATAGGCTAAATATGCCTGGAAATGAGGGAAATAGGCTAAGATAGGCTAGATTGGCAAACTTTTATGGGAAAAAAAACAGAAATATGGAAATATATTCTGAGATTAACAGAATATAAGTAAAATAGGCAAATATAGGCTAAGATAGGCAAAAGTTAGCAGGAAATATGAGAAATAGTCAAATATAGGCTAAGATGGTCTAAAGTTTGCAAGGAAATAAAGTGACAGGCTAGGATAGGCTAAAGTTTGCAGGAAAAAGCGCAAAAGACTAAATATGTTATGGTTTTTCAAAATAATTCAAATCAGAGATAGGCTAAATTTACTCGAGAAATTAAAAGGCAAAAATTCGGGGAGAAAATTTAGCCTATCTATGGTTTTGATTTTTCTGACATTTTTTTTTAATTTTAGCCTTTTTTAAAATAATAATCAGCTTGTCCTTGCCTTTCTCCATCAAAGTTTAGCCTACTTTTGCCTTTTCCTACCAATTATAGCCGATTTTTGCAGTATTTCGGCTAAATTTAGCCTATCTTTATCTATTTTCCATATTAGCTGCAAACTGTAGCCTATCCAACTCTATTTTTGCCTGTTTTCCCTTTTTTTCATGCTAAATTTAGCATATTTTTGTGTATTTTACGTATTTTGTGCCAAATTTAGCAAGTTGTACATATTTTTGCGCAAAATTAAGCCTAGTTTTTACCTATTTTTCTATTTTCGTGAAACATTAAGGACGTCTTAGCCTATCTTAACTGATTTCACCAAATGTTAGACTGTCTTTGCCTATTTTTCCCTTTTCCCACTCAATTTGAGCCTATCTCTGCCTATATTGCCCAACTTTTGCCCTAATAGTGCAAAGATAACTTGTATTTTGGACTAACAGGCACACATAACCTAAATTTAGCCGAAAATAATTGTTCACGAATTATTCAGCTATGATAAAACTAAATAATTAATAAGAATAAGAAGAAAATAAAATCAGCAGTGAGAAGTAAAAAACTATAAAGGTGGAGAAGAAGAAGAAGAAGAAGAAGAAGAAGAAGAAGAAGAAGAAGAAGAAGAAAATAGCGGGGACAGCAAAATTTCGGCAGTGATAATGAATAATAATAATAATAATAATAATAATAATAATAATAATAATAATAATAATAATAATAATAATAATAATAAAGCAGTAAATATTCTGCAGCGAGAAATCTAAAATATTATTGATAAAAATAAGAAGAAAAATGCAAAAATTTGGTAATGAAAATAAAAATATATAAAATGATGATAATGATGATGATGATGATGATGATGATGATGATGATGATGATAATAATAATAATAATAATAATAATAATAATAATAATAATAATAATAATAATAATAATAATAAAAACAAGAAGAAAAAGTAAATAAAATTGGCAGGAAAAATTCGGCAGTGAGAAAACTAAATTAATAATAATAAAATAATTAAAAGAAGGAGGGGGGAGAAAAGGAAAACAAAAAAAACAAAACAAAATAGAGAGCAAAAATTCGCAGTAAAAAATCTAAAATAATTAAATATAAATAATAATTATAAAAAATGAAATAAGCAACAAAAATTCGGCAGTTAGAAATCCAAAATAATAATAAAATATAAATAATATGCAGGAAGATAAAATGAAGTAGGCAGCAAATTTTCGGTAGTGAGACATCTAAAATAAAATAATAATACTAATAAAATAGAATAAAATGTATCTAGCGGAGAAAAAATAATGAAATGAAATAAAGGGCATATTGTGGAGAAAAAAAGAAGGCAAATATACGATGAAAAAATAAAACAAAATGCATCCGGTGGAGGAAAAAAATTGTAAGGATCCTGTGAAATGTGTGTGTGTGTGTGTGTTTGGATTCTGGGGGGGGGGGAAGACAAAGATGGAATTAAAAAAATAATAATTAAATAAAAAGGACTAAATACAATGAAATAAAGTACATCTGGCAGAGGAAAAAATGCAAATATCTGGCGAAAAAAATTCTAATGAAATAAAGGGCATCTATAGGAAAAAATTGTGCAAAGCTCAGGTGAAAAAAATAACCGAATTAAAAAAATAATAATAAATAAAAAGCATCTGACGTAGGAAAAAGAGGAAAACATCCGGATAAAAAATTAAATGAAAAAGGCATATAGTGTAATTTTGCCTTTTTCTACAGAAAAAAATAGGGTATATTTGCCTAAAAAAATTGCCTAGCTTAGCTTATATTTGCTTTTTCTACGAAACAGACATTAACATTGCCATTTTGTACGAAAAATACAATGTCTTTGCCTTTTTCTGTGAAATATTGCCTATCTTCTTAGCCTATATATGCCTTTTTCTACGAAGAATTGCCCATCTTTGCCTTTTTCTACGGAAAAAGCGCGCGTTTGTCTTTTTCTAAGAAAATTGGCCTACATAAGCCTATCTTGGTTTTATAATCGAAAAATAGTATATCTTTGACTTTTTCTGCAAAAAATGCTTATTGGCCTATACATGCTTTTTTTTTTTTTTTTTTTGTTCTACGGTACATTAGCATGCATATGCCATTAATCTACGAAAAATTGTCTATCTCAGTTTATGAATGCTTTTTATACGAAAAAATATACTAATATTGGCTTTTTCTTCGAAAAATTGCCCATATTTGCCTTTTTCTACACAAAAAATACAATGTCTTTTCCTTTTTCTACCAAAAATAACATATATTTGCCTGTTTCTACAAAAATATTCTACAAAAAAGCCACTGTCTTTGCCTTTCTTAGCTTATATGTGCCTTTTTCTTCAAAAAAAATTCCTATCGTAGTTTATATTTGCCTTTTTCTACGAAAAGTACACTAACATTGCCTTTTTTAAAAAAAAAATACCAATGTCTTTGTCTTTTTTATGAAATACTGTCTACCTTATTATCTTTACCATTCTCTATAAAAAAAAAAACATAACTATGGCTTTTCCTAAGAAATATAGCCTATCAGCCTAATTTTGTCTTTTTCTACGAAAAATACACTAACTTTGTCTTTTCCTACAAGAAATGACATATCTTTTCCTTTTCTACAAACAATTGCCTATTTTTCTTTTTCTACGAAAATAGCATATTTTTGGCCTTTTCTCAGAAAAATAGTGTATATATACCATTTTCTATTAAAAATGCCCGATCTTTGCCTTTTTCTAAGAAGAATAGTCTATTCTTGCCTTTTTATTTCAAAAATAAAAATGCCCTATCTTTGGCTTGTGTTTTTTTAAAAAAAAAACAACAACAACAACAACAACAACAATAATAATAATAATAATAATAATAATAATAATAATAATAATAATAATAATAATAATAAAAGGCACCTGGCGGAGAAAAAAATTGCAAAGATTCGGTGAAAAAAAAATACAAAATAAAATTAAAGGCACCCGGCTGAGGAAAAAAGCAAAGACCCGTTGAAGAAAAAATATGAATGATGTTAATAATAATAATAATAATAATAATAATAATAATAATAATAATAATAATAATAGAAAAATTAAATAAGATATCTGACGGAGAATGAGAAAAAAGAAAAAGCAAATATCTGATAAAAAAATTAAAATAAAATAAAAGGCATATGATACAGAGAAAAGGCCAAAGATCCAGTGAAAAAAATAATAAAATAAAAGGCATTTGGCGGAGAGGAATAAAACAAGGCAAAGATCCTGTGAAAAAAAAAATATTAAAATAAAAGTCATCGGGGGAAAGAAATGGGAGGAGGCAAAGAAAAATCTGGTGAAAAAAAAATAATAATATAAAATATTTTCAAGTAAATGTGTTTCACACGGCATTAGATTTTATTGTTAATCAAATCAAAATTAGATTCATTTCTGTGATTTGTGATCTGTTCAGTATACTCGCCCCACATTTGTGTCTACTACAAAATATGAAAAATTGCACAATAAAGCACAACATTTATCAAAGTTGAAGGCTTAACACAGAGACTTCTCATTTCAGTTATGGTGCTTCAAAAGTGCATTAAAAAAGAGATATAGACAAATTTCTGTTCGAGAATCGGTACACCTCTTGCTAATCGAAAATTGCGCTTTAGTGTCAAGTACACAAGACTTTGCACTGCTTTAATTTTTCTCTCTCTACCTGTAACTGCTGCTTTCGCTGAGCGAACCTTTTCAAAATTAAAACTGATTTTTTTTTCTTCCCCATAAGGCACAAGCGCGATTAAGTGGACTCGGTATTTTAAGCATCGATTGTGAGAGAACATGAAGAATTGACGTGAAAGAAGTAGTGGAAACTTTTGTCTCAAAGAATACTAGACGTCTTCGCCGCTTCCAGTGATCCTTAAGGATCCTGCATATCACCCCGTGCCAGATTTTGGAGATAAGAAGTGTACCATATATCTAGCATCTAGGATTTATTTCCCAATTTCCTACACCACTATCACCACCACCAATATAACTATAACAACAACAACAACAATAATAATCATAATAATATTATTATTATTATTATTATTATTATTATTATTGTTGTTGTTGTTGTTGTTGTTGTTGTTGTTGTGATACGTCCTACCGGTACTAATAAGGTAATGTTAATGCCTCTGACTCCTACGAGATCCTGTCAGTCTATTTGATATTTCCTGTGGCCTTGGCATGCTACTGAACCCATATGCTTAGACATGAATCGTTTTGTTAGGGAGTCCAATCTTTCTCAGTTCCGCCACTAGTTCTTCCTTTCTGTCAGAAGGTTAATGCTTAGTTAAATGTTAAATTTAACGACTGGTTCTACGAGCGGAAATAATTTTAAAAACCGGTTTAGGCGAACCGGCTGAATGACACAACTGATTATAATTTGCTAAGAAATGCATTATCTTTGGAATTGAGTAAAGGGACAAATAATAAAAACCCATAAGTTGTCACCTACCAGATTTTTTTTCTGCATACTTAATGGCATCCATCTGCATTTGTTCAATGATTCTCAGGCGTAGGTTTTGCTTTTCAGATTTAGTCAGATGAGCTTCTAAGCTGCTCCAAGTAGTACTGTCTAATTTTTGTAGCTCAAAAATGATTTCATGTTCGATAAGAGTGTACTTACTCTCAGATTCTTTTATGGGAGTAGAAAGGAAGACTTCAAATAAAAATGGTGGAAAATGAACCTGAAAGAGGAAAACGGCATTAATGTGTTTGCATGGATAATAGGAAGACATTTTAAACTGGAAGTTTTATGTTATCTGAAGTCTCCTTTTCCATAAATTGCTGATTAAATGAGTTAAGCAATTGTAGCCATCCCAAGCAAAAATATTTGGCTGATTATTTGTAAGATAATTATTTTGCCAGCTTCTTCTTCTTAGATTAGCATTTTATCTCACATTTTTGTAAACAATTAATTTTTTTCTTGTATAACATACCATGCGTTACATTCATAGCCGAGCCATAGATCGCGTATATGGGTAGTTTGCTTGCACTGCAGTGACCTCGGTATTATTAGCGCACTAGCGGTGAATGACCTTCTCAAGGGTTTATCACCTGTGACATACTGTGTCAGTTGCTGCCTTCTATTCGAGCTGTAAAGACTAGAGTTTGTTAATTGTACATCTCAAAAGGGAAAGTTTATTCAAGATATCCGTGTTCTGTGTGAATTAAATTAGATTATTCTTATTAGTTCACTGAAATGCAGCCGAAAAATTCACCCTAGAACAAAGAATTTTTATGTACGATACATATGAAAACACCGAATCATGTAGAGAAGTGTGTAGACAATTTCAGGAGAATATTCCAGTTCTAGGTAGAAAAATTGTTAGATGTCTGGTTAGTAAGTTTAGGACAACGGGATCGCTAAACGTTAAACCTAAGGAAGCGAAAAAGAAATGTTCTAACGGAGGAAAAAATTGACGAAATTGGTACATCACTCGAACGCTCTCCAAAAAGGTCTCTAAGACGTCTTGCATAGTAAGTGGGTGTTTCAAAACCTTTGTTCATAGCTTCTAAACTTTTAAAATTGAAATTCTATAGAGTGAATATAGTTCTGAATTACAACCTTGTGACGGCGAAAATCTAGTAAATTTGTGTAACTAGATTTCGCAAAATATCGTTGGCGGTACTGTTGACCCACATTTAATAATTTTCTCAAATAAAATATGATTTCGTTTTCCAAAACAATGGGTATTGGAGCACAGAGAGTCCTCATTTATCCCCCAGGGTAATAGACAGTGTGCGGAGTATATGTAAGCGCAAGCCGCGGCCCGACAATATAAGGAACGCCCTGTATAATGCATATTATAACTTATTTTCTAAAGGCATTAGTTATGAGCAGCAAATAAAGAAAATATTTGAAAAACATGAAGCTCATATGATAAAAGAAATAATGATAAATATTTGTGGTTCTTGTAGGTATTTGTAACTTAGTTATTGTTGGCATGCTATTTTTTTTTTCCGGTGAAGAAAATTTGGGTTTTCTCTCTTGAACTATACACATTCCCATTATACTACAAACATTTAAAAACTCTCAAAAAGCATTGTTATAATAATTAAGTTCTTACATTTTAATATTTGTGATAACATATTTTAATGTTAAGATAAACATGGCTCAATTTTCCTAATGAAAATCACATTATCACTGAAATTGGATTGTTGAAAAATCTCAAATCTAAAGATTCTTATGCTTATAAATGAAATAAGAGATTTTTTGTGTGTACAGAAAATACATACAAAAATTGTATCTTAGACATTGGCAAGATAAGTAGATGACTCAGACACAATTATTTGAATAGGAAAAATAAGATGAAATATTTTTCTCCTCACTTACTGCAGTTTGTTTTACTGCCATCTATAGAGACTCCCTAAATACAATGTCCCATTCTAGGTGCTCATTTGTTAGTGAATTTTGCGAAAGTAGCATCCTCCCTAAAAATACCTGATTGAATAATGTTTTAACATTTTATATCTCAAAGGTAATATGTTATGAACGCAAGTTTTATAGGGAGGATTTATTGACAAATTCAGTGTTCCCAAAAGATTGTTGCTTATTTTTATTCTTATGATTAAGATACCAATATGTGAGGCCATTAATTACTCAAGAACTTCTCTATTGCATTTGCTATTTTTAATTGCTTTAATTTTATTTCTCCCCCCCATCTATTTGTTTTTGCTGTCAATAACTAGTCATTCTAAGAAAACCTTTGAATATAGTGCACCCAACTCATTTGTTTTCTATTTCCCACGATGCAGAGGGTTGTATGGAGGTTTATGGGGAAACTGCTGGAGACAAAGGAGAGTACATGTTCGCGTAACAGGAAATTGAAAAGAGGCGGGAACTGTTCCGAAATTCCGCGAGAGGAACTATTTGTGGGGTCATTATTCTGGCTCACGATCTGTGTAGTATTGGGTACAAGATACATTTCCTTTTGTATTTTTTCTCGCGCATTTTCACACTGCTCGGTATTATTATATTTCAGATGAGTGGACAGCATACGCTAACACTTCGGACATCGATGGAGGAATTTATGAACATTTGTAATTGTTCACGAGAGAAATTTTATAGACCTGGACTGTGATGAAGTGCGCACCAAAAAGGTAGAAAACACGTGCATGGAGGACTAAGCGTAAGATTAGGAGGCAGCATGGAACTTTGGATGTACTCTTAAGGAATGTTTGTAGAGAAAGTCATTCAAGATTACGAATGTATTTGCATCATTTATCTTATGCATTATGAGTATGATCTACAATGTTCACAATTCTGTCTCGATAAAACATATTCTAAATTCCCTTTTGGTTAGATGGAAATATAAATATATTCCACCATATTCCAACCTGCAAGAAGCGACCATCCTTGCACTCTGCAGCAATAAATCATTTTCAACAAGGCAGACGCGGACGAAAGGTGGCAGGCTGGGTTAGTAACCAGCCTGTGCAGAGTTTCTATGTTCCTACCCACGTGTGGGCTTAACCATAGAGTTGGATGAGGGATGTAGGTTGTTTGTGGGGTAGAGGTATTGGGGTGTTTGGGGATAGTGTAGCCACTTCTCCTGACAAAAGGAGTGGATCCAATGTCCAGACGTTTACGCTAATATAGGCATGTTCTAAAAGCCTCCGTGGTTTTTAGCATGCCTATATTGCTGCTGAATTGTTGTATATTTTTAAAAGTGCATTTGTAGAAATTACTCAGTAATTTCCGTTGTAGGGTTTAAAGCTATTGTTATCCAAGATGCCCGCAAGCTAAGCGTGGCACCTTGAATTTAGGCTTTGACCTACCCTGGCAGCTGTAGTTGCCCAAGGAACGGACGAGGGCACTTTCGTGGTGTGGTAAAGTACGGTAAAATTTCTTTGCCCGGCGCCTAATTTCATCCTCTATATATGGAAGGGAGGAGGTTTCGTGTCGGGAAGCATCTGTATACAGAATAAATGGCGCGAAGTCCTCTATTCTGTGCCCCTTGAATGAGTGACAGCCAACTGTCGGCTGCCATACCCCAGATTCAACAAAGCAACCTGCACCTTTTCAACTTAATGTGATCTTGTGAACGGAACGGTTGCTACAGTCACGCCTACTTTCACGAATAAGTGCGTTGGGTAGCGGAGAAACCCGAGCGTCAGAGATGCGGAATAGGTGAACTTGTGGTATGACCAAGAATGGCAGTTGAAGAATCGTAGAAGTGTAGCATGACTTCAACAAATAACACTCGTAAAAAAGGGAAAGCAATCAATAGTACACAAAAGCAACTCTGTAGGAAGCCTAATAGTACATAATACATCCAGTATACAGCGATATCAAATTAGAAACTGTACTGCAGCTATGTAACACTTAAAGGAAATAATAATTATTGATAATTAAAAGGCATGCGCTTTTAACACTAAAAGTTTTGCACGTATTCCGAACTGTATAAGGAGATATTTCTTAATTTGAGGTGGAACTAATGGTTTCTTTTGCAGAAACAGTGTGAGAACCACTATATTTCACAAACTCCGACCCCGTTGTTTCCTCAATTTCCTGCTTCTCGTTTTTAAAATCATTAAAGGATGAGAAATGTAGTTCTTCCGATTCTACTTTTATTTCATGTACTTATTCTAAATGCTCAAATAAAAGAAGTTCCGTTGTTGCTTCATGACTACATCGCGGCAAATTCCTTGGGTTTGCAGCATTAATATTCAATAATGGTATAATGATGTATACGATTGTGCTCGGTCACACTTCCGCTATTTAATTACCAAAAAAAAAAAAAAAAAAAAGCGTGTGTTGACTTACATGGTTCTCCACATGCTTCAGTACATTCCCTAGTGTTACCTCTGAGAAGCATAAAACAAATGAGTTAGTTGTACCATATTCAAAATTTGCCCATTCCAGTAACTGCTTGTATATTATTAACGCTTTTCTAACTGTTATAATTATTCCTTAAACTTTAAGATTCAGTTGTAATAAAACCTGAATTACTTGCATATAGAAATATAAAATTGTCCATTGTGGCATATCTGTCCCCTCTTAACAAAGATATTCATAAAAAATATACGTACTTTGAGATAGCTACTCGAAGTGAAAACATCGGCTTTACTGCAATTCACGCCCTGCAGAGGTACTCGAATTATTACTTTGTCTGGTGTTTGTCTCCACGTGTAATTGTCGACAAGTATTGGCATTTTTTTGTTCACAGACACCACACAGATGTGGAAACGTACGTTTCAGAATATATTCCTTGTAAATATACAACTGTACATAACGTATTATGTCGATGTTTCCTTGGTGCCTAATAATTGTTTACACAACTGCAGTCAAATTACATTCTAAGGAACGGTTTATAGCATTTCAGAAAGGGGTTATTTTTTTGTCAATTTTCACAATCATGTGCATTGCTTTGAAAATTATTGTGGGTAACCTTACTCACTCTAGTCACTAATTACAACTGAGAGCGAGAAGTAAACAATTCAGTTAATCAACTGACTAGACTTTGCCTATTGAACTGGGAGCTCGTACACTTAAAATATGTCTTCTTCGCCAAAGCTAGAGACAGACAAATCGATTAAGTTTGCCCTGGCAGTTCTCTACTCCTCTCAAATTTGCTGGTTATTAAAATGTACTATTGCCAAAACGAATTTCAAGTTCAATATGACTGATTTTTCTGATACATAAACTGATTGAATTAAAAAACAAACAAACAAAACATAAACAATGTTTTTCTTCAAGCTTTTAATAGAATGTTTTATTTATTTATTTTAGACCTATTAGCTAACAATGTGCAAAGTAAATGTCTTATTACCGCGGAATTTTGTGAGATACACATTTCTCTTTTTCCATTTTTCCGCGTGGTTCGTTCACACGGTTATTTACAAAGTAGGCAAACATGTTGATTCGGCGTATAAACTGTGCTGCAAAGCTTATGGTGAAAGCCATGCTTCGCGTTTATAATATTACTTAATAGTAAATAGATTTTCATTTTTCATTGGCACCATTAATAAGGTTATAGGTAACTGTGCTCAATTAGTAGCGAAAAACCGGTATGTCTGAGCGTTTCTCAACCATGTAGATTTTTTTTTTTTTTAATGATTTATTTATGGACGCTCTTTAACAGCTCAGGTCATCAGCGCCCCATTCAACTCAGGGCGTGAAACGGCCGACAAATTTTGCTCAGAGGCCTCTCTTTCAGGCTTAAGGTTCTTTTTCGTGCCATAAATGTACGACACGGGACCCACGGCTTTACTTCCCTTCCGAAGGAAGCCATACTTAGGATTTTTACGCCCCGAAAAAATCCATCGGTCCTGGCCGGGTTCGAACCCGCGATCTTGGGTTTAGGAGGAAGGATGGATCCCACTACACCAACCAGGACCGACGAGATCTGTTAGTGACTGGTGTACTCATGACGCGTGTTTTTATTTTGCTATTTACTCGTACGTAGATCATGGTAAACAATAACGTGAGACAGTAAAACTTGAACACCAACGGCACATGTAAAAGTTATACTCAAGGCCATAGAGAGGAGCTGGCGAAATAGACGGCTGCTGGGGACGAGGGAATCAAAAGGGGTAAAAAATTGCCGAAAATATTACTTGAAAATCAATCGCAAGTAGGTATCAAAAACAAAAGTACTTAAATTTCCAACTTTAGATTGACAACACTATCTCTAACCGAATCGTTACATGAAAACTCATTGTTTGTATAAATTATAATTGATCATTAATCATGTAGATGTTCAACAACTCTGCTATCAGATTTTGTTTAAAATAATCTATAAATTGAAAACATGCAAATTAATAAAAATACGAAATCTCTTTAAAATTGGAATATCTGGATGATCTTTAATATCTGATTTAAACAATGCAATGTTTTGCTTTCTTTATTATTAATACCAGCCCCATATTGCATTAAAACACATTTTCTGACTTATTGAAATGGTTTTGAGATTGGAAACAAGGCAACCCCAGTAGGCAAGAATAGTTTACCTAGTACATAGAGGGGCTATGTGAAGTGAAAAGAGTTGATATTAAAGCTCAGGTTTCTGAAAAGTAATAGCTGTGTCACCAAAATTCTTCTGGTGTTAGCTCAATTTGTATAATTTTTTTAACTGTCCTGGTGTTAACGTATACAACTGAATTTCTTTTAAAAATGTACATTTGCTTAATCCCAAGATATTGTGCCAGTTCTATTTTTGTAATAGGAAATTAAAAGTACTATATGCTTTCTTTATTTTACAAATGTTATATTATTAAGCTTGAAAGTACATCTTTGTTAGCAATGTAACAACATTTGTTTCTGTACAAGGGAATTGTTTAAGGATCAGATAACCCCAGATTAGCACTTTCACACTCTAGAATGTAAACCTCATTTACAATGACAATAACTGTTAAATATTAACACCACTACAATACTGATTCTCAATGATCAAAGGTTCTGCTTCCTATCTCCCATAGAGGCCAGACAAATTAATTAACCAAAGCTATTATCATATCCTGCATAATAAAAATGAGTTCTACATGACATCAATCAAAACACAAAGTTTGTAAATGTTCACCTTGTTGTAACTAGAAATGAAATGATTTAGTATTTTCTCCATATATAAATTTGAGTAGAATTAAAATTTGGTTACTGTGGTCTGTATAAACTGACATCTAAATGTAAATTCTTACCAGACTTATTTGAAATTCCTAATGCAGTCCATAAACTTTCATTAGGTGCTAAATGTTTTACTGTTCAAATAAGATCATCACATGGCTACTTACCATAGCAGGTAGTATAAACAACACCATTCTGCATGCACTTCAAAATCTCTTTCTCGTGACAACAAAGACTATGTAGATGTTTTTATTTATATACTGAGATGCATTCTTATCAGAAATATAGTATATGTGCCTTGGTTTCATTTGAGACTTCCTAGTAATGGATGCTATTCATCATTTCTGGAATAGATGTACAGCTGCAGTATCATGTGATAAACAGTCTGAAATGATTCATACAGCTTACATCATTTTAAATGTCCTCTTTACTCCTGAAATAGATCACAAAGGGATAAACTATAGCTTGGATATTAGTCCAATGATATGCTTGAACCTCATTTTGTAGAAGAAAAGAATAGTTTTTAGCAAAATCACCCATGACAATATACTAATTTGGATTAAGAATTAGCTTAAGTTCATTTTGAAACTAGATCGTTGAGAAACTATGAAAGAGTGACACAGCAATAACTTTGGTGGTGATGGTGGTGGTGGCAGGGGCAGTAGGGTGGTGGAAGTGGTGGTGGTGGCGGCAGCAGATAGTAATAGTAGTAGTGGTGGTGATAGTAGTATTAATAGTTTATTCATCCAGTTTTTTAATACATAGTATACAGCTTTAGTACATAATAGTAGACAATAGTATAATCAGATACATCTTAAAAAAAATAAAATGACTTTTAAAAAAAATATTATAGCAATTGGGTGTATACAATAACATCAATGTAAGTTTCATAGATGAAATATATGGTCATTCTCACACTATTGTCGGTTCTGGTGGTGTAGTGATAACCATAATTGCCTCCTAAATCCAAGATCATGGGTTCAGGATTGATGGATTTTTTTGGGCATAAAATCCTAAGTATGGCTTCCTTTGGAAGGGAAATAAAGCTGTGGGACCAATATCATAGATTTATGGCATGAAAAAGAACTCAAGACTGGAAAAAGAGGCCTCTGAGCAAAATTTGCTGACTGTTTCATGACTGAATTGAATGAGATGTTGATGACCTAAGATGTTAAAGAGCATCCATAACCAAACAACAAATATCTCACACTACTAATAAAGTATAGTTATGAAATAATTATGTATAAAATCTTGAATGAAATAGAAGCAGTGGTTAATTAGACGTGCCTTTAGGGATAGTTTGAAATTTCCTTTCCTTATTTCCTTTAAGTAGTTTGTAAGGTTATTGTATATTTTTATGCCAGAATGCAACATGCTTCTTTGTATAAGGAGCTATTAAGTTTGTTTATTTACATGGAGGTTTGAGTTTTGTCTTGTGTTAATTTGATGGACTATTTCAGTTCATCAAGCAAGAAAAGGATAGGATCTAATATAGACCCCTGAGATACTTATTTTCCACTAGTGCACTTGATTAGTACTTTTTTACTTCTCTAATTTTTCTATATTTAATTTCAACGATTTGTTTGCAGTTATTCAAATATGAGTGTTATCAATTGTAGGGTAAACCTCTAATTCCAAGTTGTTCCAGTTTTACTAATAGTATTTTATAGTCAATTGTGTCAAATGCTTTTGACAGATCTTTAGAAAATGGGTGAATTATGCTCTTTTTCATCTATAGTTCTGAGGGATTCACAAACAAAAGATAAACTGCTGATTCAATAGAGTGATTGCTTCTAAAGCCATGCTGGGTCTCTGGATAGTAAACTGTTGTTCCTTTATAAGAAGTTCAAGAATCATTTGTAAAATATTTTTTTCAAGATTTTTGAGAAAACTGATAGTAATGTTATGGGTCAATAGTTTGACATGTTATTCCTTTTCCCCTGTATAATGACCTTACAATAACTATTTTGAAGCAAGCAGGTAAAATTCCATTGCTGAAGTATTCATTGTAAAAGTATGTTATAGTTGAGCAATTAGATATGCACATTTTTTAATAAGGAAATCCAGTGTGTCACCTACTCTTGTGGAGCATTTTGTTTTTAGTTCCTTTATTATCTATAGCATTTTCACTTCATTTGTTGGGACAAGGTACATTGAATCTTTAATTATAATACTGATTTCACAGGTACGCAAGCATTTATTTTTTTTGCTTGGTTGCTATTTCTTTATTAGATTTTCTGTTTCATTGACAAAATAATTATTGAAACTACAGTTCTTGAAAGAACAAGTTCAAGAATCCTCTTGAAATGTTTGCAATGTTGATCCGTCTATTGTTACTCACTGCTTGTATGTAACTAGACTATATTTAAATATTGTACTTACGAAGCTGTTAACAATGCAGTGGCAATATAACCTAAAATTAGGTATTCATTTTTTACACTAAACTGCATTCACTTATACAAAAATAAGATGCATTTTGGGAGAATTTCTCCCATCTTCAGTCGCTAACTGAACCGCCGTTACTCGAAATGATAGCTGGACAAACGGATGTTCTTGTGGTGGCCTCTGTTGGTTGAAGTAGGAAGTTGCTGAGTTCATTCATGGGAGGAAACTCAAAATTCATTGTTTTCTCTCTTTTTAATATGAAAATTTTTTCCCAAGTGGATAACTGCAATGGGTTGTGAAGATGTTTCAGCAGTTTAATTCCCAGTTTTAGGTTCAAAATTGAGTTGCTACTGCTGATTTTTCCACCAGTTTAAACTGAATATTCCTAAAATGTTCTTTCCTCCGAATTTCCACATTTCTTTTTGTTTTGCCTATGTAGCTCAGTTCACAATCTGCACATTCTATTTTGTAAATTCCTGATTTCTGTTCTGTTGGTATGGAGTCTTTTACTGTGCAACCTAATAAATTCTTGATGCTGTATATTTTCTTTGGGACTAACATTATCCCATGTTCTTTGAAGATTTTCTTGAACATATTGTGGTAAATTGGATGGTAGGTGAAACTTTTGAATTTGTATTCTTCTTTTGTGTTTTTAGTGCAGAAACTTCCCTTATCTCTTTTTGTCTTTTAGATTTATTGATAATTTTTATCACTGTGTCTTTGTTGAAACCATTGATTATTGCTGTCTTTATTATTTGTTTGTATTCTATTTTGTACTCTGCTTCTGTGAGTGGAATATTCATCAATCTGTGTGCCAAACTGTGAAAAACTGCATATTTATGTGGAATGGGGTTATAACTCTCATTTTTTTATGTAGTTTTCCGTGTGTGTTTCTTTTTGTAAATTCCAAAATTCAAACAATCTCCATTTCTTATAATTTTTAAATCTAGAAATTTGGAAATCTACCCAAATTTGGAAATTTGGAGGAAAGAACATTTTAGGAATATTCGGTTTAAACAGGTGGATAAATCAGCAGTAGCAGCTCACTTTTGGACCAAAAACCATGAAATAAAACTGGGAATTAAACTGCTGAAACATCTTCACAGCCCATTGGAGTTATCCACTTGGGAAAAAATTTTCATATTAAAAAATAGAGAAAACATAATGAATTTCGAGTTTCTTCCTATGAACTCAGTAACTTCCTACTTCAACCAACAGAGTCCACCACAGGAACATCCATTTGTCCAGCCATCGTTTCGAGTAATGGTGGTTCGGCGAGCAACTGAAGATGGGAGAGATACTCCGGAAACATGTCTTACTTTTGTGTAAGTGAATGGAGTTTAGGGTAAAAAATGAATACCTAAGTTTAGGTTAGACTATATTTGTTCCAAAAGTATCAGTAGATATGGCTCTTGGGTTCCTCAACTAGAACAGTACTTACAAGATTTAAAGTGATATTCTGGAAGTGAGTGACTGCAGATGTTACTGTTGTAGACACAACAGAGAATATGAAAATTTACAATAGCAATATCTACAATTTTTTTGATTTGGTTTATTTATAGACACTCTTTAACATCTCAGGTCATCAGCATCCCATTCAAATCACGGAGTGAAACGGCCGACAAATTTTGCTCAGAGCCCTCTTTTTTCAGGCTTTTTATCATACCATCAGTGTTCAATATAGAGCCCACAGCTTTACTTCCCTTCCAAAGGAAACCATACTTAGAATTTTTACACCTGAAAAAATCCATCGATGGGCTGGATCAAATCCACGATCTTGGGATTAAAAAGCAAGTATAGTTACCACTACACCACCAAGACTGAAAATCTACAAGATTGGTAATCATTGAAAATGCCATTATTTTCATTCTAAGCTTTTGGATATTCCAGTCCAGTTTGCCAACTCCACCTATTCTCTGATTATATTACTTGATCAAATAAGGCTGTGGAATATGCTTGTGCTTTTTATCTACCCTAGTCCATCTTCTTATTTTAGAAAAAAGCATAGTACACCTTCATATTGCTCATTTACTTCACACAACTGTTGTCCTCCCATATGCCATTCTTTTTATCACATCAATAATATGCTGCACTTTCTTCTTTTTTTCATTTCCTTTTTTGAATTTTATGGTGCACCTATTTATGCATTCATATATGTAAGTGCTAGTAGCACAAATTTTTCTTTCTTCAGGTTGAGGTAACTTCAAGGTTGGTAAATAAATATATAAATAAAATGTATAGTATTGTGGTTCTTCAGTCTCTGCATTCAGTCTCACCAAAAAGTACCTACAAATCCATATGTTATTTCATTTTCATTCTTTACTTTTCTTTCATATACTTCTACATGATGACAATCAGTCTTTGAACAGCACAACATTTATCTAATTATTAATATATTTTCATGAGTAGTTTTTTGTTTCAAAGGCTGTTGCCTTTATCTTCATCAAGGTTCCACTGTACTCTTCCCAGCTTGATATTAAGATGTGACTCTGTGGATTTTATAAACTTAATGATGAGGTTACTATTGTTTGGGAGATCAAAATTAACCAAATTTTCCTTGTTTTTGTTTATGAATATATTTTTGCACATGTTAGTTCTGAGTTTTTGAAGAGCTTTTAAGAATTTTGGTTCCTTTTAGAATTTGTGGTTCTTTTGCTAGAAATGGTCAGGTATTTCTGATTTTTATCTGTGTTTATATTTTACATTTCTCTTGTGTTCCTTAAACCATATGGCAATATTTCTTTTTTGTTTTGCCTATGAATTTCATATTGCAGTATTTGCAGCTGATTTCATAAATGCTTGAATGTTTTTCTGGCAACATTTGTCTTTTATATTGGTTTTTAGGACATTTCTTAAACTACATTTGTTTACTGAAGCCAAAATGATGTTTGCTTCTTTAAGTCAGAGTGCCATAAAGTCATAGATATAGCACAGAAAAATTGCTGCAAAATAGATTTGGTCAACAAGTAAATAGGAACATTCAAAAAACAAAAATAAATAAAATATATCACCACACTAAAAGACTACAAAGGAGATTATATATATATAAGAAATTCACATTACACCCATGGGCACACCAAAATTCCATAAGATTTTTAAAGAGGCAAACATCATTTTGACTCCAGTAAACAAATGTAATTTAAAAAACCTCCTAAAAACCAGCATCAAAAAATTCTGCCAGGAAAACAATCAGGCATTTACAAAATCTATTGCAAAGACTGCAATATGAAATACATAGGCAAAACAAAAAGAAATATTACTGTACGGTTTAAGGAATACATGACAAATG
Source organism: Metallyticus violacea (assembly GCA_030762175.1). Classification (NCBI taxonomy): domain Eukaryota; kingdom Metazoa; phylum Arthropoda; class Insecta; order Mantodea; family Metallyticidae; genus Metallyticus; species Metallyticus violacea. The sequence continues at coordinate 139,444,127 of CM060833.1, forward strand.
TAAAATATAAACACAGAAAATCAGCAATTGCAGACCATTTCTGGCAAAAGAACCATGACCTCCAAAACCAAGACTCTTAAAAACCCATAGAATTAACGTTGTGGGAAAATATGTTCATAAATAAAAAAAGGAAAATTTGGTTAATTTTGATCTCTCATCAATAGTAACCTCATCACAAAGTTCGTAAAATCCACAGAGTGACACCTACCATACTGAGAAGCAGATAGTGGAACCATGCTGAAGCCTTTGAAACTTGTCCAAGTAAGTGGAACAAAATTAGTGAAATTTGAGTGATTTCCTCAATAATAATTTGTTATATTATGTTTTGATGAGTATAACTAAACACTCTTGCACCTTCACTAACTTACTATTTCACTAGAATTTACTTTGTAGATCCTCATTCACATTATTGTCAGCCTTCAGAAGAGTTGTTTTAATCTTTTAAGGATGTACTGCTTATATATGATGGATGTCTGACTAGCTTAGAAATTTGCATTTTTATCCCCAATATTGAAGATCATTAGCTGATTTTTTTGGATATAGATTTTTTTCTCATGTGTTCAGTTCTGTATGTCCTACTGCCTTTAACAGTTACACTTTTTCTTCAATTTCATGATTTCCATTTCTAAAATGACAGAGAAATCTGCTGTAGCAGCTATCCTACAATCACTGAGAAATCAAGACATTCAAAATGAATGTATTCGGCCAATAGTAAAACTGTACAATAATAACAGCCAAAATCAAAACAGAAATTGAATGAACAAAATTCACATTAGACAAAGGAGATTAGATAAACAAGGCAATCCAATATCTCCAAAATGATTATGTGCCTTCTATAGAATCAGTTCAAGAAATGATGAGATGTAATAGGCCAATCTATTTAAGATTTGCAAATCATCTGCTTCTAATAGCACATTCTTCAAGGCACTTAGAAATTATGCTAAATGAGTTTAACATAGCCAACAAAGAAATTGGCTTATTCACAAGTCCTAGGAAATCAAAATTATTGATTAATACTAAATGAATTTATATGTTTCGCTAAACAATTTATCATCTTATTCTATGTAATTTTAGTAACATATTGTGCTGTTGCACTGAAGCTTAGAGTTATGTAGAAATGTAGGGAAAAAGTTATAGGTGAAGAGTTATGAACCTATTATATGGTCATGGTTCCACAAAAACTAAAACATAATTAAGATAAATCATTTTAAAAATAATTAATTATTGTAAATTGTATTTATTGTTAAAATAAATTAATTACATTGTTCCATATTACCATGGTATAACTAAAATGATAAAATATATTAATTAATATCACCAGCATCCCGGTTCCTCTGTTAAGCCTCAGGTTATACAACATGTCAGAAGAGAGCAGACAATTACATGGGCTTCAAGACTAGCCTAACCATTAACAAACATTCCATTAAGATTTCCTTCACCTCTCCCTGAAAATGAATAAAAAATCACTGCTGCATTTGTTCAAGCCAGGCTGAGCCTTCAATAGTATTATTGCTGATTGGTTATCAACACCACAGACAGTGCATAATTCAAATAAGGAAACATTTCCCTTCATCAATAAAAATTAACAAATACAAGCCCTACAGCCTTAATGGATGCTTCACACCTGTATAATACTGTAGTTAAAAGTGAGTTAGTAATTGGAAGGGTAAATGTGTTAAGATACAATCTGGCATGAAGAATGTGTTGATTAAGGCTAATAGGACTAGCACCCCCTTATCTGAGCTCAAAATCCTAATCCCTGCCTTAGTAAGGGGCCATTTGCCCCTATGGGCTCCCTTTAAAGTTATTTATTCATTCAATAGTTCCTACATATAAAAATATATATCAGGAGTCGCCAAGAAAGAGAGACTTGTAAATAATGCAGTGTTAAAAATCCAATAATTCCACTCAAGCTTCTATCTCTTTCATTTAGGACAATACCAGTCTGTGTCTAAGCATTGACTTAACTTAATTTAGGACACTTTAGTTGTGTTTGTAAACCAACTCTAGATTTTTCCCTTTTACATCTGTGAACCAACCTCATTTTGGGCTTTTTATACTTTCTATTGCTTGTTTTCATTGAAGCCTTGCATGTTGCACATAGTGTCTAGTTTGTTTCTTTTATTTGAAATTTCCAATAATTCTAAAAGGAATGTATAAAAGAATCACTATAACTATCGGCTTTATCGTCGTCTTCACCCACAACTTCTGGAATCTATGTGGAATCAGGGGTGGCAGATTAGGTCCATAATAAGAAAAAAATATTTTAAATCATGTTAAGCCTTTGCCCTAGTCACAGACTGAAACTTACTCTGAATAACAAGATGGAAACCTAAATGGAATGTACAAATTTTTTATATATTTATCAACACTGCATAAGTGCAGTGATTACTTTTGTTTCTTATAGATTTTGTATGCTGTTTTTGTGGTTCTTATAAGTATAGTGTGTTTCATTTCAGTACAATATTATACAGTAGTGGCATTAATTCTGGACACTTTAGAGAATTTTGTTAAATATTACAATAAACTTTTGTCTATAATTGAAATTTATGGTTTTATTTAAGTCATATTTTCAGGAAAACTAGACAAACATGTCTTAATTTTCAATGTTTCAAAAATTAGAAAATTAAGTTGCAATTACTACTTATCAAAACAACAGGTGTAAATGGTACATTTTGGACCAATTCATATGGACTATCATAACTACGTTGTGTTATTATTTTGTTGGATACTTTTTGATTTGATTACTAACTTGATTCTTCATGGCATTCAGTCCACCAAACATTGGTAGATCTTCTGGTGTTATCACTCTAAACCATGACTGGATGATTGCATTTAGCAGCTGCTTCTTGTTACTGGATTCCGACATGATACCAAAACTTTCAGTTGACCACAAGTTTTCAATTGGGCTGAAGTCAGAATTGTTTTCTAGCCAAGGTGGACAGCAACACGATGGTCTCTGAACACATTTCCGATTGATTCGATGGTATGACACTTTGTCCCATCATGCTGGAAGATGCACTGCTGATTGTCACCCCCAAACAAATCATAACAGTAGGCAGCAGTTTTAAGTCTAAAACCTCTTCTTGGTATTTATTGGCATTAATGTTACCCAGTCTTCTTGCAAATAAAGCTCGTGTGCTAAAGCCAACTCCACTTGCTTTTGCCTCTGCTTTTGGTTGAGATATGGCTTCTTTATTGGGGTCCTTACTCATAGACATTTTTACAAACTTTTTGTCTGATTGTTCGGTCAGAGACTTGTAGGCCAGAAGTTCTCATGATGACATTTATATCTTTTGTCATATATCAGCAATCTTGTAGAGAAAGGTGGAAGATTCTGCAGCAGTCTTGAGCAGTTAGTTTTGGTTTTCTGCCACTTCTTGGAGATGTTCTTGTGCTCCAAGTTACTTCATACAGCTTGTAAACTTTCCTAATGCCTGATTTTACAGTGCCACCACCCAATCTTTTGACTACTTCTTCATAGGAATAGCCTTCTTCACAAATTGTTGCTGCCTTACTCCATTTACTTGGTGACCAATCAGCACCTTTTGTCTTAAGAGCCATTATTTCAAATTACAGGATCACTTTTCAACTCACTCTGAAAGATGTTCACTTCACAAAAGTTAGTTGCCAACTGCTATATAGGAATGATTATCACATTTAATTTAGGTACTGAGAAAATACAATCAAACACAGTAGCTCTGTTGGTTGAAAATACAATAATTACACAATTATGTTGCTGCTACTCTAATATGGAATTATTGAAGTTATTGATTTATGTAAATTGTATCTAATCTGTCATCTAACACACTCTTGATTATACTGAATTGTGTTAATTAAACTTGTTTCTAATATCTATATAAATGTAGCATGTTCCACCTTTCTTAAAGATAATAAATATGGTATAGAAACGTTATTGACAGAACAAAAATGACATCTGTTATTTACCCCAACATAAGCTTTGTATATCTTGTAAGATTTAAAAAGGATAAACATTTTATGAAAATGTCCAGAATTAATGCCACTACTATATATGACAATGGGAATGTGACTGGGAAATCATAAGAAATAATTCAAGAAATTTGTAGGAAATAGATTTGATCACAAATTTATTTATACATTATGAATTAAAAGGTACAGAATTGAACTTTTGTAGTGTCCATACTGCTTTATTTCATTCATTTTTAATATGCATCATTATATATATAATTATTTTTTTTAATCTTCACAATGCCCTGGGCAACTTCTCAACTTCAGATCAGTGGCATATGTAATGCTTTATTAGTAAATCCCCTTTAATGTTATTTATGATACATCCAGTTTTTATTTTTAGTTCAGCTGTATAAAACATATAACTGAAACAATCTTTATCACATATATAAAACTAAATTTGAAGTCATGTAAAATAGATGAAAAAGCAATATAAATAAAACCTGTATTATTGCACAAACATTGTAATTAAAAAGAAACTAATGTTTTATAGTACAATCTCTTTGGTTCAACTAGCTTGTATCCCATTTAAACCTGTTTTGTGGATCTGATTAAGAAATAAAGTAGAGAAATAAAAAGTTATAATCTAAAAGATTTATGTATACATATAAAAGAACTCCATACATAAATATATCTTGCATATCATATAGAACATATTTGTTCGTTGTTTCCAAAACCTCAAAAACATTACACATGTACAATCTTCATGTATAAAAAATTATACATTGTATTTGTTGTATAAAAAACTAAAATATTTCAGGCATCTCTCATCAGTACAGGTATATATATATAAATGTATATATTTATCTTTAACAGAATATTTTCAAATGCAAAAGCTAGGAGGAATTTACATAACTTAACAACTGCAGTGGAAGCACACACTTTTGATATAAATTTATTGGCAGAATTTAAAATGCTCATCCTAAATAAAAAGGGTATAAAATTTCAAATTATTATGCAGGATATCCAGAGAGAGGCTTTCATTATGGCAAATATTATGTGAAACATAATGGAGTATACTTTTTAAATTCTGTAAAAGTGTATGGCAAGAAAGCTTTTTCTTAATTTCTCCTGGATTAGTATATTGAATGAGATTAGCCTTCACAGGTAAAGTAAATTTTGAGGATCTGCATGACAAATAACAGTAATTTGTTTTCAATTTACATGGCACCCAGCAAAATATTTAAAGAAGAAAGACCTCTGGAGTACAGCCATATACAATTTGTGGCAGACAAGAAGACCATGCACATCAAACAGAAAAAATAAGAAGAAGAATATAAAATGTGTTGCATAATGAAAGTAATTTGCAGGAATGAATTAATAGGGACGAATTTCTTTTAATATCTCCACATTAATTTATTATTGGTGAACATAGTAATAGCCCCTCATTAAAGTTATGACATTCAGAATGCTATATATATATATATATAATATCTTGCTCTGGATAGAAAAGATCTACATTTTTAACACAAGGGGAAAGACATTATTTAAAAATATGTACCGCGAGCAAGAGAAATATCCATTATTTACAAAAGTTGGGGAGATCCAATATCAATAGGTAGGTACTTACTGATTAACAAATCCCTTTTTATATAATAGCTATAGCTTATAATAATTGTATTTTATTATTCATCTATATATAGTTTTCCTCTTTTATTTATATGTATAATATATATATATTTTTTTTTATATCACACACCTTGTGATTCTATGAAATCAAATGTTTGTCTTAGGCTGAAGAATAGAAAAGTCCCTGTGTAAATGTACTTGCTATAAATCGCAAGTATGTTACAGCATGGGAAACCATCCAATGGTCAATCTGTTCCCACAAAACAGAGTTAAGGGACATTTATTCCTGATTACCTTTAATGGCTTAGAATCAGGCAAAGAATATAAAAACTTTTTTCTCTACATATTATTGTCATACCCATATACACAGCTCATACACTTGCAAATATATTAACAATTCTGACTTGCCACATTTTTTTTTATTTGGAATGATGTGTAATTTATGTGATTCTTTCCAAACAACAAACACAACATTTTTATACAAGAGTTCCTTGCATTTTATCGATGTGAAAGCTTTAACTATGCAAAGACACTTGAATTCGTTTTTATAGCATAAATATTTTTTTCCACTTTTTTGTCTGAACAGTATAAATATTGATAATGGTAATGATTAGTTACAATTTATTTTATATTTCCTTGAGAACCACAGCACACTTGTGACATAATTCTGAAAGTGTATTTGAAATCTTAAGCACTACACTTTATTAAAAGCATTTTGGAATAAAAGAAATATCTATAATATGGCCATAAATAATTTAAATTAGGGGAGGGGGAAGTTTCAGTGGAATTTTAGAATTCCGTTTGTTAGTTCTTAATAAATGCTCTTCAAATACCATGTATGCAGTTCATTATTATTCAATACAAATGCTCTGTTTTATTAGGGAAGGAAATTTGAGTCATCTCCTGAGTAGCAATTTGCAGTTGTTCAAAATGATAGAGCTTAGAAGTTATGTAGAATATAAACATAGATAGCTGTGACAATAGTTCAAAGATTTGTAATATTTGTTGACAAGATTCATTGGTTCATTATTTACCTGTATCACTTATTTTTACAATATGTGAACCATTAGGTATCTGATTCATTATATTTTATAATTTTTTAATGTGAGGAATCTATTTGCATTATATTGTCATGAAAGCCCACCATTAGCTGAAATACAGACTTCACAGTTCGAAACCATTTTCCCTGTTTTTCTATTACTATGAGGGATTTAAAAATAAATAAATAAATTCATATTTATCTCTAATGTCTCAATTTTTATCAGTATCCATCTCTCAGTGAACTACATTGCTAAGAATATGTACCACACAATATTCAAAGATAAATTGTTTAGAAGCTAAAGATTTACTTTTTTTAATTTGTTTTTTAGAATAATTTCAAATAATGAACATGAAGGTTAATTTTCCAAAGAAGTGAAGTACACAAATTTCCTTGATCATGATGAAGATAATAATCTTAATTTATTGCCAGTTAAAGATGACTGATACTGCAGATACACATGCAAAGGCTTACGTGTGATGTGCTTTTAAAAAACTAAACAATCATACAGTGCAAAATCATATTCTTATCCTTCAACATGAAAAACATTAAAATATTTGTAAATTTGCAGATAGCTACAAGGGTTGTACCAAAAGTAATTTTATAGGGAGCAGTGTTTAATGATTGTGACTACGACTGTTCAAAATGGTCATGAGAATTTCTTTGAACTTGATTTATACCTCATGACAGTTAACAAAACCATACGTGGCTTGATTTTGTTGCAATAGCCAGTGCAAGATGGCAAGTCATCACGGGAGTGGGCCAAAGAGAGGAGATCTATGGTGTCATTCATTTTCTGAATGCCAAGAATGTAGAAATTTGCTGTCAGCTTGTTAAAGTCTATGCAGATAATGTGATGAACTATATTGAATATTGAAGTGGCTGAGTCAAAGTATGACTTGCAAACTCTGGAATCAGTTTGGTATGAAACCTAGGAGCATTCAGCATATAGCCCTATTCTAGCAGCCCATAATTGCCTCCTACACTCAAAACGCGGGTTCGAACCCGGCCAGGACCGATGGATTTTTTCGGGCGTAAAAATCCTAAGTATGGCTTCCTTTGGAAGGGAAGTAAAGCCGTGGGTCCCGTGCCATACATTTACGGCACGAAAAAGAACCTCAAGCCTGAAAGAGAGGCCTCTGAGCAAAATTTGTCGGCCGTTTCACGCCCTGAGTTGAATGGGACGCTGATGACCTGAGCTGTTAAAGAGCGTCCGTAAATAAATTAATCAAAAAAAAAAAATATTCTAGCAGCAAATGATTTTCACCTGTTTCCTCTGAAGGGATATCTCAAGAGTCTGTAGTTGGTAGAGATGATTATGTCAGAACAAAAGTAAAAAGCTGTCTGGACCCCTACACTGAATTTAATGAAAAGGGCACCAAAAAACTAATCTCACACTTGAATAAATATATTAATTGTCACAGTAACTAAATTGAAAAATAATGTGAAAACTTTGGAATGTTGTTGAACTTCAATGTGCATATGAATGTGTCCTGTAAAGTTATTTTGGTACAACCCTTGTAAATAAAGATTGAAAAACCTTTAAACATGTTCTTCAATTTAAATCATAATACCTAAACACCCTACAGTTACAATGGATTGCAAATCAAAGTATAAATTAGCTATATAAAGGTTAAAATTGAATAAAATGTAAGAAAAGAAGGATGACGAAGTAAATGAAAGGAGGAGGAGAAAAAGTTAAATGAAACTGAGCACAATGAAGACACTTAATGGATTTTTTTAATGGTGTTTAATGCCCATTTTTACTACTGAGGCACCACAGGCGGTACTTAATGGATAATGCTATAATACAATTCAGTATCTCTTGGTATTAAAGCAAATGATTAAAGTAAAGTAACAAATTATGGATGATTGGCAGTACCTATAGCAGAATATAAGATGTACATTTTAATAAAGAAGTTTATGTGGTTTTAACTACTGCACTATCTCAAAGATATAATTTCTAACAAAAACTCATTCTTCTATAAATTTTTTTTGATATTCATTCTTCTATCTTTTACTTTATTAATTATATGTTCACACTTCTATTTTTTTTCCTACATGCTATGTACATGTTTTGAAAGCTTCTTTTACTAAACAGTGCAAAAATGACAAAGCATATTTATTACAGTTTAGGAATAGTTAATATACAGAAAATGTTAGATAATTCAAGTATGAAATTTAAAAAAATGCAAGAAAACAAATATTGTTTCAGATGCCCATTTATATGCTGTTATAAAAGTCACTTTGAATTCAAATGGAAAATTTACACTCTATAAAAGATCCAAAATATTATTTATTCCATGTAAATATGAACAAAAAATGCTTATAGCTTTATGTTCTGCATAGAAGTACCTATTACTGACTCATCTAATTGAAACAAAACTTAAAAATTTAATGGAAGATTATGCTGATCCTGGGTGGACTGATTGACTCAACAGATAGCTTTCAAAGACCAGGAACTTAAATTCAAATTAACACTTGATGTCCTACATAACCAAATACCAACATGTAAGCATCCTGGGAAACTGTAGGTAGATTTATCAATCAACCCCAATTCAGATGTTTCTTCCATCTACTTATAATGAAAGAGAAAAATACTCAGAAGCAGTTAATAATAGAACAGTTTTAAAATGCTATATATGAGATGAATTTTGGAAATTGTATTGGGGATGTATGAAGGTCATTTAGAATACCAGCTTTTCAATAAGCCCATGCAAACTCAAGAGGTGATATCACCAGATTGTTTTCAACATTATCTTGACAACATGGAGACTGTTGAGGGGTGATGTACATGGTTATAAATGGTTATGAAGCTTGTTCTATGGTCGAGAGTTATTTTCTGCTTAATTTTATAAACAAGAACTCAAAATGGAGAAACGCAAATCTTGTGTATTACTAAAACATTATTTTTTGAAAGAAGGCAAAGTAAGACAAGCTGGATAAACATTACATTACAACAAATTTGCACCTTTGCTTAGGATAAATAGTTTGTTGAGTTTAGATGTGGATGAATAAGTACCAGTGTTATGTATCATTCCAGACATCCTGTCAAGGTAACAACTTCCAAAATTATTGAAAAAATCCATGTCATGGTGCTGAGCAATTGAAGGTGAGATGGTTGAAGCTGTGGTAATTTCTGAAGATGATGTGCATAATATTTTGTTCAATCATTTACAAATGAAAAATATATCACTGAAGTTGAAGATACATTTGCTAACAATGGGGGCAGAAAAGAGAAAGAGTTGTCACTTCTGTATAAAATTTGAAGCTATTTAAACAGAATCCAAGTAAAGTTTGGAGAATATATGTGACATAGGATGGAACATGGATCCAGCAAGCACAATCAAAATGAAAGAGCAGTCAAAATAGTGGGTTGCACCAGAAAAAGTGCTCCAAAGAAGGCAAAAAACAATCCCCTCAGCAAGAAAGATGATAGTGGCCGTGTTTTGGGATTGCCATGGCATAATTTTAATAGACTTTTTGAAAAACGGCGAAGTCATAACTGGTGAAAATTATGCTATGCTACTGATCATGTGAACCAAAAGAATCATCCTCATTTAGCAAAGAATAAGGTCCTGATCCATTCCAACAATGTACCAATGAACAAATTTGCAATTGCAACCGCAAAATTATTGGACCTAATGTATGAAATTCCTCTTCATTCCTCTATTCTCTGGATCTGTCTCCTTTGGATTATTTCCTGTTCCAACATGAATAAATGGCTAATAGAAAAGAAACTGAATAATGAAGAGATTATTGCTGAAATAAATGCACATTTTTAGAGCTGAAGAACTTGTATTTTATGGATGGGATAAACAAATTAGAAAATCATTGAAATAAGTGTACAGATTTTAGGAGATTGTGTTAAGAAAATAATTTTTTCCCAATAAAGTTAAATTCTTTACTTTTGCATGAATTTATTTAACAGCCCTTGTATCTATGAAAATGAAAGGTGACAATAATAATGCAGTTTTTCTGGATAGAAAGCATGAACTCTTACAAGGAAAAGAACAGGTCAAAATCTTCAATTAAAATTCAAATTTATTCTATAGAAAATAGTATCCATCTCCCTTTTATGTTCCAGCTACATAATTCAGCTAGTTAACATGCTGATCCAAAGCCAGCTGTGAAACTAGGGGGCAGGTTTAAATCCTACTTGGTTCAAGCTATAAATTCCAACTAAAGATAAAAGTCAAGATTGCTGATGCAGATGTTGCCATGTAAAATAAAATATACTAAAATAAATAAAAATACACCCAATTAAATATACATATGTGGTGAAAATAACAATGACTTACAAAAATAAAATTGAAAATATAATCAAGTTTGTGATGGCAACTTAAAATGCCAAATGTTTAATAATCTTAAAAGTAAGAAATTCATATATTACTTTGTGAAAAATCAATAGATAATATTAAGAGAGAAATTTGAGTATAAGGATGAAAGTGATCTTATTACTGTTGAAATATGACTTATCTCCCACAATGTGTAAAGTGTAAAAAGCATTCTGCTACCACTGTCATATAGCAGTTGGTGTTTTACATTCTAGTACAATAAAAAGAAAGGATTTTTTGCTTCCTAATAATGCAGCAAGTCACTCTATCACATTGTTTGTTGTGTACAGCTGCCCAAAGTAAGAGATTTGTCTCCATTTATTGATATGGACAAAATGTAATACCATGCAGTAATGAATTTCTTCATAAAAGATGGTTTGATGCCACACAAAATTCTTTTGTTGCCTTCATTTTTGATGATAAAAAATGGGCTGCAGAGTTTAAGTGTGGCCACATCACCCTCAAAGACGATCCACACTAAGGATGTCCAAAATGTGCAACAACACCAGAAATAGTGCACGATATGGTGCTGAAAGACCAGTTTGTCAAGATGTATGAAAATGAGGCTAAAGATATCTCTAAAGAGTGCATGGGATATATCTTGCATTAAAAATTGAGGATGAAAAGGTTTTGTGCAAGATGGTAGCCGTATTTGCTCTAGCAGATCAAAGGAAAATGCGCATGAGAAGCTCTGAGCAGTGGTTGGAGAGATTTAACAAGAACAAAACATATTTAAAAAATTTGGATTCATCATCACATACCAGAATTCAAAGTTGGATCTATCAGTAAGAAAGGCCATGGCATCAGTGTTTTGGGATGCTAAAGACATTTTGCTCATTAATTAGCTTGAACAGGGCAAAACAATAATTAGGGAGTATTACTCTAATCTTTAACCCAACTAGATGCTCTTTTCATGAGAAAAGACCTGGTTTGCAGAAGAAACAGGTAATTTTTCACCAGGACAAATGTGCCTAACCACAGAAGTATTCTGGCAATGCCAAAACTAAAGGATCTGAACTATAGATTGTTGGAACATCTACCCTACTCCTGGATCCAGTTCCATTTGACTACTATCCATTCCCAACGTTCAAGCTTTTCCTTGCAGAATAGGATTTTTCTTTGGACCAAGAGGTGATTATAACTTTACATGCCCGTTTTGCAGACCTTTCAGAAAACCACTACAGGAATGGGATAATAGCACTGGAGCATCACTGGAATAAGTGCATTGCTCTTAAAAGAGATCATGTTAAAATACAAAAATACTCTTTGAACAATAATTTCACATTTTCATTGTTAGGCCAAGAACTTTTCACACCACTCTTTAAGTTCAGATAAAAGAAATTGTTGAATGAAAATGTAAATGATGAATACTAAGCAATTTCAGAATGCTTTCAAATATTATTTTATTATGGCTCGATTGTTGCACACCAGTATACAAAAAGTAATAAACATCTATAATGCTTTAATGTATTGCTCAAATGTACTAAGTATAAGGTATTTAGTGCATTTATATTTCACGGCATATGCCTTAATAGATCAACAAATAATACAGAGCAACCCAATGAAATATGACCAACCAATGGTATTTTGCCTACAAGTAGAAGCAGGGCTCATTGTCATCTATGAATATCATAGAGTAGTGCTTAGACAACCATACATAAAAAGGTTTTACTTCCTAACTATAAAAAAGAAGGCGCTGAGACTGCTCAATATTGTCAATAGCACCTCTTTAAAAACTATCATCACTTATAGTAGAACATTGAGTAATGCTAGTTATTTTGTTTAAATTCTTCCAGGGTATGTGGGCTTGTCTTGTATTAGTATTTTTTTAATTACCCATGAGATAACGGTAACAAAGGGTTAGGCAAGTAGATCAAGGGAACTACGAATCCTTGCAAATATTGCTGATTGCTGTCAATCACTCTTTCAATAAATTTCTCTTACCAAAATATTTGCTGTATGAGCTGTGGCAGAGTCTTGTTGAAAAAAAAAAAAAAAAGAACAATAGTTGGTTAATTCTTGAAAAAAAAAAAAAAAAAAAGAACAATAGTTGGTTAATTCTTTAAAAAAAAGGGGCAAAATTGGGTTCATGTATGTGGGACCATCAATTGTTTCCTCAAAGAAAAAAAATGGCCCTATAACTCTTTCTTTGCTCATGTGTACCATATACCAATTTTTCATCGGAGGGGCACTTCATGAGTTATATCAGGTTTCTCAGCACTGCAATAGTGTTTATTTTGAAATTTATTATAAAAAGCATGGATTGTTTTATGGTCTGGAACTTTTACACCTGGGAATCTTTCCTCAAATTGTCTTTGAATTTGATGAACCCATGGATATACACATATTAATCATAAATAAATAAACATTGTGAAGTAGAAAACATATACTGGTTCATTATTCACTTCTTAATTAATTATTTAGTAAAGCATTCAACTTGTAACAATTGAACTGAGCTCCCACTATCAAATACACACTGACAGGTGGAACAGCAGGAAACATGTTTCCATACACTGAGTTAAAAAATATTGGTTCATAGTTCATTGGATCGCTCCCTACATGTGCTTATGCAGTCAAATAGTCTCACACTTAGATACATTTGTAGCATTAGTTTTTTTTTCTTTATTTCCCATGCTTTAGATACTGCCATAATTATTTCATTTGTTCATTTGTCTTTCATTAAAATGTTTACTTTCAGTTATGTGACAAATAATGTGCACGAGCAGAATTCTCTGCATTGTGACTTTACCTTAATCCTATTGCAAAGAATTAAAATAATTCAGAGTCTTGCTGGTAAGATGGGCATTGCACTGTTTGATGTACTTCATTGCCTGTGTGCTTGCTTTTATATATATATATGACTCAGTTATTATGTAAACAATAAATTGCTTTACATGCTTGAAACATATTTGTTGATTTCATTATCAAGTTATAAACATAGGTATATTCTTGGAAATTCAAGATTCAACATTTTTCTTCTTCTGTATATAGGTATAACATTCTGATATGCCCTTTGCACATTGCAAAGTTAATTTTAAAATTTCAGAAATTGCACTATAAAGTGACTTTTTTTAAGATGCAACATTAAGTTACAATCAGGGGAAAAAAAGCATTAAAACGAGCACAATAAAACAGAATTAAGCTATACTATAACATATACAAGTTATCACTTTTGAACAAAATATTAAAATGAGAAAAAAAGGTATAATGCTGATAGCATATGGTTTGAGCTCAAACACCAGTAACTGAGTCACCATGATAAAATTGCAATTAATTAAAGAACTTGCAAATAATTTATCCCTCAAAAAGCCTGACGATGATGATATACTGGTAAAGCATACTGCAAAATGTTGAACATTTGATAAATTTATAATACATTTTTTGTACAAATGACTTCATTGCCAAATCTCTAACATTAAAAAGCAATGCAATAAACTTATTAGCAATTACAAATTGTTTAAATGATGCTGAAATGGTTAATGTTAAGCAAAATTAAAAGTCTTGAGTGTACCTAACAGTTAAAACTGACATAAAATGTTAAATATATCCCTAATTAGTTTTAAATGTTTGTTCCTGAGAGGCTGATACTTTATGTTTACCATAATGTAAAGTGATGATGGAAGTTCACTTTACATATCAGTTAAAAAACAATATATCCTTAATATTTTGTTTAGCCAAGAAAACTATTTTGTAAATAATATCATTATGCTGTACATCAGCTGTGGTGGTGGAAGACAATTGATTTTAACTTTATCATTCTTTTATTTATGTTATTCATTGGCACATGAGTTTATGGCAAGTTACTAATCTCCATTTTTTAATTGATCCTTTCGGATATATTTTCAGAATTTTTTTTAAATGTGCCCTGGTTTGCATCATAAAACTAAAGGATGCAATCCAAGCTCATTTTTCACCCCTAACCTTAATTTTATACTTCTAATATCCTGGTATGGCAATTAAGTATTTTACAGGTACCATAACATTCTAATTATTTTACTATATGTACACAATGAAGAAAATACAATCATATTTTGAAACTTAGGACTACAGCTAATTTTAAGATAACATCCTCCTTACAGGGTTGGGGAGGAGGAATTGAAGTTATGGCACACATTTGAATTTTAATTACAAAAACTTTAACCTAGTAACTTCTTAAATTTTTTTCTCTTTTAAACAAGGAAGATGTGAAGTTTTCACAATGGATGGACGTAATTATTTAAGAATGAATACACTATGAAAAATCACTTCATTGTTAATATCATTTCTTAGTAAATGTTTCTATTTAACCCATAATGGGAGTCATTTGCAATCTTGGACATTTGGATTGTAGGAAGTCTGTGGAGCTCTTAATAATTCTTATAAATATAAGAGAGAAAAAAGGGGGGAAGTTTTAAACAGTGAAATACTTTTGCAAAAGGGAGCAAACATTTAAAATTGGTATAAAGTTTCTTGCTGGTTAATGGCTAAGGAATGGAGAAACTTTTTTCAACAATTAGGTACATATCATGAGAATATAATAAATTGGGATTTCTATCAAATCTAGTATAGTGCATAAAGTTTGTGAATATGTCTACAAGATTATGAAAAACTTTATAATATAGGAGTTCTACTAAAGAGTTTAATTTTTTATTACTTGGTTCAGGATATTCAGGAACATTTCAGTAGTTTATGTTATGCAACAAACATTTACTGATATAGATAAATAATTTGAGTTGCACAAAATTTAGGTAAAATAAATTTCAAGTAAAAATAAATAATTTCTTTCAAATCAGTACCATTTTTATTTACAATTGGTTTAACTGCCAAGATTTCCAGGAGGAGGAAGAAGGGAAGGATGTTTTTGTTATTAACCACTAAACTTTGATTCCTGAATATTACTCTATTAGAGATACCTGCTCCAAGTTTTGGCATAATTACAAGTTCATGAAGCAAAAACTTTAAAAAGTGAGATATGAAAAAATGATTACAGTACATAGGTATTGAAATGATTATGGGTAGAGAAAAATGGGAATTAGTAGTATCACATATAAATAATGGAGAACATCCTGGGAAAAGTTACTTTACAAAATGTTAAAACTATGTGAATTTTCAGAGATAAATAATAAAGATAAATTGTTGACCAGAGTCATGTCCATTTAAATGTTTTCAATGCATGATCAGTATAGAATGAAAACACAAGCAATAAACAATGGGAAAGATATAATGCCTGCTTAGAACAGCCAAAGCACACTTTTCTAATTACTGGTATTTGTAATATAGAACCTTTTCACCAAATAAAAAACAATGGTGAGGAGAGGAAATAAGCTTACAGTTACTTTCCCATTATATTCTCTGCTTAAGAATGAAGGAGTGAGGCTGAGGCTGGGGTAGAAGGGTGTATGTTACAGACTCCTGGGTTGTTTACTTTTTCTCGTAATTCTATTCCAACTATTCCTCATAGGCACAGCCCAATTAACTTCTATGCTATGGGCTAGTATAACTCTTCTTTTCCACTGCAGTACTTGTGTTTCTGATTATTTTGTTCCCTCACATTTGCCTTCACTTTGTAAAACACTTTCCATTTTTTCTTTTACCTTGCTTGCAAATTTACTATAGTAAAGGATCAAAAGTTTTAATCATTTACTTTGAAGCAGTCCTGCAAAAGTAGGCAAAACTGTTTGGTATGCATTAAACTCTACTTTTACAATGTGAACACTTACAAAAGAGTATCTGTCAAAAAAATACACTGTATAATTAGAGTTAAATACATGCCAAATAAAGTTCAGTGCAGACCATCAATTTGGGAAGGAAAGAACAAGCAAGCACTGTAAATATAGTCCATGTTCTCCTTTGATGAAAGCAAGTCCTGTGACACTACTGGACTGTCAGCTGACCAGTTTGCAGACAGGTAGATTACAGTTCACTTCCTATCCCCAGCCAACAATGATGATCTACAACAAATTTTATAATAATTCAGAGTCATACTGCATAGGTATATGCAATAGGAAAAATAAAGAAACAAATTTAATGAAGGAAAAAAAAATTGGAAAGAATACTAATATCTAAGTGCCATAACTTGGAGTGAAAGTGGATGAGTGATGCTTTTCGACTTTTCTCTAACATTTGTTCTACCATCCTCTATGTATATTCACCATATTATTTCATTAATTAAACCAATTACTCCTAATAAGTTCAATAAAGGCAGAACATGCAAATTTTTAAGTATAAGTTTCCTACCAGTTTATCTATTTAAAGTTTACACATTCTTTTATGTTTACAGTGGTTTATTTATTCTAAAATCTAGAGTGAAAATTACAATTACTTCTTACACTATAATGCTAAGCTATAAACTTCATTATATCAACAATTGCAGAGAAAATGACAATGAATTGAATAAAACTATGCAACAATGCATTGTTGTCCTTGGACACTGTTAATAGTGATTCACCAGGCCTGTGACTGTGACATGGAATTTATTAATTGCCACCCCCATTTAAATTATAACCAATATATTAATTAATTTTATATAATTCTTCTATTTCAATTATGATTATAGTATCATTTTTATTTCTTGTATATGTGTTGATGCGCTGTGTGTAAAATGTTAGTTTCTTACGAGAGCACAAAAATACTAGGTCCTGGCAATGGGAACAGAAGCATATTGCCTATTGTATACAGATTTTCCCAAGGCAAAACTGATCACTATTACTACTTACTGCACAACTTTTGAACTGTATCAAGTATCATGAACCACATAGAAAGCAAAGTGAACAAGAAATATCCAAAAACTATAGGTGGGCAACTTATGCTGGCACTTTGATGCATGGAGTACTAATAGAAGCTAACTAGCAATTCTCATTTACTTGTGAGGATCAAAATTGTCTAAGGAACACTAAATTTTTCTTAGATTTTCTAATAATTATGAATGGAATCTCATTCTACAAGTGTTTTTTTTTTTTTGAATGGTGTTTAACGCCTGTTTTTACTACTGAGGCACCATAGGCAGTTAACACTGATGATATATAGATGAAATGATATATTGGGAAAGGAATTTTTTTTTAAGGAAGGAAATATTCCAGGCCTAAGTTTATGCTACCTCCCCAGCATTTGCCAGTTGTGATATCAGTAATGGCAGAATTTATACTATACTCCTCCAACATTTATAGCTGCAAAATACCTGAGCAAAGGGGTTCATTATTCCCTAACCAATGAATAGAAGATCAGAAGGAAGGAGTGTATAAGAAAATTCCTGACAATTTTAACCAAATATCCCTAAATAATGACAGATTGGTAATGGGAGTCCATTTTATTATTTTATCACTACAAAAAATTACACAACTGCATGGCCTGGCAGATCAGTTGTCCTTCAAAACCTTGAAAGAGAATGTTCACAATTATGGAAGGGATAACAATGAATGCAGGATACTATGGTGCTTATGTGTTGAATATTTTATTTGAGGAACTAGGACAGAATCCAAAGATAAGAAATTCAAAGCTTCTGCTTTTGCACAACAACCTAAACCTAAGAGTGCAGCAGCTGCCTAAGCTATAAATTGGCTCTGCTGACAATACCTCAATTGGGATATCACAGCACCTTTGATAAATGGTTGCAATACCTACAGCTATATGGAAGAGAGATAGAGAGCTATTTGAAAGGTTGTGATGTTCAGTGCTTCAATAAAACTCAAAGCCTGTTTTTTGGAAAGGTACTTGCAAAAATTTTTATGACTTTCAAAACAGGAATAAATACATCAAGATATAGTTTAGATGCTGGCATCAAAATATTAGGCTAGTTGATACTTATATAACGGTGTTTAGGTTCTTAAAAATGTTAGCATTAAGTACTACTTTTCCATATTCTTTACTCAAAGATATCCATCTAGAGCAAAACTACATCATTCAATAATGACACTAAATTACTCACCAACAGAGAGAAGAACCAGCTACTCTCTATAAGGTTTACAGTATGAGTAACGATGATTCATGTGCTGACTGTATGACCCAGAGTGAGAAAAGCGCTTAAGACACTTAGAACACTGAAAAGGTTTTTCACCACTGTGTAGGCGCTTATGCTCCGTAAGGTGATGCTTGTGCTTGAATGCTTTGGTACATACATCACATTTATGGGGACGTTGACCTGAAACAAATCCATTCTTTTTAGATGTAATGCATAGGTGCAGACCACAGGAAGCAAGTGTTTTTGGAAACAAGAAGAAAAAAATCACAAGAAAGAACAACTTATTCTTTACTTCAGAATTTTTTGTTCAGAAAACTTACAATAAGCTTATATAGTATTTTCTTGGAACAACAAAGCTTTTTAACATAATTGTAAGATTTTTTTTTTGAATGATTTATTTATGGACCCTCTTTAACAACTCAGGTCATCAGCGTCCCATTCAACTCAGGGCGTGAAACGGTCGACAAATTTTGCTCAGAGGCTTCTCTTTCAGGCTTGAGGTTCTTTTTCGTGCCGTAAATGTACGACACGGGACCCACGGCTTTACTTCCCTTCCGAAGGAAGCCATACTTAGGATTTTTACGCCCCGAAAAATACCATCGGTCCTGGCCGGGTTCGAACCCACGATCTTGGGTTTAGGAGGCAAGTATGGTAACCACTAAACCACCAGGACCGACATAATTGTAAGTAATGAGTGGAAAAAATATATTAAATTCATATTTTAGAAAATCACACAATGTGAGGAAACTTAATTTTTATGTTTTAGTAGGTATAGAAACTAATAAGTGCATTTTATGTAAATTCTATCAAATTTATCATCTAACAGACTCTTAAATAAGGTGGGACCGGTTTCAAAGAGACGTCCTCTCCATCTTCAACCAACTTGACGACTGGTACTAATATCTATGAGGACCTGTGGCTCTGCCCTGGTGGTGTTTTCTTATAAACTAGAAATTTGTATTACATTCTTCTATAATGTTGAAATTCATAATGTTTATGAATGTAAATCTTCTCCCATGTGTCCAATTCTGTATGTCTTTGTACTTCTTTAAGTAACTTTATTTTTCTTTTTATGTCATGATTATCTATCCAAAAATGGTGTGCAATTGCTGACCTATCTATCTGTTTGTACTTAACGTTCCTGAGATGTTCCTTTAATCATGTTCCTATGTTCGTTTTAGTTCTTCTAATGTATATCTTATCACATTCTTACATGTTATTTTGTGGATACTCAACTTTTTCTCCTGTGGAATGTTAATAAAATTGTTGTCCATTAAAGCATTTTTAGATTGTATCTGTTAACAGGTACCAATTTAATGTTAATATCTTTAATTTTTTTTTAAATATATTCATAGCTACTGGATGGTAGGTTAATTTTTTAAAAAACTGGTCTATCTTTTTCAGTCAATTAACAATTTTGTTAAAACCATTTATAATGGCAATCTCCTGTATCTTCTCAAATTTTTTTGTACTCCTCTTTACTGATTGGTAAATTCACCAGTCTATATGTTAAGCTGTTGAAAATTGTGTGTTTGTCAGCTATGGGGTTAAACCATTTGATTTTATATAGTTATCTGTATGAGTATCCTTTCTATAAATTGCAAATTGTAAATTTCCATGGTTCTTATTCATTTTTATATCTAAAAATGACAATATTCCCTTTGCTTCTGTTTCCAATGTGAAGGATATATTCCTCTCTTGTATATTTAAAAGCTTCAGAGCACCTTCAACTGATTCTTTTTTCACTATACTAAAATGTCATCTACGTATCAGTACCAGCATTTAAAATAATGTGGGAAGGCAGAAATTATGCGAGTTTCAAATATACTAATGAATAAATCTGCCATACATTTTTTTTTAAAGATATTAACATTAAACTGGCACCTGTTAACAGATAAACTGTAAAAATGCTTTAGTGGACAACACTTTTAATAACATTCCACAGGAGATAACACGTAAAGAATGTGATAAGATATACGTTGGAAAAACTAAAAGGAACATAGGAACATGGTTAAAGGAACAGTTCAGGAATGTTAAGTACAAACAGATAGATAGGTCAGCTGTGGCACACCATTTTTGGATAGATAATCATGACATAAAAAGAAAAATAAAGTTACTTAAAGAAGTACACAGACATACAGAATTGGACACATGGGAGAAGATTTACATTCATAAACATTATGAATTTCGACATTATAGGAGAATGTAATACAAATTTCCAATTTATAAAAAAATATATACCTCCAGGGCAGAGTCACAGGTCCTCATAGATGTTAGTTTCTCCTATCAGTAGTCAAGTTGATTGAAGATGGATAGGATGTCTCTTCAAAACTGATCCCACCATATTTAAAAGTAAGTGAAGTATAAGAGTGTGTTAGACAACATATTAGATTGGATTTAAATTAAAAAAGCTTCACTGTGTCAGTTCCAACAGAGTTTTTATAAATTTCTTATTTTTCGAAAGTTCTTAAATGAAGTGCATTTTAGTTTTATACAGGTCATAATATTTTATCAAATTTTTAATATTTTGAATAAATTTTAATACTTGTTCATATTTTCCAATTTTATTTTTTAAAATAAAAATGGTCTTGTATAACTTAAACTTTTTTTTTCAATATTTTATTTTACTTTCTTCAATAAAATTCACCAAAATTTGTGAAAAACCAGTTGAAATTCATGTAATATATTTTTGCTTTTGCCTGCTGCATTGTTAGCACTCAGCTGCAAGGGGAAACCGCTTTTCCTTCTTTAATGTTGTTCTCCCTTGCTGATTACTTTTGGAGACAATAGGTCTGAGCCTCAGCATTTTTAAATATTACATACAAGATCAAAATGCTTGTAATTTTAACTAAAATTGTTAATTGGGACATTGCACAGTTAAGCTAATCATATATTAAGATATGTAGAAATAAATAAGTGAAGCAAAAGGTGTTAGTTTGACTCAATCACAAAATGATCTTAATATGTGTAATTGTATTTTAAGTTGGCTTTTCTGAAAAGTGCTTCTGCATTATTAAAAAAATAATGAAGAATATCTGAATACCGTTTCTTAAAAGTGCATGAAAAATTTGGCTCTATCTTGAAAGAAATTTAAGAAATAAAATCACAGACATTTTGTTAGGACTATCATGCCTCAATCACAAGCAATTAATTCTACAACAATACTATAATACATTCTGGTGATTGATAAATCAATATTACTAGAGCCAGTATGCCACAAACAGGCCTATATTTTATCATTGCAGCACCCATGGGCCCAAGGAATTTTGCAACCCCCTACTGAAAAATTTATATTAGCTTTAAGTTAATGCTTCTGGGATAAACTATCAAAGAATTATAAAAGATGCATGAGATAAACATTTCATTTTTGGGCATTTATTATTGAAAACATTGAACATTGACTAACAAAAATTAATCAAAATGAAATAGAACTACAGCTGCAGCAGGCCAAAACGTAATATTATATATTAAATATATATTACATTAATTAAAACATTTTTACAAAAAGAAACTTATTTTAAAAAATATATGGAACTAACACAGTGAAGCTAAGTCATGGAATAAAATTGTGTGATATATGCCATACTAAACATTCGTATTGCTTCACTTATATCACATTGGTGTTTAGTATGACACATACCACATGATTTTATTCATATATTACATTGTATATTAATAAACTATATTGCTATTAGGTATAGAAAAGTTGATCAAGAAGTAAAAACTTCACAAAACTAGCAGATTAGTGGCTTCTGTCATACGTTTTCATAAGCAAATTTGTCTATAATATGTTCATAATCAAATTTAACTGTTAAATAATTCGAAATGACAACAAAAGCAAGATAGACCAAGCATTGTTGAGTCTGGAAAGAATATAAATGATTTGTAATCCTTATAAATGCTGAAAAGGATCTTCCAGCTGAACAGTTTGTAGCAAATGTGGATAACTGGATTTTCAAAGCTTATAAACATTTTATATATATATATATATATATATATATATATATATAAAAATAAGAATTGAAATATAAATCACAAAGATTCCTAGAATTCAGAAGTTTGCTCAAATGTTTTTATCAAAGACTTATGTTTTTCTTATTCTAAGAGAAAGCTTTTAAGATGTATTATTCTGTTCCAAATGTTTCTTTGTAAAAAAAATATATCTTTTCAAGTTGTCAGTTGATTCGTGAATTTCATCAGAATTAGTTTCTGTGAAAACTGTTCAGAAAATTCAATGTAAACAGATAGGAAGATTTTTAATTCAGCTGATAACTTATACAATATGTTCATATAACTAGTCTCTAGGTTAGTTTTGATCATTTTCAGGTTCAAATTCTTCTGAATTGTTGAAGAAACCCTTAAGCTTTTTGCTTGAGAATGGTGAGTAAATGTACCAGTATATGCAAGTATTTCTCTGTGCCACTTAATTATAGTACATTATGCTATATATGTAAAATTTCCAAAAAATAGATTTCTATAATGTCCAAATAATAAAAACTGCTTTGGTGGCAGAATTCATATTCTTATATAAAATGCATGTGCTTTTTAACACTTTCCGGTCTAATTATGGGCTAGGATGGCAAATGATGAGCTATTCTTGCAGTGACACTTAAAATTTTGCTGCTAGACAACCCATATACTTATGTTGTTCTATTGAATAGCCAGAAGCATAGCAGAGAAATTTACAAGATCAGTCAATTTTAGAAGTGAAACAACATTTTCTGTGAAGCTGTTTCTTAATAGACTGTCACTTGCATGGAATAGCATCATTTAGGAAATGTCTCATGAAGAAAGAAATGCTCAATATTTTATTTAATAAATCTGGCTCAGAAGAAGAATGGAACAAAGAAATTGATCACTACCACTGTTGTGGTCTAATAGTAGCATCTGTGTTTCCTTCATGGTGTGCCCATGTTCAATTCATACTTGTGTCAGTATCTTAGCTAAGGTTTTTCAGGGATTTTCACTCAGGTTTTAAGGTGAATGCTTGGGAAACTTAGGCCACAAGTTCTATGGATTCATTCAATCAAATTATCATCATCCCTAACCCTTCCCAGCAGCTATCTTCCAGGCATCCTAATCTCAGAAGTTGGTTACACTCTTGCCAGGCTAGAGCAGCATCCTACAAGTCCAAATGGGCAGTGATGGCATTGGAAAAACTGATGATAATATATCACTAGAATATTTACTTTATAATACTCTGAAAATAATAAGAATCTGTATTCCAGTCATGATAACTATAAATTCTCTGAAATGTTTACATTTTCCTTCCACAAGAATGACAATAGAATTACTCTTTGGGATGAGGCATTAACTAATTTTAAAACAAATCCAAGATCACAAACATGAAAATCATAAATGTTATTATATAAATAATATATCTTGCTTCATGAAAACACTACAAAATAATATATAAAAGCTATATTTGTTAAAGATATAAATAAAATATAAGTTGAAAGAGAAGGCTCGTGTGTCTGGCCAGAAGTGTAGAATTATGTCATTAGATACATCATTGTATTTTTTGTCCAATTGTCATATTTATGTACATCTTTTATAAATATTTATTTATTAGTTAATTTCCTTTTTGTTTAGAATAATCAACATACTAAGATGCTGGTTTTCATTGAAGAATTTGTGCATTACATATCTATTTAAAATGTGGTTTAAAGATTAATTTAAAAAATAAAAAAAAAAAAAAGGAAAATGAATTTATTTAAGACCATTCATGAGCTAGTTCATAAAAACTCATAAAAAGCTCATAAGGGTGAGAAATGATAAACAAAGTAGCAGATCAAAAAGCATTAATAAATAACAATGAAATTACATGATGTAAAAATGATATCAGAAGTGTGAAATTGTTACAGTCTAAACATATATATTAGTATTTGAATTTAAAATAGCATTGGGAATCATGTAAATTTATATATATTTAATATTTTCATTCAGATATTTGAACATGTAAAATTTTAACTTCAGAAATGAACTAAAAGTGTGATGCAGGAAGAAAATGAAAAAATAACAGCATCCACTGATATTCTTAACAAAAGTTCCTCTTTTATTGCTGATCAAAATTAGTTTGCTGAGGAGCTACATATATTATGTTGTCAGCAATTATACTATTTAAAAAGTTATAAAATAAAAAATGGGGAATTTTCCTAGAAAAATTTATAAAAAGAACAGTACCATACGAGTAAAATTTAGTTTACTACTGCTATATCATCTATTGCAGAGCATCGTTTTTCATTTTACAAAAATATTCTCTCTGATAGACAGTAAATTCTCCTTCCAGAAAATGTGGAGAAAATGGTTGTAACTTACTGTCAAAATAATGTACTTTATGGTTCAAATTAATATAGTAACACTTTAATGCATATATGAATGAAAGTATATTATATCTTAATCTTATCCTTTCAATTTGACTACATTAAAATTTTAAAAAAATCATATTTTTTCTGATGTGGATTTTATATTTAGTCAAAATTTTCTTCATTTTTTTCTGCTCTCTAGTTATAGATGTAGAAAATGTGCAAAAATTGTTGCTAATAAGACTTGTAACTACATTGAGGCATATTTAAAACTGTCCATTCATAAGTTTGCCTTCCCTATCACCATTGCAGGCCCTTTACCTTTTAAAAACTTAAAATTAAAACTTAAAACTCAAATTTTTACAGAAGATGCTGAAAGAACGAAATCTAATTAGTACAGAAGAACTGAAGAGTGTAAATGGTAGTTTTATTCTAGAAGATGTAGTTTGTGTATCATACAAAAAGGACAACACTTTCAGCATCTTCTGTAAGAAAGGTGAATACAAAATTCATATATTTTATTTGTAATACCAGAATTTCAAAAGGTAAAGAGTCATGGTATTGCAAATTCATAGAACCAGATCATAAGTAATTAGCTAACTTGTAAATGGGCAATTTTGAATGTGCCACTGTACATTAATAAAGCATCTATAATTTAAAATTAATGCAGAAATACTAGAAACATATGTACTCACATTTATTTAATTGAAATATAAAATCATTTGATTTAAATTTTAATTTTTTATATCTTATTTTGGTATTTAGAAGATGCCTTTATGACAAAAATACCTAAAAAGTACATTATGTTAATATAATTTTTTTTCCCCTTCTAATAAATTTCACTTACCTGAATGTTCATATTTGTGACGAGCAAGTGAACTCTGTTTAGAGAAGGCTTTGTCACATTGGTCACAGATGAACTGACCTTCAGCTTCCCCATCCATAACAGGTACCCCTGTCAAGGATCCTTTGCCCATTCCACTACCTAGAGGAGGCGAGAATTTATGTCGCTTTGTAGGAGAGGAGCCATCTTCATCTATAAGCATGAGTCCATGATCAGTCTCATGAGAGCCTCCTCCACCACATCCAGAATCTTCTGCTTCATCTGTTACATCTCCCTCCAGATAGTTCTGTAAAAAGTATATGCTTTATTTAAATGCTTTAGTTTGTATACCAGAATCATATTTGAAAGAAAATCTGTATTAGATGGAATTCTACATGAATTAAGAATTTTGTCATCTGTTCAGCATTAAATACAAACTGTCCACTCATGTAAAAGAAAGCTGAAATTATGGTGGGGAAAAAATATATTTGTACTTGTATTTTTATTTTATATAAATATACATGCTCAAGGTCACAGCTATTTTAACTCCAGTGCCATGATAAAATTATCTATGCTGTCCTCAAGCAATATTTGCATGATTTTCATATTGTATACAAGCACAAAATCTATGAAACAGCTGATGATAATTTCTGAATTGGTAAAAATAAAACTATGGTCTTTGGCATTTGCAGGCCATCAAACTCATAATTAATAGAAAGTTTTCTGTCCTTAAATTTTAAATGTAAAATTGTACTGCATTAGTGAGGAAAACTATTTATGTGATAAGGATTTAAGAAAATTTAAACTGAAGATCAATAGCAGATTAGCTCCAGAAAATTGGATGCAAGTCTATTAATTAGAAATGAAAAACATTTTCAGCACATTTAACTATAATAGTAATGCACTGTGCCCTATAAAAAAGTAAGTTCTTAAGCCTGCTAGAAGATAAAATGAGTATCTTGTTTAAATAGATCTCCAGATGAAAATGAAATATTATAATTTTATATATCATTAAGAAGCATATAAAAACTTTACAATAATGAGAGATTAATTATCGTTCAATATAGAGAGACAAAATTAAAATAATTTTATCAAATTAATAAGAGAGGTAAAATGTAATAAAATAGAAAAAACATTATAGATTCTGAAGTAATTTTTTACTTATTTAGGATATGGCTGGTTCAGTTAATGACAAACAGGATGCTCATATTTCATATCACAGTCAGAAAAGTTAAGGTCATATTCTGATACAAATTGCAAATCTTTGGTTTACCATACCAACACTTAACAATGGTACAAGAAGCTAAAAATTGGTTTGTGAAGCTGAACTTTGGCAACAACTTTTTTTTATCTGACTGTCATTTTGAAACCTTAGCAACACATGTGCTATGTGTAAAGACCTACACAGTTGTTCATAACATTTCCTTTTTTAATGCTTATCTGTTTGGAAGCTGCTCTTTCACTGTTCTAATTACTGATTACTGTCAACTTTGCTCATATCACCAAGCACTATAGCACTATTGCAATTCACAGATTCAACTTTATAGAATTTATTCCAATGGCATACCTGAATTCACGACTCAGCTATTTTGTATTTTGTACCAAGCCTTGGTAATGCCACTTCTGTCCTCAAAACTGACTAATGCCAAGAATAAGTGTTTTTCTTTTTCATTTCTACTTTCTTACGAGTGAGCTCTTGGATTGTTTTAGTTTTGTGTTGCTCCTTACAACAGTGCAGACTAGATGCCACAATGTTGGCCAAATTAATATTCTTATTGTTAAATATCTATTTTCATTATTAATTTTTTTAATCTCATCTAAAATGTCTTTTAGAACTTAACATACTGAGAGTACCATAATTTGAAATAGATGCATAACCTGATGAAATCACTTAGTATTGTGTTACTTGATGATGGACTCATTATTCAACAGAGGGGATTTACTAGCTTTGGGGAGTATACAATAATTTTAATTTTAATTAAATATGTGCTCAAAATGTTTTATTACACAGTTAGAATATGATACACTTTCTGTACTTTTTCTGAATGTCCTTTTTTCCTTTAAAGCTTAAAATGAAATAGATGCACATTATTTAGGTTCAAGTGAATGTAGAGGTCAAGAAAAAACTTAACAAATTCAATAAAATCAATGATAATAGTACTTTACATAGTCATGAAAGCAACTTTAATACATTTATCCTATTTTTATACCTGAATTTGAAGAATTGCTACATTATACTTCACACTGTGTGCCATAGCTTCAGATTGAGATACAATTAAGTTTAAATGTGTTAATATGTAAATCCTTGGATCAAATCAATCAAATTGATAATTATGAAGCATCAAATGCAATTGCTTGCATGTTTACATGATAGACAACAGGGAGAAGGGGAGGAAAGAATTTTAGTTTCAAAATTACAAACAAATACTGAGCTCTGGAATAGCAAGATGAGGAAGCTACTGTAGATGTGTACAGAAGGTAAAAAGCATAATTTTTATTTATTTTTAATATATCATATGAACATTCATATGCCACTGATTGATAATGTTGGCATTAGTTCCATTGACAGCTGACTGGTTGTGGTATGCATGGCAAACATATAATTGAGTGGAATGCATGATGTTAATCAAACATAAATGGCTCATAAAATAGCATAGGTTAAGTGGAATAACCTGCAAACATTCTCTAATGCAGAGGCTAATGATTATTAATTTTATACTTAATAGTACACATGTAATGTCTATCCTAGAGATTCAGAGATAATTGGTATTGTTTCTTACAATAAAAACTAATACTTAATAAAAATAACATTATCTCATTAACGCATAATTTCTGAGGTGAGGTCAAGCAGACCAATCAATAATTCTAAACTTATATTACAGCCTTGTTTGGTGACTGGTACCTCTTACTTCCATCTACCTTATGCACTAGTATCCTTGAGCAATGTCGAGGTATTAGTTCATCTACAGCAGTTGGCGAATAAGAACTGTAGAACTCATTATTAGCATATACAGTCTGTGTGTCATATTTCACAAGTAGCATCAAGTCAAGCAGTGTGAAGTCAATATGAGGTATTTGTTCAAGCGATCCAGACTTCAAGTTGTGGCTGAATAACAATGCAAGTGATGGTCACAATTGTGAGGAAGACTTCTGCATAAAGGTATGTGATAATTCAGATTCTGAAATTTCTGAGGTTGAGGGCAAAGATATTGCAATAAACAATGTTCCTGGTAAGGTTTATTAAGGAAGAAACTGGTACAAGTGGTCATGTGAATCTTTTATCACAAGAAGCAGGACACAAAAAAACAAATTGCCAGGTATGGAGGGTCAAGCTAGGAAATGCTGTTAAGCCTGAGATGATTTAAAATCTTTTCTTCTCAGAAGAAATGCTACAATAAATACTAACTTGGACCAATATGGAAATGGGAATTGAAAGGCTGAAATATAAAGATCCACACTGCACTTATATGTGTGTGAAATAGACATGATCAAACTTCACACACTATTGGGGTTCTTATTGTACTCAGCAGCATTCAAGCTGAATCATGAGAGCAGTAGGGAAAGTTCTGGAAGAGATATTTTTTTTTTATATGTGATGATTGAATATCGATTCAATATACTTCTTTCAATGCTATGTTTTGCCATGCCACTACAAGAGAAGAGAGGAAGACAAAAGATCCCATGGCTGCAATTTTGGAATTATTTTCAAGTTTGAGAATTATTGTCATTGGTACCTCTTCACGTGCAGATAAGAGGCTTATAAACTTTCCAGTTTGCTGCATATTCAAAATATACATATCTAAGAAACCTGCCAAATATGATATAAAATTGATGTGCCTTGCATATGCCAGAAATCAATATTTTCTAAATGGATATAGTGGGTAAGGTATAGCCAAACTATCAGGACACATTCCTCACATGTAGAAGAAGAAAATATGTTAAATGGACATGAGTCTGGAAACACCTTATTTCCATGTTAGAATTCATTTTTTACATCATTTCATAGTACATTAACAATGGGAAATGCACAGGAACAGAACATATCAGCATACCACATGAAACTCTTTCTCACATGAAATATTCAAAATGCCCTTAGCCATTGATACCATGCATCAACATTACCTTTGTTCATATGGAATACAAAACACTGGCAGTGAACCTAAGAATTACAACTTAACCAAGAGGGCATTTTGAAAATTTCATGTAAGAGAAAGTTTCATGTGGTATGCTGGTATGTTCTGTTACTGAGTATTTCTCATGATTAATGTACCATGAAGAGTTGTAGAAAAGAGTTCTAATATCGAAATAAAATGTTTCCTGACCCATATCCATATAACATATTTTCTGTTTTTAAGTGCAAGGAATGTGTCCTGAAATTTTGGCCATACCTTATTGTTACACCCAGTATCTATGCTGATAACGATTCAGATGGGGGGGATACACTTTCACAAGAAGAACAAAAATTCTCAAAGCCAATTCAATGTAATATGCCTATTAAAGCTGATTCGAGGAAAAAACAGGAACATACAAAAGATAATTGGTTTACTTCCGTAGAACTTATGAATGTTATGAAGACCTAGAGATTAACTGTGTTGGAACAATGAAGAAAAATAAAAGAGATACCAAGTAAAATCTCAGTAAATCTAATAAATAACTTCTTGTCTATTTGGATTTACAAAGGATGGTCTCTTATGTTCCTAAAAAGAACAAGGCAGTGATTGTAATTTCCTCTGTATCATGAAATATCTCTCGACACCACTCCCTAAAAACTGAAGGTGATTCAATTTTATAACTTTACCAAAGGAGGAGTAAGAAATGTGCCATGGTCAACATACTAAGTGATGGTCAATAGAATATTTTACCAGATTCTAGACATAAGTACTATCAAATCATATAAGTTTACAGTTCCTACAGAAACAATCCACAGTTAAACAGGCTTGATTATATGAAAAACCTGGCCAGAAAGAGAACTGAATTATGCCAGCATAAATCTTGAGCTCAGGGCATGTATTCGAAGGGTCCCTGAGGTGGCAAAAGACATCATTGCCTACACAGTAAAAGAAAAATTTGAAAAGAGAAAAAACCCTGTGTATCTTGAAGCCACAAAAAACTTTGCAAACAACTGTGAATTTAAAGCTGTTCTCTTTATTTTAAAAATATGTACTTTTTATATAATAATTATATTATTATAAATGGTTTCTTTCAGTTGTTTGCTAAATGTTCTGATTGTATTTTTAAGCTTTCTTTGTTCTTTTGAGTATTTTATTCTTTATTTATAGATATGTTTTAAAGAAATTAAAAACTCTTAACCATTGAAAAAAATTTTTATGAAGTATATTTATATCTGAAATATAACTAAAAATAAGAAATATTAAAGTTAAATATAATATCATAATAAGAGATGTAAAATAATATGCATATATTTTTGTTTTGAAAGCATTGCATTGGCACAATTTCAGTAACACTTATAATATTGTAAAAATATGAAAAGTATTTCATATAACTTGTTTTCAAGGGCTTAAATACACATTTTCAACTCTGTAATTAAATTATTTAATTTGTTTAACAATTCACGACAGTTAAAATCAATATCTTTCATTTTCCCTTAATTTCTTCAGTTGAATTAAAACAAATTATATACAGCAGCTATTCCCAAATTGTAGGTTGGGACCCATAGAGAATTTGCTGGATTCTATCTGGGATGTTGGGTGGATATGATGAAAGTACTTTTATTTAAGAACTTATTCATTATCACATCCATTCTTATTAAGAATATTTAACTAGCTGTTGCATGACTATTTTGATTAGTTACAGCACCATAATAATGACTATTATGATTGAACAGAGATCACATAGTTAAGCATGCATGAGAACTTGCAAATTAATTATTATCCAGCAGCAAAGTGAATGGAGTCATTTCATTTCATTCTCAAAAAGGGTCATGTATGTAAGAAATTTGGGAACCAATGATTTAGAGTGAAAATAATATAGAGTTTTGACTACATTTACTGTTTTACTAGTTACTCTTAGTCACTAAATATTATACTGAACAGTCAGAATATGACTGAGATTTTTGGAAATCTGAGAAGAAAAGAAATCAAAGCAGTCTGACAGACCTCACGCATAAAGTATGTCGCTATAGAAATACCTCACAAGTTAAGGGCTAACTAAATCAGAATTCTTTTATCATATCAAAACAATTTTCTGCCTTTCCATTAACAGACACTTACATTTAAGAGGGAAAAAAGTTTACTTATGCTCCTTGAAACCAGAAACCAAAACGAATCAAAAGTTGCAAAATAAATTGCTGACAAGTATTACCATTTTATCTTTTGTTCCAAAACACTAAAAGATTTTCATTATATTTACCTGCTTCCAAGAGCGTTTATCTGAGCTTGGACTGGAGCTACATGCCCTGCCATTTTCCATGTGATGCTGAAGTCCAAAGATTGGTAAAGAGGTTCGAGATGCTATATGTAGATCTGCCCCATACATCAGACGTTCCATGGGCACCAGACCTACAGTTCCATTTGCTGTACCATTTGTCAGACCATGTAGTCCAGAACCCCGATGATGATGTGACGATGCAACCATTACTGGTGGCTGTGCAAGAATTCGAGCCAACCTACTACTATTTGCAAGTCCATTACTACTATCTACTGTTTGTGGGAGACTTAAGGATGATAGTGGTGATGGCGTTCTGCGGAATTCTGCAACAGAAGATGAGGAACAAGAGGAATGTGGATAGTGATGTGATGGTTGCTGAAAAGGCAGCAACTGTCTGAATGGCACTAGAGATCCCACACTATTACTTGGTGTAGGACTGCGTGATGAGGAAGACTTGCGGCTCAAATTCATAGCACCTGTTTCTTCACCTGAATCAGAGTGTGCCGCATTAGATGCAGGCCTTAGGGGGGAGCAAGAGGGTGAGGAAGTTAGAGAATGATGGCTGGTCTTTTTTGTAGAAAGATCTAGAGGCTGTTCACTAGATGAAGGACATAGCAAAGGGGATGATGCTGTGGTGTAAGAACCCAATTGAAGATGTGAGGATTGTGTCTGTTGCTGACTGGTTGAAGGCACAACGGACATGGTCGGAGAGAAGCCCAAGGGCACATACGGTACATGAACAAGGCGCCCTTCCCGTCTATCACGGGCACGAGTGTTCTGGAACCACACTTGCACAACCCGCACAGGAAAACCTAAGCGCTCAGCTATCCGCGATAACTCATCTTTCTTGGGTCGTGGATTGATCGAATAATGACCTTTGAGCACTGCCAACTGTTCCTCTGAAATCATTGACCTCACACGGACCTTGCGACCATCCTCAGACACCTGATCTGTTGTTGTAACATAGTTTTCTTCATCTCCATCCTTATTGTGACTGCTACCAACTTCATCTTCTCCCTCTTCACTGCCACTGCATCCACCACCATTCACAGATTCGGTCTTTACGGAAACAGCTTCCTCAAGTTTTGCTGCTAGACCCTCACTTTTGTGATCACAAAGGTAACGCTCATGCTGATGAAGGTCAATGGGACTGGGGAACTTCTTTTGACAATGTCTACAGGACAGTAGGTCTTCATTGGTTTTATCTGTAGAGGTGGCAGCTGGTGAAGATGCACTTGCAATACTAGGGCAGCCACTTCCTGAGGAGGAAGTTGAGGAAGACAGTTTTTGCATATTGGCCTCAAGGAACTGTTTTGTAACTGTAGCATTCACAGTTTCAAGAATTCGTTTAACAGCATCCAAATCACCACTGTTACTTCCTGCACCAGGTGAGCTTCTGTGCCTACCACTTGTACTGCCACCACATTCTACAGGGTCAGGAGATGAACATGAATCCTTTACAGGTTCCATTATCTTACCATCTCCTTCTCCTTCTGGCTTGATTGTTTCTTCATTCTCTTTTATTTCTTCTTTCATTTCTAAAGCTGCTTTGTCCTTCTCAGTATCTGCAGAAAAAAAGCATTATTTTAATATTGCAACTTAGTACAGAACATTTAATATTAAATGTTGACAGAAACAAAGGAGGGATAAAGAATAAGTAGCTTAATAGTGAAATACTAGAAAAATAAGATTCTGCTCAAGAGAAATGCAAAACGTTTGGGAATTTTTTTAAAAAATGTATGTTTAATATTTTTTGTATTGTGAAGCACCTAGGAAAGAAATTTCCTACCTTCCCCATTTGTCTTTTCTTGAACTTCAGACTCTTTTTCAGTTTCTTCCTCATCCTCTGCTGTAACTTCCTCTATTGTCATCTTATCTTCACTTGCAGGTATAGAAGATAATCTGAACTGATGTGGTGGGGATGAAGCTGATGTTAGGTGTTCCAGAAGGTGGCTCAATGAAGGAGGCAATTTATAAGGTGAAATGGCAGAAGCATTGGGATGATTCAGATGCATGGTAGGTGCTGCAGCCATGTAAAAGGGGTGGAGGCTCGGTGCAGTTGGGTGTGGATGATGTGGGTAGCTACCTGGTGGTACTCGAGGGGACACAGCCTGCAGAAAGGCAGCAGTTCTTGCAAGTGCCTCAGCATTACCATACTTTGGTAAAATTGGTGGAAAAGAATTGTTGTTGTTATTATTATGATGAGGGTGTTGCTGGTGATTGTTAAGGGGACTGGAATTGGGGTTGCGCTTGGATGCCACTAAACCTGCAGATCTTGATGAGGGTGGACATGTCTTATCGAGAATCTGTTGGGAGCTGGGTCCACGTCCTCCTCGACCGACTTTCAGGTTCATGACGAGGCACTTCTTGGAGGTCATGTGACTTGAGTATGAGCCAGAATGTGAGAAGCGCTTGCCACAATTGGCACATTCAAAAGGTTTCTCACCACTATGGATCCGGATGTGTTCCTGAAGAAACCAAATAAGAATTAGCTGAATTATTGTTCATGTAATGCCAAGCAGAAAATATTTTATTAGGTTTCAAGAAATATTCAAAATTCTAATGTCAGCAATCAAAGGCTACTATTGCTCTGGGTTTAAATATAGATATTATAATGTAATTTCATTTTGTGAAACACATTTAAAATGAGTGTATATAAGGAGAAAGAATTGATGCTAGTTGATGATGCAAAAATATTTATTCACCTAATTAAATAAACTTTACTAGAATATGTAAACAATACACTTCTGCATGAGGAGTGTCTTAAAAATGATTTTGTCCACAGCATTTCATGTGAGATAATTACAAACAAGCTTTGATAGCATACAAATTTATTTAGACACATAAAAGATGCATGCATATACTCGTGCATATACAACAACAAAGCCTAAAAATAAATAAATTGATATAATAAAGATATAATGCCAGGTCCTACTTGCAGCATGCAATGTTGATACAAGCAAACCAGGGTTTGGTAGCAGTCACAATAAGTTCCAGAGAATGTACATACCTTTACAGAACCTGCTCTGTAAGAAGGAAAGAAGGAAAGGTATGCTCTGTCTAAGTTGCGATTATTACAAAGAAATTTTATGTGTTTATGCAAAAGATCCTAATTTTTGTCTTTCATATTTGATAACCAGTGCCTGAATTTTAAAATAATATTAATTTTTTTTCTTGAATTAAGATTTCTTGCTGCACTTGTACATAGAAATCCTTACCATATACTCTCAGAAATAGAATATAGATTTTATGCGTCTTTTGACCTTCTCAAGTTTTAGGTTATTTTGTATTTTCTTCATGAATTACAAAAGATTGTTATGAATTTCTTATAACTTTTCTTGCACAGTTACCAGCCTTATGGAAGTATAACCAATAAATCAAACGAAAGTAAATGCTATATACTGTAAGAATGATGCAATTCAATGCCATAATAAATAATAGGTACACAAATAAGTTTACATAACAAAAAATCTCAAGATTAAATATATCTCTCAAAGTGAATGTTCCAGTTTATTCCTCAATTGGATCTTCAAGTGGGACCATCTTGAGACATATCAAATCCAAGTAAGAATGCTGCATTATAATCTGGATGGATCATGTCATAATAAGAAAATGAAATTAAAACATTTTTGATTACAGAGGGTATTGATGCTTTCATTATACTGCTAGTAAATTTAGCACATTAACAGAAGTTATTCCAGTTCCATGTAGATTACTACATAAACACTGTATCAAAGTCCAAAGAGAAATTTCTAATGAACACTTTAATTGGTATAAAAACACACTAATTCAGAGGTTATATGAAATAAAAAATATGAATGAATTGAAATAGACAATTCTGAGATTGTGAATATATACACGTATATAAATACCAATCCCTTAAAACTTAATGAAATCTTAACCCATCAAGTATAAGCCCAATTTATACCATAAACAGTGCTAATAAAACAGTTATTCTTTGAAATTTCAACAACCAATTTGAAAGTCTGATACAAAGAGAAGAATAAAGTAAGGGAAGCAATACAAAATTTTATTTTATCAAAACAAATTTAATTAATTTGCAAAAAAAAAAATTAACTCACTATAATGTAAATGCTACAAACCTAGATTAGTTCACAAGATTTTGCACAAAACATACAGGGAAAGATCAAAGAACATGAAGAAAGAAAATGGCAGAAAATGTCATAATATAGAAGAATGGGAGACAATAGAAAAATTTATTTTAGCAGTAGCATATGAGCTATTGGAGAAACAGAAAAAAATCAAGAATGAGGATTTGGTGTGACGATGAGTGTACTAACATTATTAAGATGAAAATAAAGCTAGACACAAATGCTACAAAGAGAAACTAAAGCAAACTCTAAAAATATCATGAATTAAGAAGAAAAGGTAATAGTAAAATTAAGAAAAAGAAAAAAAGCATAGATAAAAAGAGAGATGGAAGAAATAGTACAGCATTAAGAAAAGTAAACTAGGAAACTTATGAAGAATTAAACAGGGTGTAAAAAGGATTCCAACCAAGAATTAATAAATGTAGAAATAAAGATGGTAAAATCTTGAGAGAAAGAATGCAAATGAAAAGAGGTGGATAGAATATGATAAAGACCTACTACATAAGGTAGAAGATATTGAAGAAAGCATTAGAGATCAGAGGAGAATGAGATAGTTAAGGGTGATATTTTTGAGCTGCCCAATGCTGGGCAAAATCAAGGATAGTATTGGAGAAATGAGGAATAACACAACCTCTGGAGAAGATGGCATCAACTATTCTGGTGCCAATTACTTGGGCCTTTAGAATGTGTTGAATGTGGTTATAAGATACCACATCTTATTTATAGTTATTGCTAATAAAGTAGATTGTATTATAATTAAATTGTTTATCATGATTGCATAATACTGAGAAATTACATAAAAGTAAAATTATTTACAACTTCTGACACAAATTACATGAGCATTACAATATTAATCAAATTCCAATAGTCTGCAAAACTTGGTCAATTAGATATTTCTTTGATTGAATTTGAAATTTAATTCCAGTCAATTTTTTTAAATGGTAATTTACATAGTATAAAGTATACTTTTGGAAAAATGGTAGGACCTCTTTCAACAATTTCTGAAATAAATTTGAAATTTTTACATAAAATCTATTTGTTTTATCATACTGATACACATTACTATTTTGTCATGTCATATAAATTATATTTTTATCATTAATATTACTTTATACACATACCTGTAAATATTCTTCCCATCTGAAAAATTATCATGGGATTCTAGCTATATCACATATTATTCGAAAGTAATTGTTTCGCCATACCAACCCATTCATCCATGTTGAACTTATAAGTTGGATCCCAGATATCAATACATTGTAGACCAGTTAAGAAACCAACATATCCCCTTAACCACATAGTTTGTCAAAATACTTAGATAAATGTTTTAGTAAAAATGAAGACCATTTTTAAAGTTCTGCACACTATGCATATATAGCAAATAAGATGATGCAGTTATTCTGATTTAGCATCAGCTGTGAGTCAGTTTTGAATTAAATTCAGAGGCCAGTTATCCTTTTCCTAAAAACAGGAATTTGAAATGGAACAAGAAAATGGATCTGATTGGATCTTGCAAAGTGACTACAAATTCCACATCATTGGCCACTTTTAAAAGAAAGTTGGTAAGGAAAACAAGCCTAAATTAAACTGGTAATCTTTACACAAAGTTTGTGTTTCGTAGTTCAACCATTACCCCATCTGGCTATGACCTTTACAAAAATTAAAAGAACCACTCATTGTTGAGCTTTGATATCTAATGAGGCATATAAGAATTGTTCAGTAAGTCCATGCAAACTCAAAAGGTGGTAGAACTAAATTGTTTTCTACATTACCTTGGCAACGTAGTGACTGTTGAAGAGTGATATACATGGTTATAACAGCTTAATCTGTGTTTCAGAGCTATTTTCCTGCTTCCATTTGTGAACAAGCACTCAAAATGGAAAAACAAAATTTTGTGTAAAAATAAAAATATTTATTTTTGAAAGGGGCAAAGCCTGCAGAAACTAAGACGAAGTTGAACAAACATTATGGCATATCTGCATTTTCGCTTAGAATGGTGTACAAATGATTTGGTGAGCTTAGGCGTGACCGAATGAGCACAAAAGATGCTGTTCTGTCGAGGTAACGACTAACGAAGTTGTTGATAAAAATTCATGACATGGCGCTGAGTGATCGGGAATTGAAGTTGCGTGAGATTGCTGAAGCTGTGGACAAATTTTGAAGAGAGGGTGCGTAATATGTATTTTACTCAACCATTTGCGAATGAAAAAACTATAGGCGAAATGGGTGCATCGTTTGCTAACGATGATTGGTAAAGAGAATTTGGAACTGTTAATATGGAATCATCCAAGTGAATTTCGGAGAATATTAGCGACAGTCGACGAAACTACATGCCGTAAACGAAGCAGGAGCCGAAAACAGTGGGTTGCAACCAGAGAAAGTGCTCCGAAGAAGTAAAAAACAACCCCCTCAGCAGGAAATGTGATTGCAACTGCATTTTGGGATAGCAGTGGCGCAATTTAAATTACTTTTTGGAAAAACTATAACCAGTGAATATCATACTGGGCTGCTCGTGCAAGTATACGACGCGATCAAGAAAAATCGTCTTCATTTGGCAAAGAAACAGGTCTTGTTCCATCGCGATAACGTGCCAACGCACAAGACTAAAACCTTAACTTTTTGAATTTAAGGTTTGAAATTCTTCTTCATTCCCCTATTCTCCAGAACTATCGAAAATAGTTCCTGTTCTCCAACATGAAGACCTGGCTAGCAGGAAAGAAACCCCCATATCAATGAAGTTGTAGTTTGTAGAGATGAATATTTTATGGTCGTAATAAACAAATTATAAAATCACTTAAGTATATGGATATAAAAGAAGATTAATTGAGAGCTAAAACAACTTTATTCCAAAAAAGTTGTCTTTATTTTTGCAAGATCTATCGAAAAGCTCTCGTAATTAGACACACATATGGAAGAGGTCCTCACATGAATGCAACATTTACCCAAACATAGGCAATTGCGGTAGAGCAAAATGAAGGACACCTTGGAGTGCTGTAAGTGTATTTCATAAAATATATATTTTAAGAGTAAATCTGTGATCATAGATTTTTTTTTTTTAAATTACCTTTGTATATCTTTGCTGAACTTGTAAACAGAATCCAAATGCATAGTTATTAAAGATTGGGTTTTCATCAATATATAATCCAATTAATAGGTGAATGTGATAACTAAATTCCATATTTCATTTACCACATTTTTATCTAGAAATTGTTTCATCTATATACTTGGAAGGAAGGTATCTATTGAATGCTGGGGATAGGGCCAGATAGAAATGAGCATTTTTAAATGCTATAGCTTTGTACTACTTATTTATATGGTATATAGTTCTTTTCACAAGTTTGTTCTAGATTTCAAGAAGCTCTAAGAACCCTTTCTGAATCAATGGCAGGCGATTTCAATAACTTCTATAATTTCAAGCTTGATAGAGGCAGTCTTGGTCTTTTCAACTACTTGGCACATTCTACCTGCTACAGAATATTTAATTTAGGATTTTTAATGCCATGTATTTAATGTTAAAATTTGAATAGTTCCCCTGTTTTGTAATTTATTATCATTATCATCATCATCATCATCATCATTATTATTATTATTATTATTATTATTATTATTATTATTATTATTATTAAGAGTATTTCTGGATGGTAATGAACAGTCTATTTATTAAAATTAAAATGTAAATTGGAATTTGCATAGTATATAATGTATAGTACCGGTTCTCATCATGAGCTAAAATTCAACTCAATTCTATACATTATGACAAGTAAGTAAAGCATTAAGAGTGTGTAGTTTAACTAAATCATACAATAATATCAATTATGGTTATTTATTGCTATATAATAGAGTTTATCAAAATAAAAATATTATTTTCTGACTTTTCATTTTTCTTAGCATTTACCTGTGATCAATTTTTGAAAGGTGAAAAGATGAAACATTTTTAAATTTTGCCTATGGAGGGTATTAACTTATTGATGTTGATGAACTGCATTATGGAGAAATAAATTTGTCAAACAAAACTCAAGCTCACATGTGTCAAGTGGAGGCAGAAAATATGTAGTACAAACTTTATTGAAGCAATAATGAGTTACTCCAGTTTTTGGTAACAATTCTTGTGTTAATCTCACACTAGAGGTAATTTTATATCTTGAAAAGAATCCACATATATTTAGGCATACAGGTTAGTAACTGAAAGAAATACGAAAAATGTCTTTAATTTTATGCAAAAACTGTCATTGCTTAAACATATAAATAAATAATAAAATTTTCAGTATCCTGTAAACTAGTATCACAATTCAGACTAGACCAAATGTGATATATATATATATAAAGATCAATAACTTTTCCAAAGAGAAGGAAAAAATAGGTCTATTAACTAATATAGAAATATAGCTTTATAGAAATGTTAATATTACTCTAACATTGTATTCTATTGTATTCTAATAACATTTAGTTTATCTCCAAACCCCTTTTCAATTTAATATTACCCATTACTTTAATTAATGCTACTTAAGTTTTCAAAGTTATGTTTTAGAGAAAAGATTTATTAAGGAGAACGTGCATTAAGTAGATTGAGCCCTACCCAGGAAGAAAGTTAGCTATACTTTGGATAGTATACCTTCATATTATATGCAATGGGTACACACCTTACTTATCACCTTTAATTTTCTAACTTTACATTTCATGAAATCTTTTTGATGATCTCCTACATTTCTGCTTCCCAATACCGAAAATCAAAAGCAAGTAATAACAAAGGTCAGGGAATGATGGGGTGCTTTCTTTGAGTTGGTTGTATATATAAATGCTACAGGAACCCTAATGCATATTTTGGATACCAACACCTCCAACAGAACAGCCAAAAACACTCCCTAAAGCAAACAGTAACTATGCCACCACCTTAGGTAAGGTTAAAAAAAATGTCCGTGCACTCACGTTACAAACGTCATCATGCTGTCGAAGCGACGCACGTCCATCCGATGCGTCCCGCTCTGTCTGCCTATAACGTGAGCCCCAGAAAAAGAACACTTTGCAAAATACGCGGGCAGGCAAACACGAAACAAATACATTTAAAATTAAAATGACTACATACCTTAAAATAAAAACACTGAAAACAAACGTCAAATGAAACAAAACATGCCGTCAATGACTTGATAAATCCATCACAATAGTCTCCTCTTATGAAGACCATTGACTACTTTGATTTTTCAAGCCTTTAGTGAAAAATGCAACATATTGAGATAATTGGGGCAAATACAACAGGTTTATTTAGAAAATGTGTGATCCAGTGGCGTGCATTTGGGGAGGAAATGACACACTGTTTCTACAAAAAATTATTTTGTCATTGTAATAATCAATTTACACAATATAATATGCTCGTAGATAAAATGCGGTGCATAACATTACATCAAGTAATGCGAGGAAAGGTAAGCAATGTCGGTCCTGGTGGTGTAGTGGTTACCATACTTGCCTCCTAAACCCAAAACGCGGGTTCAAACCCGGCCAGGACCGATGGATTTTTTAGGGCGTAAAAATTCTAAGTATGGCTTCCTTCGGAAGGGAAGTGGGTCCCGTGCCGTACATTTACGGCACGAAAAAGAACCTCAAGCCTGAAAGAGAGGCCTCTGAGCAAAATTTGTCGGCCGTTTCACGCCCTGAGTTGAATGGGACGCTGATGACCTGAGATGTTAAAGAGTGTCCATAAATAAATCAATCAATAAAAAAAAAAAAAAAAAAAAAAAAGTAAGCAATATAGGCAGGCAGCTGCACGCACCATTGGAAACGGGATAAGGCTGTTTGTTTGAAATGGAAAACCGAAGCTTGCATTAGATGAGTAACGCGTTTCTAAGAGACATTTTCAGTCTATTATGTATCGTAAGTGAGAATAGTTAGCATTAATATGCGCTATTCGCCCTTAATTTAGGTTGCACTGTAAACGAACCATAACGTATTCCTCCGCGTGCTGTTGCTGTGATCGGATGATTTCTGGCATTAGTTTACTCATCACGTGATGCATTCTATTAACTGCTAACACAACATATATGACATCTGTCCAGTTTGCTATGACCTGAGTAATTATTGTTGGTCCTTTTTCCGCAATTTACATTCAATACCATTTGTCTTTCGTTACTTTTCAATGGTTTTTATAATGCATTCCAAGTGAACTGCTATGTTGTTGACAACTGCTGTCCATGTAAGAAATATTGTAAGAAAAGTTATAGGTTCACAGTTTTCTATTATCCTTGTTGTTAAGGTACGTCAGTAATATGATAAGGAATGTGAGGCAATAAAATTCAGAAATACAACAATATCTCTGACGAGTGCTATCGAAGGAAGAACTGTACTACAATGCAGCTTCTTGCAATGTAAGTAAACTTTTAAAATAACAAAAGCAAGCGTCATAAAATGGAGATATTTTGAGAACAAGGAAAGAAACGCCCAAACGGACTTTTTAGACAACTGCAATATACGCGCTATAGCAAGAAAAATTTATTCATTGTACAGATTTTTGCAAGCTTAAAAGACATCAATGACGCTTTAAAAAATAGTGGCCTCGTATAAGAGGAGCATTTGAAGCCGAAAAAAAATTCGGAAAAAAAATATTGTTAATTTAGGTACTCCGAGAACTCTTAAAGAAATATTTTATGGAAAGATCAGGGGTTAATTTTAAAATATTTAAATTCTTAAGAAAAATGAAAGCATTAAACGCTTAAGGGCGCTCAATAATTTAACTCAATGAATTCTGGATAAACATGAACCAAAGAGCAAAGTTTGGAAATGCAAAAACTATGAAATAGCTTCCCCTTTTAACTTCCAATTCGAAAAGGAGAGCGACTTAATATTTTACATGCCAGGTGTTCAAAAAGTTTCGTTCCGAACCCAATTCTGACCTTTAAATCCAAGTCAACAAAGAAATAGTTGATATATTTAAGAACTGGTTCGTCAATCAGCTGTTAACCAAGTGTTATTATGTGCCAGTCCGTAGAAATCAATAAGACAACAATTTCTTCAACACGCCTATAGAAAATGCTGTCATGTCTCCAACAACATAGTTTTTATTCACGTTCTGTCATGCCTGTGTTATAAGAAATAATGACGTCCCAAAGCATAATATAACACTTAAACAAGGACCTCTGTGTACTGTTTGAAAAGTCTCTGGATAATTGAAGAAAATTGGAAAAATGCATGTGAATATGTGTGCGCAGTTGAACAATTTTATTG
Source organism: Metallyticus violacea (assembly GCA_030762175.1). NCBI lineage: Eukaryota > Metazoa > Arthropoda > Insecta > Mantodea > Metallyticidae > Metallyticus > Metallyticus violacea. The sequence continues at coordinate 139,487,837 of CM060833.1, forward strand.
GAGGACGGATGGAATATGAGACGAAATTTAGATGAGTCGGACAATGAGCAACGACCAAGACCAGAATATTATGAACATTTCTGATGGGAAGAGATGGTAGAAGATCTCAATGGAAAGAGCTTGCTTTACAATGAGGTATACCTGGAGAAGAGCGAGATGCTGGGTATCTCATTCTCTTTCTAAAAAGAATGTGTCAACTAATCCTGTGCATGCCTATCGTGGAATGAAATGTACTTTATTTCGTATATTAAATACGCAATTTTTACTGCAATTACATACCGATGTGTTTGAAGTTGTTTTGTGAATAAGTTATTTAGTGAATTGAGTTACGCTTTGCTTTTGCGAATTAGAACGCGAGCTACATTTTCATCTATGTCACGGGTACAGAAGCTACTGACCAATGAAACCTTACCAATACACGTGCCTTTGTTTGCATTGCAACCTAAAGTACGAATGCGATATAGTGATTTACTGTTATTGCCTATTGTTTGGAAAGGATAAAAGTACTAGTTAGACCATAACGGAATCAAACATTTAAGAAAATTGAAATGTACAGCCAAACACTCGACTATTAACTATTTACTTTCATCTGTAAATATAATACTATTTTGAAAAATAAAACAGATTCTGTATTTGGAAACCAACTTAAAAATGCAATATTCTTACACAATAAAAAGATAAAATATAAAAAGGAGATACTTAAATGCAAAGTGTGTTTTCTGAGTAAACAACAGTTGGCCTTTAGGGGCAATAGCGAAATAGTCAATTCTATTCACCAAGTTAAAATGTTGAGTATGACCCTCTGTTAGCAAAGAGTTTATGCATTACTGTTTTTTTTACAGAAATTTTCAATCGAGTTCAAAGTGATTTCATCAAAGCTATAGACTCACCTCTTTAATCAGATATTAAGCAGGATTCAGCTATTTTAGCCAATGAACAAATGCGATAATGAAATCATTTTATGCAAGAATAAACTTCGGATGTTTGAAGTTCGTCACCTGGGAACTAAATGAAACTTTAAATAATTGTTAGCATTTGGATTTGAAACAGTATTAACATAGTGTAAATTTATATGTAAAACCTTAATTTTTTTTCAGGAAAAAGTGTGATGCAGGAAGAAAGTGGAGGGGAAAGAAATAATAAAATAAGCCGCATCTATTTTATTAACTGTAGCACCTTCCTCTTCCATTGCCGAGGAGATATGCAATACCACTTAAAAATTAGAAAATGAAAATTACAAAATATATCAACAGAAGAGTACCATCTGAGGTAATTAAAAAAAAAAAACTTATGTCCAGAAACTGCTGAAGTTACTGAAGTTAATAACACACTAAAAATTAAGGCAAACTTTATTCCAGGGAAAAGAAAGCTACAATGTAGCACCATATATATTTATTCCTTCTTATTAACAGACGATACAATAGTAGAAAATGGTTGCAATTTATACCAAAATAATGCTCTGTATGGTATAAATTAATATTATGCAACATTTTAATATATATAAAGATGAGAGTATATTAAATATTAATATTATTCTTTCAATCTCGATAAACTTTTTCGAAAAACATGTTTTCCCTTCTTTTTAGTGATGCGGCTTTCGTATTTCGTCATAATTTTTCTTCAAATATTTAAGCTCTTTATTAATAAGCAATATCAACTTATTGTGACGTCATACAGTTTAAATGCATAATGGGGAAATTCCGAAAACTATTGAATGGGGCAATAAAAATTTATGCAGAACAGTTTTGATATACTTCTAATGCGCGTAAAGGTATCCCCCCCTCAGAAATGAGTACGTTCTCTAAATTCTGTGTCAAGTAAAACTGGAAAATTTAATGAAAGTTAAGTTTCCGCTTGTTAGTCTTCGTGTTACTCAAACCAGCACAATACTTATGCATATACACTTTTAGTTATAAACCTTATCCGCTCACGTGGGATTTATGTCTCGGCTACTAAGCGTGTTGCAGCCGGCGGCGTCAGACTTCAACTTCACTTCCTAAATGTGCATGCAATCTTACACACAAGGAATTAAGACTTGCAAGAAGATAGTAGCGGCCACATAGAGAAAAGAACTTCAGAAAGTTCATAATACAACATCCAAAAGCGGGCGCGTGTGTGTAATCAAAGGGGGAAAAAAAAAAAAAAGATCCAAAAACATGTGCGTTCTGATTCACAAATCCCAATTTTTGGTGCCTCCATAAATAGCTTTAATTTGCATAAATGGCGAAGGTTGTTAATATTGAGACTTTAATAAAACTTGATAATCATGACTATTATTGAAGAAAGGCTATGACAATTTTCAAAGCTTACGTAGAAGATAAACAGATTTTTTTCACTAGAATAATTGCTATAGTTGCTGTCAAAGTTGATCGTTTAAATTCGCCTGATAAGCGTGATATACTATTTTGTGCTAAAACACAAAAATTCTTACATGCTTCATCATCAAGCATGCCTGCCTATTGCTATTCATTTTGCGCTACTTCATAGTATTCCCCGTTCACTATGTGTTTTTACAAAGCCATATTTTATTTTTCACATTCAATAGGTAGCAATCTTTCTTGTTCTACAGTAATATTCCTATAATTCATTGCATGCTGAAGCAAACACACAAATGCAGACACAAAACAGACATTCAACTGATTGCCAATTTATACCATACAAATGGAGGCAAAAGTAAGTTAATACCAGGTTATGTTTGTTGTAACTAATTTTGTTTCTATTTATTATACCATTAAGCAAGGAAACTTAATACTTTTTGAAATCTGTTTTGTTTGTTTTTAGTTTCAATGAATTCGTTAGCTGACTTTTGCCTCACACGGTTTGCACATAATCATGCGGTTCATGCTCAACATTTCGTTTCAAAGGTAGCCTAAGGCAATCCACATGTCGTTTCGACCGCCACGGGTGGCCGAGGTCGTTAAGGCATGGACTCGTGAGCGGGAGGTCTGCGGTTCGAATCCCGCCAGGACCGTCCTCCCTGACTGGGGTTTTTTCCAGGTTTTCCTCAGTCTTCATAACTGGCAAATGCCGGGGAGGTACCTAAACTTAGGCCTGGAACGCTTCCTTCCTTAAAAAAAAAAAAAAAAATATCCTTTCCCAATTTATCATTTCATCTCATGTATCATCAGTGTCCACCGCCTGTGGTGCCTCAGTAGTAAAAACGGGCGTTAAACACTACTCAAAAAAAAAAAAACATGTCGTTTCTATTATGGCACAACAAAGATCACGCTCAAATTGAAGTGCCTGCTATGCATGTATACTAGCAAACTGTTTAAAACAAAGCGAGAAATATTTTGATATCTCTTTTAGTACTTACGAGTCATTATGTTTAAAAAAAAAAATTGAAAAGTAATCCCTAATGTATGGCTCCTAATTAGGAATATTTACCATCCATATTTAAATGCAACAAAAATTCAATAAGTTATGCAACATATTTTTTCCTCTGCCTGTTTATTTTGATAAAATACAACACGTTTGCATGATATTTCTGAATCTTCGCATCACATCTTCCGCTATGGTAATGATACAGTTAGCTTTCAAAATGGAATCTAAGTGAAGACAGAGCAGTAATTTCATTTCCTTTAGCAGAAAAGGAGACCAGACGCGTTTAACACATGTTCATGAAGAGTTAGGGGTGTATACAAACACCGTCAGTCATTTTCTGAACAAAATTAAAGCAGTCTCACTTATTCACATGTACATCTGCATTGATGGTACGTGCCGACATCTTTATTCGGAACAACCGGTGAAAAACAATCAACTTGATATCTCTATCGACAGTGTCAACACTATTATCCGCCAGTTAAAATATTCAACGATTTTTTTTCTATATGGCTCCTCGGAACCTAAATGCCGATCATAAGGAACAGAGAACGATAATCTGCTCAGAGTTGTTTGCTCGTTACGAGGCGATTTCTTGTTAACGGCAGATGAAATATGAATGGGTTCTCACTCCGAGCCTGAGCCTGATGCAATCTGAGCAATGGCTTTAACGATCACAAGGAATTCATAGCCCCAATATGAAAATTGTTTGTGGAATAGATGGCATACAGGCTCCGACATCTAGTGAAGCAAAGCTTCACTTGACTTTAGTCAAAGAATAGAGAAACACCTAGTTGGAAACAAATTCTGAAAGAGAGAGAAAAAATAAAGTTTAGTATTACTTATCAACGCAGCATTTTTTTGTCCCGTGAGAGGTGTCGCGTTTAAATCTCGGTGGATGATGCAATTTTCCAACTTAGGTTGTCGATCTCCATTAAGCCCTCTGATTTGGATGAAACAGGACTTATTGGATCATATATATGGGCAAAATCCAATTCCATTCTTTTCTTTCTAACTTATGTACTTAAAATAATAATGTAGATGAATAATTAATATGTTGCAGTTTAAACTTTTAATAAATACATTTTGATTTCTTAATGATATTCAGCAGCATTAATTACAAATGCTACCAATGCAATGCTGCAATACAGTCAGTGGTCCTACTCAGCGACCTTCTGATTGGCTGGTGTTGCGCACATACTATTATTCGTTATCTATACTATAAACAGTTTCATGCTAGATTTCATTAAGTCCGCAATAATTGGATAGTATGCCATGCTTCAGCGGAGGTTGAAATGCGGAAAATAGCGAGCGACCCGCTATGGAAACGCATGCAAGTGGGAGATTTTCTATGGAAACGGCTCTCATTTTCAGCTTTATTTCTCTGATACACCTTGTGTTTGTGAACTATTTTGCGAACTGTATGCATATGAAAACATGAAAAATAAAACTTGCTTATAATACTGCAACCCGCATTATAATCATTCTTAAAAGAGGATAGAAAAGGTATTTTCGATCGTCGGTCTCAATGCCTATTATTTTATAACAATATAAGCATTATCAACTGCTGATAATGCAAATGTCAAATTTTGCTTGTGTGTTTAATTCTGGCGGACACGAACAGTTAGAAATGTTTATGTTGAACTCGGAAATATATATTCTGTTTTAATTTAATAGCTATGTTTGTAACTTTGCCTGTTTTTAATTTATTTGTTTGCAGCAATCTTCAACAATTAAGATAAAAGCCAACAGGGACATTTAGGGCGAATATTTTTAAAATGAAAATACACAGTTCTAAATTAACAAAGGCCGAAAATCCTCTATGATTCTTTCAAGGGCGGTATTTTTTAACTAGATCATCTTTTATCAGCAATGAATTAAAAAAAATTAAAAATAACTAAATAAAACATAGAGCTGACATAGTCAACAGATGCATTGTGTGGTTGTAATTGAAATTAATAAACTGTAGAACGTTGGGCGACATCGCACGTACATGAGTTAATTAAATGTTTATATTTTTATTTTTCTGCGGACGAGACCTTAAAGAGCATTTCTACTCATTTCAGTCATTGAGCCTTGCGGACCAAGCAACACTATTAAAACCGTGCTGTACTAATAAAGATACACTTCTGTAATTTTGTTTCAGTGCCAGTTAAAATCATGCAACATCTAACAAACATAAAAGAGTTATCTTACCTTGAGGTGATGTTTGAATTTGAAGGCCTTCTCACACTCGGGGCACTTGAACTTACGTAGTACAGCGCTCTCATCGTGGCTAATCATGTGGCGCTGCAAGCGGTAAACGTTGGCAAAGGTCTTGTTACACACTTTGCACGACTGTGGGAAAAGAAAGCGTCTAAGTATGCTCCCATTATATTGAGCACTAGCACAAAAACATTTTAAAATCAAATAAAATCTTTCTTCCGCAGATAAACAGATCAATTACTTAAGAGAAATATGACTATTACCAATGTGGTCTACCTCTTATATTGTACAAATGTATACACTTAGTAATTCATTAATTAAAATGCCAGAAGGTTCTCAACAACAAACGTTCAATTGTTTATTATTCCAATACAATGGGTTAACAGAGAACTTGCAAATAGCTAATGAACATTTTGCTTGTTGACTGACTGACAACTGCGTGTCAGATTGCAAGCATATCGTTTATATCTAAAAGGTTCAATAAATAAAAAAAACAAACCTAAAATTTGTAATACATTTAAAGGAAAAGTTGTACATTAATCTATCTTGCAGAAATATTTACTTCTGAAAAATTCATTAATGTTTCGCGTCGACAGCTATAGGACTTTGGGAGAATAACCAAATGAAAAGGAATAATGATGCACAATCGAGTTCATATTTTTGAAAATTAATTTTGAATTCAAAAGAAGACTTCAAAATACATAAAAACTGGAGAGCATATAATTCTGTTGTGAAAGCTCTTTGCAAGTCGATCAGTGAAACCCTGTGTGCTTAAAGTTGTGCAGCGGACATATGTCTTGTGTAACTTTATATATACACATTTGGTTTAATTTCAAGAGCGATGTTTTTAGTTCCCATCTAGGGGTAGGACAACTAATATTTTTGGATTACAATAACTTTTATTTCAAAGTTAATACTGTATCAATTATATATTTTTTTCACAGCATTCTAAGAAATTGATAACTCTTACATTTGTGCATTCAGTACATTTTACAGGATTACATTATGAATTAATCCGATTTTTCTTAAGCAGCATAATTCCTGATATTTGTTGATCAAGTTACATATTTGACTTAAACGTAAAATTTTCTGACCAACTTGTTAAATGGAGCCATTCACAATGAATTATTTGGACATTAATGTAAGCATAACTGTAAGACAATGAGAATCTCGTGTTGACGAGATTTGAAAATATCACACCATCGAAGAGCGCAAGACCGCCACGGGTGGCCGAGGTCGTTAAGGCGCGGACTCGTGAGCGGGAGGTCTGGGGTTCGATTCCCAACAATACCGTCCTCCCTGGCTGAGATTTTTTACAGGTATTCCTCAGTCCTCATTAATGGCAAATGTCGAGGAGGTATACCCTAAAACTTAGGCTTGATACGCTTCCTTACTTTAAAAAAATCCTTTTCCAATTTCCATTTCATCTCATGTATCATCAGTGTCCACCGCCTGGGGTGCTTCAGTAGAAGCGCGATCCACGTATCAAACCCGTAAATAAAGAAGCGACTGTGATTAGTTGACAAATAAACTGAGCAGCCACATCAGCTAATAGGTGAATATAATTCTCAATTTTTATTGTTGTAATTTTCGACTTGGAAAAATAAATTAGAATCCTTTAGGTTTATGTTTAATGTTCATTGCGAATGTCTAATTTCTTATGTTATGACATTTGTTTGTGTCACTAAGGTAACATTTGTTTTTTCATTGTAAATTAAATAGGACTTAAATGTTCGTTGCAGTAAAATACAAAGTACTGTAGTAAACGTACTAAAGATGCAAATAATATAAAAATAACTCAGAAATATGTACATTTGCATAAGAATTAAATAATGACCGTTTTGTGTATTGAGATTTGAAGTATGCTATGTCTTCACTGCTTTTGCGCAATAAAATTGATCGATTTTCACCTCTGATGAAAAGGGGATTCTCTACAACGGCAAATGACTAGCGCAATGGTTGAATCTAAATTTAGCATCAAATACTTTGCAGAACTAAAATGACGCCAAAGAAAGGTTATGATGACTGTATGCGATCTACGGTTGATTTAATATACTGCAATTTTCTGCATCCTAACGAAGTATTGTCAAGGAATTGAGAAAATATTCTTCACGATAACGCCCGGCCACACATCTCGCAAAGAACGCTTCAGAAGCTGAATGAATTGAACTGCGAAACGTTACCGCATTCAGCACATTCCACTGACTTTACCTATTCAAACACCTGGACAGTTTCCTGAAGTCTTCATTAATCAAGAAGGAGCTGAGACCGTAATTTGGAAATTCATTGTCTTTGGTGGCCACGACTTTATGGAAATGGCATAAATAAATGTGTTTGTAGTTGGCAAAAATGTATTGATGCAGGTGGCTGTTTTTATTAAAATTTACTTTTAAATTTATTGGTACTTTATTTACAAAACCGCCATTAATTTCCAAACGACCTAATGCAAAGACAAAAGCATTTGTGGAATAAATTGGTTCCGTTACTAGTCGGAATCGAAAGTGCTATCAGTAGAAGCATTTCTGCGGATGCTTACCTTACCCATTACTTGCATACTTTCACAAGAGACTAAATGCACGACAACTACAGTGTCCATGAGTTAACCATTTAGTTACCACTCCCTTCCTACAACATTTTAAACTATGAATACTAGCTGGCAGAGCGTTTTGGCGCAGGCCAGAAGTTTTCAGATTTTGAGTGCAAAATTCTTTTTGCTGGCCTTGAAACGGCGATTCTATGACGTTCACATATTGGCAACATTGTGGTTCATTATAAGCGCAGATTCATGGCAGTCATAAGAAAACATCGCTTTCATTGTAGTTGCATTTATTGGTCATAGCATTACAAGTACAGCATTAGATTGTGATCTTGGTGTGGATCAATATCAATTTCAAGTTCTTCTCAACAAGAATAGAAACAAAGGAATTACAGAATACAATGAATAATATTTTAAATAAGAATGTCATTATTTTTTCCCCCGGTGTAAAGGATCTCAGAACCAGTAAGTTATAATATCCTCTTGTTAAATTGTACAACTATAATAACTATTTGGGAACAAATGAAACATTCAAGACCTGCAAATTTATTTCTATACTACTTGATGAGTATACTGATTAATAAAATGCCGCCATTTTTTACGTTTAATGAAATTTGAATAATGAATGCTTATATAACTTCTATTGAAACTGCAAACCAATTTGAAAATGGATGGGGAAAATGCGATGCTATCTGTAGTTATGAGGCAAACAGTTAACTGGACAGAACGGTGGATTAATTGAAGAATTTATATCATTGATATCAAAAACAAAATGTATTCAGTGTTTCAAGTATTCGACCAAAAATGTCAAATGAACTGCAGGTTCTTAAAGGTGCAACATAACATAACTTTTCTTAGAAGACGTTCATTACAATACTGATTATTTGTTAAATGCGTGAAGAAAAGGTGCTTTACACAAAATTCTCTTATGAGTATTTTTTGAAGTTTTTAAACACATTGTTTTAATCGAGGACAGACAGCTGTTCTTTTCACAAACTGCCAAGGCATATTTTAATGAATTCATCTTACAAAATTGGCCCTAGTTTTACTAATCTGAACCAATTAAATATTGACTCGAGTACACTGTTGTCTCAAGATAACATAAATTACTTGCACACAAAACTTAGTTGAGACTCCAAGAACCCAAAATGGTAACTAAATGGATTTTTTTTTTAATTTCTATCCCCTCCAGTGATGTCTAGTCTCTGTCAAAACTGATAATACAATGTTAAGTCACTTTGTAGTCAGAATATTGCATATACCCCTCATGAAGAAAAGGTTTCAAATGGGTGCTGATTACTTTTTGTGAACAAGCTGTTTTCTTCGGATGTTCACCAGTTGAGAGTTGTCTGATAAATCTATAAAATTAGAATTCAACAAAGAAGAAACCAACAATTTCTGGATTAAGAGAAGGACAGAGCAACTGAATTATTATCACAAGCTTTGCGAATAGACATTTCTTTGCCAATTTGTATGTACCTCTGCAAGCTAAGATTTCCTGCAATGGTAACAAAGAAATCATATTAAGAAATAGACTGTCGTTTGAAAATGAATTATTACAAAAACTGAACTGTAACTTACAAATTGGTCTGAACAAAACAATATCCAGTTTCACATATTTCTTATGATCAATGAATCATCTTTTGAAATTTCAAATTCATTAATGCTAGAGTTTATTTATGTATAATATTCTATAATTATTTAATATCATAATATCTTATCTCGTTAGAGAAACAGTGACCTATGTTATAGTCTAACCTACTGTTTGTTTCTCACTAGGTAAAAGGTCAGACATGAAAACAGTGGACTGACCTCCCCCCTATGCGCTCATTACATCATGATCTGCGTTAACCTTTCGGTTTGTGGTTTCCTATGAAGTCACATGCTTCATGAAGAGCATCACCTCGTGGTTTCTGCTGATTATCAGACTTCCTCTTTCCTCCAACTACACAGTTAAGGCAGGAGGCTGTTATCTGGTGCCACATTTCCTTTTTAATGCTGTGAATCACCAAAACATTACAAGAATAACTCAAACTTGCACCAAGGAATTTTATATGCTCTTTATGTTTGTTAATGTTACTCTGAACGTGACATCGTTTCGATGCCAGCTGTTAACTCATCAGTCATTTGCATCATTATATAGTCCTTAGACGCCAAGGCATGTTAGCTAGATGAAGTTACATAATTGAAACTATTTTTCTTCACCTTGTATTATTCTAGCTGTACCCACTGTATAGTTGCATTTCTGATTTCGTAGAGAACATAGTGCATAATAATTTACACCTGCTGAACTGATTGGTTCACAATTTAGGATTAGTACACCATTTTTTGTTGCGCCTTGTGGAAGTACTCCACAGCTCTTTAGATATAAAATCTTCAACAATATATAACATTTTGGGTAGATGAATATTTGAAACTAATTACTATGCATATAATAGAAACTGACATAACACCAAGTGCAAACGTATGAAAAAACTGCTTTTGTCATTTGAAAGAAAACTAATGCTCTTTTTAAAAATATCCATAAGAACATCAGAGAAAAACAAAAAAAAAAGGGGGGGGAAAGAAAAAAGAAACAGAAAACTGTTTCTGAAAAAAAAAAAAAAATGAAATAAACTGGTCAAAGGACGCAACATTGGTGAGTTTATCAAATTGCAAAGCAAGAAACCTTTATCTTTAAATTATTTTTTTGTTGATGTGGTTTATTTACGGACGCTGTTTAACATCTCAAGTCATCAGCGCCCCATTCAATTCACGACGTGAAACGACCGGCAAATTTTGCTCAGAGGCCTCTTCTTTCAGGCTTGAGGTTCTTTTTCGTGCCGTAAATGTCGACACGGGACCCACGGCTTTACTTACCTTCCGAAGGAAGCCATTGCTTAGGATTTTTACGCCCGAAAAAATTCATCGATCCTGGCCGGGTTTGAACCCGAGATCTTGGGTTTAGGAGGCAAGTATGGTTACCACTGCACCACCAGTACCGATATCTCTTTAAATGAGATGTCACCATACTTATAGAAATTTAGGACCTGGAGTGGCCAAAAGGTTAAAGCATAACCTTTATCCTTTTGACAAACGATGTCAAAATGATCATTTATCTAAATGTCGAACCCTTCAACTCTTTGAGTCTTTGAATTACGGTCGTCCATTAAACATGTTTTGAAAATATCCCCTTTATCATGCTAATATGTCTGAGCCCCTCTTAAATTATGTACCTGGATGGTCATACTGCAAAACTTTCCTTTGCTGCAATTCGCGAAGATTTCGAATACCGGTCAAAATATGGTTGAAAAAAGCGAAACAATATTTGGGAATGATAAGCGTCCTGGAGATGTGGAGAACTTCGTTGTAGATCACTGAGAGATGGGTGAGAGTGAACTAATACTCGAAAAAGGATTACAACAATTGTTACAGCAAGTTTACTTTAGAAAAAAAAAAAAAAAAAGATTTCAGCATAAGTCAAATGTGGGGGAGAGAGAACAAGAACAATTTAAACAAAAGAAAAATATCAAAAGTTGATACTTTGGTCTGCAAGTTTATCAAATAAGACCTTGCTTGTTACATTTTTCGTTCTGTTTAAAAAACAATAAAATCAGCACATTTTCTTGTGATTGGAGCAGTTTTAACATATCCATTACACCATAATATTAAAGACACAAAGAAACTTTGTCAGAAATGTTTACTATCTATGTTGAATAAATAAAATATAAATTTTTGTGTTTTAAAGTAAAACAATTCTATTTTATTATTTTAGGTTTCATTTAAAATAAACATTTCTATGTTTATTATTTGGTTGGAAATGCTACGATAAAATTGTTTATTGTTTTTCTTTTCTTTTAATTATACCATAATTTATTTAATATTATTTTATCTGCACTGAGCAGTATTTCTTCTCAAATCACAATACAGTTTACTATAAAAGAACACCTCTTAAAAGTTTAATGTAAAAATACGTTTCAACTTAGGTATTCTAAGACATTTTGGACATTAAAGTGTCACTGCTAAAAAGTACTGCTTAATTGTTAAATTGTAGAGGAAAAGATTTCAAGTATAGGGTTAGAGAACTCCTTGTTGGGGGTTTTTGAAATTGTTTGTCAAAAGAATACAGCTCGGCCCCAGTTTTATAAATGGGAATTACCTTTAAACCTGTCACAGTCAACTAATGCAAATTTGGGCAGCGGGCGGTATAGAGTTGAAGGGGCGAGAAACCTTACTCAGCAGTACAGTGCACTATCAGATTACGACAATGGCTAGTTTAAAAAGTTTACCGCTGAACGTGATTATTACACGTATTCTAAAGTTCCATTATTTTCTCTTTGAATGTTTCCTTCTATTTGCTGAGAACTATTTTTATTTGAAGAACAGGGTAATTCGGCTGTTAACACAATTAAGAAATAGAATTTACATTTTTGATCTGCTTTCCTTGTTGGTATAACAAAGGAAAAAGCAAACGATCTCACTGCTGTGGGACTGTGTCAGAGCGTTCATACGGAAACTGTCACTGTGAAAACAAATGATTTTAAGTAATAATGACACAACTTACTGCAGCAACTAACAGCAGTTTATCAAGTCAAGAACTTAGTGATTTTAAAGAATTTGCCAAGATATTATGCAAACTGCTTAATAAATTTGATTTAAGACTCCAAGATTTAGAAAAGTGGAATCCCATTTGAATATTTTTGCTACTCATTTTTCTGTTGATGTTGACAGTGCCCCTAAATAATTTAAACCAGCGTTTATAGATCTGGAATATGATCGTGAAATTAAGGATACATTCCAAAACTAAAGAAATTGACAAGATTTTTGCTTAAAATTTTCCTATCCCTCATTTTCACGAGTACACAGGTAAATTGCTAATACATTGAGCATGTTATTGTGTAAACAGGTTTTTAATTATGTCGTTTATCAATTTGAAATGTATTCTTCGGTTGTGAAATTAGTGAAGAACTAGCTCTAGAAAAAAAAAAAAAAATCCACAAATCGCGACGGATAAGCAAAGAATAGCTCGGGAGATATACAAACATAAACTGTTTATGGATAGAAGTATTGTAATTTAACATAAGATAATATTCAATGCGGATTTAATTAAAACGCGTTTATTTTTGAGAATCGAATAATTTGACCACCTCAAGCGAAACCTCGCTGGGACAGAGAGCGTGCAAGTATGCATTGCGTGCATACCAGCTGCCCGCTCGACGTCGAGACGGCGGATAGTTGTGACGTCGCAAGGTATTGAGTGGAGTTTGACTGGTGTAAATCAACAGATTTTGCTATCCTAATATCCATGAACACAGATAAAAGTAACTATTCTTAACGTTATGGTAAAAGTAGATTAGCATCTAAAGTAATTATTTGAGTTTCCGTCAATCTACATGTTAACCGGCATCCAAATTAATTACACTTAATAAAGATGCTAAATTAACAAACCATTACTTCTATATCCGCTAACATTTAAATCTTGTTAATTATATGATTATTAGAGGAGTTGTGCAATGACATAAATCAAAGAACACGAGCAGCACTGTTTTCAAAATAATCGTGCAGAAAAGCATTCAACTGATAGCACATAGCTACAAGTAAATAAAACGCTAACTGGCTTAAACAGGTAGGTATATAAAGAAGAGAATATATAAAACATGTACATTATGGAATTACGGATAGATGGGCATTACAGGTTTCTAAAAGCAGTATGAAATATTGGCTGCTTTGCATCAAAGCTTTCCAAGTTCAAACGATTAAAGATTAAAAATCAAGACGATTCAGCACTTCTGGTATGTTGCACACTGACAACTTGCAGCCTTTAGACTGGGGATAATTTCCAAATCGTCACTAGAAACTAATATACTAATGCTTTTAATATCCAGGTGAGATGTCAAGCCATTGACCCATCCCCAGCAATTAACAGACCAGTATTTGTGGGAACGTTACTGAAATGTGGCAGAGGACCATCATGCATGAAATGCGGTTTTCGGCCTATGATGAGTGGCACATCGGCATTTTGTGTTGTAAGAAGCCTCTATAGGGTTTGTCTTTGCGGGCAATGAGACGTCGACGTGAAGTCTGTATTCAGATGGGAATAGAACATTTACTTAAAGAAACGTGAAGAGTTGAGTGTCCTGATCATATTGATAAAACCTACTTTTATTCCACACACTCCTGATATTGTGACCTGTATTTTGAAACACTATATATTATATATACACTACTATGTGTAAACTTTCTCTAAGCATCACATATTCTAAAGCTCATTAATAGATGACATGTTAGCATGGAACAATTTGTTTGGCTGTTCCTTCGTTCTCTGGAATCAACATTTTATGGCAAGTTCGTCCCCGCCGTACTCCAGTGGATTTAATGGTTACTGACGTTTCACTTTTAGAAATAAAAGAATAGAAAATCATTCTGCATTTTCCTGGGTTTGCTGGGTAAATAGCACTGTTGGTTCTATGTCGTTATTTGGTTAGGCACTACTGCGTTAATAGTTTAAAATGTGATTTTTAAAATCCTGTCGTGCGTTTCACAGATTTTATTCATACTTATTAACACATTCAGCAAATTGAACTCGCAACCTCCTTTAATACTTTATACTTTTCATGCATTCAACAAAAAAAAGTTCACTTTCCTTGAGTAGCTTATATTTCAAAATTACTAGATGGAAACCGTGTATTGAGGAGATGGATTTGTAACGAAAGCGTGGTATTAAAAGGAATCGTAACATTGACAAGATATAATAAGAACATGATATTGTATAAAAGCACGCTGTATATCCTGATTAGTGAAACATACTGTATAAACCGAAACATAGTAAGGTGTAGACGTAATAAATATTAAAGGCTTGATTTGGTTCATTTAGGGACGCTCTTTAACATTACAGGTTATCAGCGTCCCATTCAATTCAGGGTGTGAAACGGCCGATAGATTGCTCAGAGGCCTCTTCTTTCAAATTTCAGGTTATTTATCGTGCCGTAAATGTACGACGCGTGACTCAGACTTTACTTCCCTTCCGAAGGAAGTCATACTTTGGATTTTTACGCCCGAAAAAATCCATCGATTTAGCCGGGTTTGAAACCGCGATCTTGGAAATATTAAGGGCGACTTTCTTTGCCACGCTGTGCATCCCAGAGGTGATGTGACCTGAAAGGGTCCTCAGAGAAACACTTGCATAAACAAAAAGCAATCCTCTTTTCCACTCACTTAAAGTATTAGTCTACGTATGCATGCTATAGATAGACAGAATTATTGTGCTGATGAAGTATTGTTTAGTTTTAAGCTTGACAAACCCAAATCATGAACCTCTTAGAACTTATGTCAGGACCTGGTGACTGTTGTTCTCATAGTACTGGAAAGTGTTTGAAAATAGCCCTTATGTCTAGACTCCTTGGGCATTACAATTGTATAAAAGGCCCCTGAATTTAATCAAAGATAGGAGAGAAGCCTTGCTGCTTGCAGGATCCACGTCCAACTGTATAAGAAACCCCTTTAATAAATACTTATACTTTTATCACAGTTGGTTGAGTTACTCAGCATCCGTCTGGAAACACCTCGTCTTTCCTGGAGGTGTCGACCTAGTTCAATTCCCCGAATAGACGCCTATTATCCCAATATATCATCCCTTCTCGTCTTAGCCATCAATACTGAATAGGGAAATTGTAGCACCGCATTACACAGAACATCGCCAAGTTGTAAATCAGTCGACGGACATCACAGCTTGAACTTCAGTTAATAACATCTCGGCAGGCGGTATTACAACCGAAACCTCGCATTTATATAATATATACTTTTTTACCTTTTAAGCTAAAATGATTATTTTATTTTGTGGATACCCTAATTATTTTAATATTTCAAATTGCTTTGATATTTTGGTCTTTATGGAAGCCGACGTAATAGAACTTTGAACTATTTTGTGTTTATTCTAGTCCTGCAGTTGTGCATGTCAATTCGGTACTTCATTTTGCAGGTACCTAAGCACAAATTACTGCCTCTTTTCGCATGTTCGTGTTCGCTGCGAGCTATTGCTTTGGCATGCTTCCGATCATGGGCAGGCGGATAGAAGTTATCATGGTATGCAGGCCAGTCGTCCCGTCTCGAATATCAACAGGAGGAGTGTATAGCAACGTGACCGCTTCCCGTATAGATAACAGGATCCGCCACCTACGCCCCTGTCTCATCCATAGCCATGGAAATGAGAGCAGGTTCAAACAGACATTGCAGGTATGTTGGCGATTGTTTAAGAAGAGGCATCCAGTGTCGGCCATGTGATCACTCAAATCAATGCCTGAAATGATTCACGTTTATCCTAAATAAATAAACACTGACATTGGGAGTAGTGCTTGGCTTGTTTCCAGCAGCTCTAACATTATAAGTGACTTTTTAAAATCTAATCCATCCTTTGCTGTTTGCCCTTTGTATAAGTATGCCATTTGAAATGAATGTTGGTCTTCAATTGTCATTTATTTTGTTGAAATTGTCATCTTCAATTCGTAAAAATTGCATTTTGAAGGCTAATTTCCTTCTACCCTAATTTTTCAAAATCTGGTTATTTGAGAAGCCGCGTTTTTATCGCCTCTCAGCAAAAACGAAGCGAACAATATTCTTTTATATTCAGTTTAAGCATTTCCGTATTGAGCGTCCATAAACATTGCTAATTTCCTCCATTTAAAATCCAGTTTCTATCCCTGCAGGAGTTACCTTTACATTTCACTTGTTCACACGATTTCCTCGCATCCTAGCACTGATGAGGTTCATAATGTTACAAGTATGGCGCATAACATCCTCCTGGAGGACTGGGTATGAAATCGGATCACTAATCCATGGAATTGGCAAAAAAGTTAGTGCTTTTTCTCATTATTTGTGTACATTACATTGTTTTCTTTATTTTCCCCATCTTTTGTGAAGATGTGCCATATAAATATTTTAACACGATGACGCTATAGTAAATAACTTGTTTTCATACTTTATTTTTCCTGTCTTATGAAAGAACCTTACACGTACTATTTCCGACTTATTTTTAATATTTTAAGACATTGTTTTTCTATAAAAGCAAAATAGCATTATTTACCACAAATAAAACCACCAATTCTCCTAAAATAGCTTTTAGTCAGGCTATAGTTCTGTTGCAATCTCTCTCCTTCACATATTACAAACCTGAATCCTTTGACATTTGAAAACAATTACTCATTTTTTATTTTCTTGATACAGAGTTATCAAATAGAGTAGTTATAAAAATAATCGGCGATGCAGGTCATACTTACAAAATTAAATGAATTCTAACCTGACATGAAATGTAAAAGAAATTCTGCTAAGAATGCTGAACGATTAATTAATTCCAGTGTTATAATTTATGTTTGTCAAAATTATTTACTTTCTGGAATTGTTTTTACAAATTTGCATGATTTAAGTAGCTTTCCGATTACAAACTCTTTTATTTAACCTTCCAACTGAAAATAAACTACAGGCAGGGAAAAGTGCATAATACAACATAAATAACAGACAGATTTGGAGGGTATCTGCTTTGCTCCAGTCGGGGAGAGGACTAAATGCCAGGAAGTGTTTGGGCTAGGGAATAGATATAGGGTGTTCATAGTAAATGAATAAGTTTTTAAGCAAAAATAAGATATTCAAACTACATATATAGCTAAACTGTAAATAAATTTTATCTGTATATTATTTAGTAGCTTGATAATTCTTAATATTAAATACGTTATTTACACTACAGCGTTTTTCTATACCATTTGGAAAAGTTTAACAATCGTTAACGGTTATTGAGAAAATAACTGCTTGTAGTTATTTTCCTTAGCATTGGGTACTATACAGTGTATATGTAAATTCTACCAACAAACTTTGAGAGTGTACAGTAAAGGCTAATATAGGCCGTGTAATTAAATCCCAGAGAAGGGGAAGAGGATCCATTCAACCCCTTCACTTCAGGGTAAGGACGTTTGTTTATCGGTTTCTACTACCACTTGAGCACCTATCCCTTCACATGAGTAATTATCGCTTATCTAAATCAGAATAGAAAGTAATAGAATAGCACTGAACAAAAGCTTTTATGATGTAAAATGATCTTTAATTAACATAAGAAACATTTGTCCTTTACCTAATTAGAAAAACTGCACAACATAAGAATGTTTGGCCTCAGTCCCTTCACCTACTGACGTAACGAGTACGTTCCCAGCACGTTGAATCCACATGCGCTGGTAACGACTGGTAACTCGTTTCTTACGGAGCCATGAGGTTCAGATGATTGCATTATTGTTCTGGATTCTACTTTAACTTTCCAGTCATTGTTTTGTTACAGAGCACCTGCAACTGTGTATAGTAACTATAGAATATTACCTGCGCAATATGACAAACATCGCTAAGTTGTCGTGTTGCAGTGCGGGCTGCTTATAGCATATCCTTACTCGTAAAATGTTTAATACCTTTCAAAATTGGCAGTCCAAACTTTTTGCTCCGACTTAGCCCCGGAAAAACATACCTCCCATTATTTGCTTGCCGCTTTATCAATAACTAAGCTAAAAGAGATAAGATGTGTCACCACTGATAATTAGTGATTCAATTTAAGCTTCTAAAATGTCCCATAGTTGCTTATTTGCAGCAAGTATAGTAAAGAGTCGGAACGAGTTCTGGATCGGAAAAGGGCTGTGAAGAAATACCCATGTAGTCCAACAGTGTTCACTATAATCGTATTGATATCACACGTTGAGAAATTGTTACAAAAAGAAAAGGTGGAAGAAATAAACATAGGAGACATAACATCTACTCGCTAGAATATGCACATGACTTTGTACTAAGAGAAGCAAATGGTACAGAATGGGAAAAAACACGAAAAAATGGTCTTCAGATAAGAAAGAAGAAAGAAAACAGCAAACAAGTGGAAATGAACAGAAAAATAATAGGAGAGGTCAACGAATTCAAAAATCTGGGATGCCTATTTACAAGAAGCCTAAATCATGCGAAATAAGCCAGTAACACAGCAACAATTGCGATGAAACATGCTTGGGGCATTAGGGAAAGGGAATTTGGAGATGAACACAATGTAGAATCGCCTAGTAATGGCATTTTATTCTACGCATCAGACACATGGCGATGGTAAGAGCAACCGAAATTGGAAAAATCACCTGAGTGGAACTCGGCCTTACACGCACATTAATACAACAGACACAAAGATTGAAAAGGTCGGGAAAGCCCAGTATCGCCAAATATATAAGCGAATAAGAACAGAGGACACAAAACCAAATAGTCACGCGGAGACGAAACAGACAAAGAAGAGGTCTCCAGAATTTACCAAGAAAAGGAAGAAACAACAGGACGCCTTGTAAACGAGTGCGCGCCAGTACGAAGTAAGAGCCTGAACATCCTGAGCGAGAGGTTAGGTTAAGTCCCCCCCCCCCCCCCCCCCCGAGCATGAAACGGCCGATAACTTTGGCTTGAGGTCTCTTCTTTCAGGCTTGAGATTCTTTTACGTGTTGTAACTCTACGACAGGGTACCAACAGCTTTACTTCCCTTCCGAAGTAAGCCATTCTAGGGTGTTTACAATCTAGAAATCCATTGTCTCTGGCCACGTTTGAGCCTTCAACCTTGGGTCTACGAGGCAAATATGGTTAACACTAGGCCACCAGAATTGACTCTGAACGACAAAGGTGGCGGAAAAAACTATGAATTTCATTATCGAAAGACAGGAAATAAAAAACACTACCATTACTACTACTTGCATTATTAGTGTGGCTGCGACCATCTCAATCAGTCAAGTGTTGTGAAGCATGCAACCGTTTGAACGGGATCGCTTATTTCTCAGAAGCATATTTGAAAATAACTTGCAAGCAGGGTAGAGCGCCTATTGCGCAAGCAACGTCTTGGCAGCGTGCACGGCGAATTGCCTATGCAAGGACTTGAAGTCCATAATCATTGCCTGTAACTCGGAAGCGCCAGCAATAAGTCCATTCTAGGCTTGTTCGTAAATGTTATATATATATATATATATATATATATATATATATATATATATATATATATATATATATACTCGTATATTCTGCATCTCCTTTTGAAGTCTGATTGCTGACTGTTTTTTTATGAGGATATGCCTCAGCGCTGCACCCATTACTTAACCTGTTACACCGATAGAAACGTATATCATCGAGCCGAGTCTACATGTGCGGTACTTTGTATCCACAGCTCTGAAAATAATTAGCTTCCTGATTGTGTGTTTAAGAAAAACACATATAAGCATAGTTATTTCGTGTGCTGAGATTTTGATATTGAGCTATAAAATCGTAGTAAAAATCCCATAAAATGACTTAAAAACTTTAAAATTACCCAAACATTCGACGAATAAATTGAAAAGGAGATTATTTAATAATAATAATAATAATAATAATAATAATAATAATAATAATAATAATAATAATAATAATAATAACAAATACAATATAATAAACTGATCAATGATTATTAATTAAAACTTAATTTGTTATTCTTCTTACAAGAAAAATAACTTGATTAAATAAATGCACATCGAATGCTGTCGTTATTAGGACGTTATGCGCTTTTCCCAAAGTTGAAATAATCTGTAAAGAAAAGTTCGGCAGTTGAGCACATTTTTCAATGGGAATATTCCTGAAAAAATTGTGCATCTATCTACGTGAACGGCGTATAGGCTTAATTCTTATCTCATTCCACATTACGTAGATAAACCATGTCAATGAGTGCGTTCTCAAAAGAAAAGGAAAGTTGATAGTTGAACAGCAAGCTCCTATATATCGAACGATTCCTTTCGGTTTACCTGAAGTGCACTAAATCACTAGATGCAACTTCTATTTCAGTGCCAGACATATTAAAAGTTTCCCCTTCAACACCTGAGCGCTTGTAGCCTGAATTTTTGTCAAGAATACGTTTCATTTTTAATAGTCTTCGGTTGTTCTAACCACATCTTCCAGATTGACAATGAATAACTGAACGTGTGATATTTTAGTTAGCATGCCTATGTAAAATAAGCACAAATTCATGAAAACCATTACATAATGATGAAAATATAAGAAACCGACCTAAAAATAATGAAACAGACAAATTCTCCTAAAATGACAGATTATGACCCAAAATTAAAATAAAAAATCTAAAAACAATGAAATTACCAAAAACCGACCTAATTAATTAGCATTTCTCTCATCTGGAGAAATGTTCGATATTTGTGTACAAGTTACCTGTTTATATGACGTACCAGCTATCACAATCCGGAACCTGGTCATTATTAACTGTTTATCACGGAAAGTAATCAATAATGATAATTTAATTTGAAATGTTGTACATATATTTTAGAACCTGTTGCTCTAAAGCACGACCTGATCATGAAGACTGCCCACAGATGTCTGTTACGTCAGTCTTCCTTAAACATCAGTTAGTTGCACGTTAGGGTCCCTGTTGTCGCTTTTAGTATCAAAGGCAAAATTATCTGAGGCAGATGTTAATGGACTATGCACGTTTGGAATGCAATTAATTATCGAGCAACATGATGCCATATACTGAAACTATATCTATTAACAATTTTAGACTGCAACAACAATTCTCAGAGTTATATAGGACCTGTTTGTACAGACATGTCCTGATTTTCGAAATGTGCTTTGCCCTTCTATGAAAGCATACACGTTTTGTGTATTGTATGAAATGATTCAGGAAAATTTTCTCTGTCAAGGGAAGAGAATCTAGAGAGCTACTAGACAACAATTATCACGTGTTTTTAACTATCCAGAATATATTTTATATTATGGAGTTACGCTGAACGGTCTGATATATTGTCATACTGCAACGTGTATATTGCATGGCTTCCTAACAGAAGACTAGAAAAAAATGGCATCTATATTAGCAATTGTAGTGCTTTCCTCTCGTTCACTTTGCTATCAGCAAATACTACTTTTGTTTCTGACGACTTTGTTCTATTGTTACAGTGCTGATGCTGTTTGTTGTTTTACTAGTGGTGATGGAATGGGATAGGAGTTTACAATGAAGGTAGATAAAATAAGAGAGGAAAAAATGGAATTAGGCTAGATAAACAACTAATGGTGACTCGGAAGTTATGTGGTTGTTTCGGAACAAATGACTAAAAGCAACAGAGAATATAGACCATTTGGAGGTGTCAAGATGAATTATGGCTGCAACGAAAAATGCAGTAAATTCCAAGTTGTTTATCTTGAAATAGCTAATTTCTTTTTTTGTATACTCGCGACTAGGGTTAGCCTTTACTTTTCCCAGCTTAAAACACAGAAGACAGTGAAGGTCTTTGATACACATGCATTTTCCACCTGCATTAATGTAATAAGTTTATGATAAAGCACTTTTTAACTATCTATCTATTTTACCCAGAGATGAGAGTGGCATAAGGAATAAACTTCTAATTTAAAAAATATTATTTTCTCTACCGTTATTTCCGTTTACAAACTAGATACGATAATAAAGTTGTGACACACGCCAAACACTTTGCTGCTCTTTTCTCTATGCTATCTATGTGTACGTTAACCAGTAATATTACAAATGAACCAAGAGAAGTGCAAGCATTTTTTAAAGCGACAGGAATTTTTTAAAAATTTTATTCAGCGTTTTTAGAAGTAAAATTATTTCATTTTTTTATTCTATTTTACTTTCTCTCAACTGCAGAAGGAAACGGACTATCAGTAAAAGCGGGGGGTGGGACTAATATATTTTACTGTTCAACGTATTCCTTCATAAGGAATTTGTACATTATTAAATAAATTATCTCGTTATGGGTTTCTGAAGCCATGCATTTAGGAAATAATCGCAGCATTTAAAGAAATGATGCTATTCCTTCAGCGCCTCATTACGTTCCCTCAATCACGCCACAAACATCCCACATCTTTTATCATATGCTGCGGTAAAGTACAAAGTGATAGGTACGCTAACAACACTCCCCGGGCTAACTTAAAATTCAACCAACATTTCATCCTCATCGTAAAAGAAAAAAGAAAAAAAAAAAGAAAAAGAAAGAAAGAAAAGAAAACAACACACACACATTTTCCAACCTGACAGAATTTTTATCTTTCTCTTGCTGTAAAACCTGCGAGATGTTTGAGATTTTGAGCTTAAAGCTTCTGAAACTTAAAGTCTTAGAAGAGAATATCGTTGTACTCGGTGAGATGCATCCATTACACATAACTGTCTCCTGTAGTCAGACTAGCCACATTCTGTGATATGACAACAGATCATACCAAGGCGTGCCACGCTGCTACCTATCAATTATTTACAGTGTTTCCAGTGTTGTCTATGTTACTTTTGAGCAACCCTTATATTTTAAATTATTTATTTCATCAGTTAAGTTAAATATAAGTACCTAAAATTTCTCTGATATTTACACTTCTTTGTTTATCTAAAGTGGTTGAACGTAGAAACCTCGTCTCTGCTTTTGCGATTCTTCTTTTAAAGGACCTTATTACTGTCTAATTTTCACTACCATAAGTGAAGACGGAAACGGTTATCTTGTAAATTTTCATTTGTGAGCATTCCCTTGGTTTAGCTTTAAGTGTACATCACCACGTGTCTTTATTCCTGCATGAGACACACACACAGCAGCCCAAATAATTAAAATTGTTTACTTGTTTTATAATATATCCATTTATAACAACTTTTCATCTTAAGTAACGTTTTCCCAAAAATGCCATCGTATTTATGTTCATTTTCAAATTATATTGTCTGATTCATTAATATAGTAAATAAACATCTGAGATCATCGTTCTTTCTCTTCTCAAATTATTCCAAAAGCTTCACTACAATTATTATTTTCTTATAAATAATTTTAATTACATTTATTAATTTCCTATCTACATCAACTCTTCCAAAGCTTCCTGTATTCCCATCCTTAGGACTACATCAAAAGACTACCTAATGACCCAAAAAAAGCTGTGCTTATATTCGGAGTGGAATATAGCAAACTCCACAGTGGATTAAATTCTTTTACAGTTGAAGCTGGTTTTAGCATGCAATATATTAATATGCAAAATAATTAAAGTTAATTGCCTCACATCAATGACTTTGGCTATTCACTAGCCACAAAAGGAGACTTTTACGGAAACCAGTGCAATTAATAATTGAATATTTGTAATTATGTACTATCTCAAACAAAAGTTCTGGACACATAAGTTTATAATTAACAGAGAAAAGTAAATCTATATAAGTATGTTTCTTAGCTTGGACTATTTCAACTTTTTCGTGCTTTCTTAGTTTGCATTACTTAGCTATTTGCTCTAAGCATTTAATTCCAAATAGGGATGTAATTTTATTATGTATGAGTAATTTATAGTCACATAACGAAGTAAACTTTACAGGATAAGTTATCTCACTTTCTTTTATTTACAAATTCACCTAAAGACTATTTTTTATCTTCATGGCAATTCTGTTGATTTAGCACTTTATGGCCTTCGCTTGTAAAATATTTTTAGTTACGTCAGCTTATTCCTCATCTAATAGAGTTTAAGAATCATTTTGTAGCTGTCTCATCAAATATAGAGGGAAAAATAACAGGGGGCGAGTTATAAATATCAGATAACTTTTGAAAAAAAAATGTATTAGCATTATATGTTTAAAGAACGTACGCAAACCCGTAAGTGCAATAAGACATTACTCTTAAATATTTAATGAAAAATATCCATCACACTAAAACGTGTGTATTTCAGAGTGTTTCTAATCCCAATAACTAAAGAGTCAATATAAAACATACCCGCGTATTTTTAGTACACTGCAGAATGCAGTTATATTTTCTTTGTTGCTTAAAGGGCGTCAAAACAATTACTTTAATGTTGAAATATAAACAAGAAAATTAACAACAATATTCAATGTTGTTCTTTTTTTTATCCATGCCAGAATATTTTTCATAAGCTCATGAAGGCATTTGAAAGAACATATTCATTGCTCATTTCTTTTTTTCTAAAATGCAAAGATAGCTGCCTTTGTTATTGGCAAAGCAAATATGAGGTGCAGAAAGCTAAAAGCTATTTTTTGGTTCCTTCCTTACGTATATTCTCTTGAGAAAATAATATTACTATGCTCTTCGATTATGCTCCTGACAAGAGTTGCCAATGCTTCGTTGACTGCTTTTCGAAGTTTGCGGTCAATTCGGTTAGTTTTAGAGGGTTTTCTTCTAGTTCTTTTTAAAGGAGAAACTTGTGATTACCTGAGGATAGTTCTTGTGTTAGTAAAATTACTTTATGACTTTTTGATATTTAATCAACTGTTCTTCCAATTTATTGCCTAAAATTATGCCTAAAGTGCATTAAGTAGCAGTACTCCTTTTGAGAAAAGTCCCCGGTTATCCCACGCGGGTTCACCAGAATGCCAGTATCGAACACTAATCACAGCAAGCCCTCTTTTCTTAAGTGCATCAATATAAGGCTACTAAATCTCAAAAGATCCTTGCATGACTTTCCCAGAAGATACCTTTATCTTGATTTTTTTTCCTGGCCCGACGACGACAGATGCTTCAACGCCTAGGTGGTCTCTTACTCTCTGGTTTGTATGTTTCCTTCACGAACATACGTCAAATGTTATTGATAAATTATCTGTCACGGGACAGCTGCCTTGGGACCCATCTACTTCGATGTCGTCATAGTTTTGCGCAGCATCATAACTCTGCTGAATTCTACGCTCATTAGTCAAGGATTTGTTGCTCAATCTATTTCACCGTCTCAGGTACAACGCAAATTGACCGTCCACTGATATTCTGTCTTCCGTTTTTAAATATTTCATCTCTCTCTCCCCTAACTCAAATTATTATCTCCGTATTGGACCTTCATTCTGCTGTAGACTTCATAAATTCACGGACCACAAAAAGGCATAACGCTTCGTTGATCTTCCTCGGTGAACATATGCAACATGGATACATTACCGTTCAATGTTACATAGTACTTCTGTTATTTAATGACTTTTTCTTTTGCAATGTTAATTTTGAGAGGATTCAAATATTCCTATTTTCCCTCCTCTGTTGCATTTCATTTACAGCTTTCACTGATTGCGTATACTTTTTTTTTTTTTTTTTTTTTTTTTTTTTTGCCTTCCGCTGTCTAATACTTTGTTGACACTGACATCTGTTAAACCAATTATCATATATAAGGAGAAAATATTGAACCTAATATCGGTCTAAGGATATTGCGCTCTCCTCTGGGCCTAAAGCTTGCGGATTCAAACGAGCCTGAGGCCGATATATTTTTCCGGACGTAAATATTTGAGCATAAGTCCTCCGGGAGGAATTTTAATCCTCGGATCTCATGTCGTAGGTTTATGGCGCGTTAAAGAATCTGAAAAAATAGATTCCTAGACAACATTTACGGCTATTTCACATTAAAATAAACCTTAATTACTTGCTAGATGACACTTAAAAGTGAGACTGATCTACTATCCTTCTGACATCTATAGGTATTAAGTGTAACTAAATTCGAATGGTTTATATGGTCTATTAACTTCAGAAACAGGCTTACACCTAATCCGTGTTGTTGATATTAGACACGTAATACCAGGAACTCTCTTATTATTTTGACAATTACGCTCATATCATGAAACCTATATTAACACTAAACAAAACGTCATATTCCTAACTTTGAAATTTGAACTAAGGACAGCGAAGAGGGGACCAAAGCAATCTGTGCATAAAGTGCAACAAATACTAAACGCAAAAACTTACTATTCGATAATGGACTACCACCCGATGTTGTTGTTGTTATTATTATTATTATTATTATTATTATTTAATTGTTGACTGTAACTTTGGAGTTTACTTTGCTCTTTCGTGGACAGAACGAAACCGCGAAATGGGTAAATACTAACCTAACATTATAATAATAGACGGGACTCATATTATCATTTGCGAAAAACGCATGCGCAGGTGAATTTGAATGTCCAGTAAAAAGGAAAAATCGGGCCTTAAAAAGAACACCGAAAGGCTTAACAAGAGGAGAGAGAGAAGTTTGAAAGAAGGGAGAAGAAGTGTAGAGTTTATCATGGGAACAGGTGTCGTCATAGAAACGCCTAGCTGGAGAAACTCAGCAAGAAATACAAACTATGGCGACACAAACATGAGGAAAGAAAAAGTACAAAAAGAAAAGGAGTGAAAACTTGTCTATGTAGGAGGTTGCGCATCTGTTTCTGTACCACATAAACAGATCCTTTTTTTTTTTCTTCTCCTCCTTCGTTTCTCCCTTCCCAACAGCAACAGCGTGAAAACAGAAGGCCTTTTTAACTTTTTGTACCCTCCGCGACCCTCCCCTACTTTTTAATATTATTTAAGGGTGAATACAGAGGGTAGGGGCAGAAGAGGGGACCCCATCTTCATAAACAAGGTTCCACATCGCAGGAGGGGAAGGTGTTTGACATGTGGGAGTCCTTTCCAATGATGAAATGCATAAGTGAAAACCTTTAAGATCTATGGCAGAAATAAAGTGCCCTGTATTCCACCTTAACAACTAAAACGCCCAGTTAGAGTAGCGGCTTTGGAAACGTTTACGAGAAAATGCTCGCAGTATTTATGTATTAATAGGACATTTGTACATTTAATTCCCTACATTTGCTCTTTTTCAAAAGTATTCAGTTGACTAAACCTGCCTTTTGATGTAAGGTTTGAAGTTAGCATTTCAGGCAGTGCTTGATTAAAATATTAACAAAATGCTTCACAAGAGACTAATAAAATTCTAAAACCGCTGTTTCAGAGCAAGGAAAATCTCCGAAACAGGCTGCTGTATTCTTAGTGTGTTAGATTTGTTAAGTACTTATAGACCTGGCTGGGCATTGCTGTTAGGAATTGGATGGGTATGGGGAAATTTCACAAAACTTGACTATACTCAATAGCACTTACGATGCATGAAACAAACAAAACAAAAGAACAAAAACTACAAAAAACTATAAAAAGAATTTAGATATAACACACTTATAAGAGTTGTTGAACCCCTCTTAACTTACACTGCTCATTATTGAGCCTTTGTAGACTTTTAAAGATGGCTTGCAGCACTTAGGAATATTCTCATAAAAAGCTTAGTTTATTACAGTTTTAATATATAAAAACGATTACTGTGTCATTCGTTATGTCCTACAGCCTGCCCAATCAGCACTTGGATTCCCACTGCAGTAATTGGACGCAGGTTTTTCTCTTTCTGAACTATACATTTAGTTAAACTCTTAATTTTAGAATGTCGATTTACTAATCTGCTGTGGCACATGCAACCCTTGTCCAAATTAAACGTTCTTGAAAAGTTTTACTGGATAAAGCCATTATTTTCATAGCCAAATAAGCTATGATATTTAAGTGTCAGTTATTTGCAAAAACAATTAAAAATCAAGGAAAAAGTCACAACAAAATTATGCAGGGGGAGGGAGATAGAAGTGCAAGTTCTGCTACTATCACTGCAATTTAAGATGTTATGCATACGCTTTATTTTTAACTTTCTAATATTTGTTTCCACGAAACAAAATTTGTAATAGTTCGTTTTCTGTATATGTTCATGTATCCGAATACTGCGTTAATAATAATATGCCAATTTCAAAGCATGGTGTACGTGTATTTGTGCATTCGACATGGGATTACAAAATACTTACTTCAGTATGTTTAACAGTAAATAATGAGTATTTTCAATATTTTCTGTTGCAAAATAACTCATTTTCAGTAATTACAATGAGTTTATTTGAGTTGCGGGCCATCTGAGCACGGATGCTTACTGAGGATAGTGCAGCGGAAAAAGGAAGATAGGGTCGCCTCGCGTATAAGTTTTTGTTTTAAATATTTACTGTGTTATAAGAGATGTTGAAAATGATGCTCCTAAGTGGCAATACATTGCCGGCATCTGCGTAAGAAATTCCTGTATTTGTTTACTTTTCTTCGATAAGAACAGAACACGTTTCTGGTCTTTGAGAGATCCTGTTTGTCATATCGTTTTAACGAGTTGTAGAACAGTTTCTCTAACACGATAGCCAAAATATTTGCTTGTTAATCTCTACAAGAATTTGTTTTCATGTATTATATATACATAAAACATGTTCAAGACTATATGTAGTGGCTCGACTAAAGAAAAAGTATTAGCACACAATTTACACACAATGAAAGCACGGAGTATTACATGAACACTCAACCAATCGCTGATAAAATCTCCCTACACTAACTACAAGATATCTGCTGATACATTATACCGACTTGATGACTGGTTTCTCCCAGTAAGTCGGCCCTGGTGGTGTAGTGGTAACCATACTTTCCTCCTAAACCCAAGGTCGTGGGTTCAATCTTGGCTAGAATCGATAGATTTTTTTCGGGCGTAAAATCCTAAGTATGACTTCCTTCGGAAGGGAAGTAAAGCCGTGGATCCCGTGTCGTACATTTACGGCACGATAAAGAACCTCAAGTCTGAAAGAAGAGGCCTCTCAGGAAAATTTGTCGGCCGTTTTACGTCCTGAATTGAATGGGGCGCTGTTGACCTGAGATGTTAAAGAGCGTCGGTAAATAAAACAAATAAACAAAAAATTCTCCCAGTAGGTAGCCGCGTTCTACAGGCTCGTAACTCAAATTAACCTCACTGTGTTCTATGCGTGTACGTTTAAGTAAAATGTAAGGTTATACTTTTTTAATGTTATACCTAATAATTTCCATTAAATTAACACTTCCTGAACGAGTTTATTTCCACAAGAAAGGAATTATGCACTCTTCAGAAATTTCACTCCGTGTAAAATCGCTCTCTTTTAACTCAGTTGGAAATCAACGCTTTCTGCCCTTACACAATACCGGTTTATTCTTTGAATTATATTACTTGCTTAAGAACATAGTCAACATAGTCAATATGCTTTGAGTTTTTAATATATTCTTAGGTACTCATAAAAACATTTGAGAAATGTTCAGAGCAATAAGCAGGGATTTTCAATTATCAGCACTTTTCTTATCTATAAGATCAGATCGAATCAGAACTTCCCTAGACTTGATTCAGATATTTCTTAACATACATATAGATAACACTAAGGGAGGAAAATAAATTATTAAAAAATAAAACGCCAACCGGAACACAGGCTACTAGAGGTTCGAATATTTTCCTATGCTATAACGAATGGTGCTACATATTGTGGCCGTAAAATAATAAAAGCTAAATACAGACCGGAACTAGAAGAGCGCAGACAGTATAAAAGAGAGCTAATTTCAAGCTAGGTATCTCTTGCATAGCAGGCAGATATAGCCGTGATGCTAAAATAAATAAAACGAATGCTATTTGGAGCATAGTTCCCGGAATCGCTACAGCCCAAGCCGGCACTTGTTGCATCGACTGCCGGGTACAAGTTACAGGCGGCTCCCCTGCTAGTCTTGTTAATTACAGACGACATGCGAATATGTGCATCAGTGTCAACTCGCCGGAAGCAGCCTGTAATCTCCCCGATAAGCAACACAATACCTGGAATTATTTTTCAACTAAGTTTACGCGAAATTACTCGGGAACAAAGAAACAAAAGGATATTTTAGTGTCAAAGAAAATTCTAAAGGCTCCGTACAAAATAACATGAAGCACAGTGATTCATGAACTAAGTCACATATTTCATTTAGTAGTTATTAGACGACGCAAGACTGAATGAACAAAGGTATTCTAAAACAATTAAAAAATAGAAAGCATAGAACTTAAATACAATTTACAAGGAATGAGCATGGATAACTCCGAGAAAGCAATAAAGTGAATGTGGTTAACATGTAAAATGTACAATTGTGTGATACTTTCCTGCAATATACGATGAATATAATCTCAATGCAATTTAACGGCTTATTACAAAAACCGGAAAAGCCCACAAATTAATATCACCTCAATGTCGTCACACCTATTTTACAGCACAATTTATTTCCATAAAAACTTTATAGGTTCGTCGGAAGAGTCAGTTAAAAATCATTGGTTTGTACAAAGAGCAAACATGTAACTTCTGTTTCCATATATCCAGTGTTTGTCAATTTGTTTAATATACAATGTAAGTTGGTAGTATCGCAATCAGGCCAGTAAATTCTTTCTCACTTCACTTCTCAATATTGAATGTTATAGATCTCACTATTAAAATTATTCCCACCCTGGATGACGAACATTAGAAAAAGAAGGAAAAGAAGTAATAAAGCAAGCTAGATAGAGAAGGAGAGCATATCGAGAAATTGGTTGCAGGTTGCAAAATTGGTAATGACTGAAGGTAAGTTACGTTTATTCGAATATTATTATTATTATTATTATTATTATTATTATTATTATTATTATTATTATTATTTTATAATTTCTTTTAAATAAAACTGAACAGCAACAGTGAAAACTGCTAAAATGAAAGAAAATACTTTGTTTTAATTTTGAACATATCTCAACTTTATTAATCTTTATATTGCTGATACTAGCAATAATAATCCTATAGTATGAAGGAGCCATTGTACATCAGCAGATTGCTGGTATGTCTTAAGATATAGCGGCGCGGTGTACTAGAGTTAGTACGTGGGGTTCCCCGCCGTTATATCTTGCTGGTATTGTGTGGTCTCTGAAATAGTTACTTTATATTTTATTGGTTTACATTCATTTCTCCTAAATACGAAATATCTTACATGGACAATAATATTAACTGTCTCTATGGCTCAGTGCTCAGCGTTGCTCTGCTGTTCGGGAGGTCTTGGTTTCGATATCCGGCACCAGGTTAGAAATTTTCTAAATTAAGGTGGTCTGGAGCGTAGTCCACCTAGCCTCGTGAAGACAACTGGGCTGTCGCCCGATAAAGGGGTGGCGTCCATAGATCTAGAAAGCCGCGTGATGACCGGCGGAGTGTTGGCATGCTTAAAAACCTCCTGAAATACTGTTCTCTGCCGATGATGTCAAAGACGGAGGTAGAGAAAGGGCAAGGTCCGTGAGGGCTGTCTCGCCAAGAAAAACAACAATAATATTGCAATCTTTTACTGTTTCTATTGCACATGTTCCATTTTAAAAATTTTCAGAATATTAAAAAGATAGGAATGCGAAGTATCCAGCACGATTTTGCAAAATGTCTGATAAAATACACAGGACTCCCATTTCGGGACTGATGCTATACAATTAGAGGGGGGTGCTTCACAATTATTGACGAGGAATGGCGTCGTGGACATGCAGCACATATAAATTAAGAACTGAAGTTAAGAATATTAAATTTATCTTAATATTCACGGAATAACCAAGCATCGACTGAACAGAAACCAGACTGGTACAATCTCCAAGAAACAAAACAACTTCTCATTAGAATAGACTGAAAAAGACACCAAATCCCATTGTTACTTTGAGTTAACTCCTTCGAGACAAGCCAGTCACAGGCGATAATCCAAATTAAAAATTCCTTGCAGAAGATCCGACTGTACAACACATACAGTTTAAAAGTTTACATAACAACCATATCGATGCTTCTTATAAAAGTTACTGGACAGTATCCGCTCTTTTAACACCCAACACACTTCTGGACACCCAAGCGACACATACACTGCAAAACTGCAAAATAAAAGCTGGGGAAAACAATTTGAAGGGAAACCAACACTCATTAAATACATTGTGAAAAGCGATTCATAATTTAACATATGTATGCAACATTTACCGATATCTTGAACATGAAGTCACACCCGTGTTTTAGAATTCCATTCCATTAGAACATCTAAGAGGTTGCTTGTTCTGCTGTCCGGACAAAACAAAAATAAAATAACGCTAGTGTTTGGTTTTTATTATAAAGATCTACAAACGGGTCACACAATGTACTTATATCAGGATACAGTTATTTACTAAGCGATTAAGATTTTTTGTTGATAGAGCACAAGAAAAGGAAGATGAACAATGCAGATGTTCTGGAAACCTGGTATAGGGAAACTATTGAAGCATTTACTTTTCCTCACCCATTCCTAGTGAAGATAATAGGACAAGAAACGTGAAAGTAGAACCATTCTTTCTGCAAACTTCAAAACCTGCTTTTCAATTGCAGCAGATCCGGATAGATGTAGAAGGTATTTTGTCGCGCTGGGAAACTGTTACTTTAGTATCTTATTCGTAATAAAAATCAGATATGACAAGATTATACAAATAAAACTTGAGTTTAAATAATTTGATGCAGTTTATAGAAAAACAGAAAGTCTTCCACAAAGACATCCTTAATGGTACTCAAAATGAAAATCGTAACTACGAAGACATTGAAGCTGATAATTAAAAATTAACTTCGCAAAGCGTATAATATTTTTAATGCTAAAACTATGTTAAACACCTTGAAAATATTTCTGCTACTTCTACAGTGAGAATTATTTAATTTTTACAAAAAAAAAGTTAAAGTTATAGTTATAATTTTATTTGTTTTGTTAATATACAAAGTTATCACACGCCAAGTAAGTATCAATATATAAATATTGTGAATGTTGTTTGAATCTTTTTCCTGCTTCCGTTTTAGTGCGATGTTATTATTTTATCCATTCCTGGAAAACACTTTATATGGTCAAGTCTTTTTTTGTAATACGCCCCTCAGTAACATAAATGAAAAATATAATAACACAATGAACAATGTAAGAAAAATAACAATAATTAGATAAGCAGAAAAAGGATCTGTGACTTTCTAAGCGTTTTATTCTTTTTATGCTTATCTAATTATTATTTTATGCATATATAAAGAGAAATCATACCCAAACATAGTAAATATTTTTGTTTGGATTGGGTTCGCCGGCATTGGGAATCATAAGATATGTGCGAACTGACCAACTTGCAAATACTACCTATTATTAATATGCAAAGCTGCCATGTGAATATGAATGCGCAAAATATGCCGTTTCGTCAACCAAAATAAAAAAAGTCAAAGTAAGCGTGCTTAAAAACTGGAGTGTTATGATTAACCGACCTTTGCGGAAGCTATGGCCAGTTTGCCTCCGAAGAACCATGAACCATTTTTGATATGTCAGGGCACGAGAAATTAAGTTATATTTTTAACTCTTCGGAATAACTTATTCCTGTGATCGTAATTTATTTATGAACATACTACACAAGCAGTTGAGTGATTGTCCAAAACAAGCCAGTAGTAATAATTGGCAACAAATTCAGTAGTTGCAACATAGTTTCTAACACATATTTTTCGAAGATTTAAAGCAGATTTCTACAATTTATTATTGGCATTTTAAGATGCTATAATAAATAAGCACTTTGGATGTTTAATGTCTAATGTTTTAAATTATAGCTCACGCGTACGTATTTCTTAAAACAGATCTACTTTTTAGAGAAACAACAACAACAATAATAATAATAATAATAATAATAATAATAATAATAATAATAATAATAATAATAATAATAATAATCCCAAATACTCTTTACAATTTAAATCATGTTTCATTCAGATTGAATGTAACAGATAAGCATATTTGTAATGATAAAAAAGAAAACTCAAAAGGTTTCTTGTGGCAGATCACAAATGTTTAATACCTATATGCTTCAGCACAAAAAGCTAGTAAAAAGAAATTCCGACCAAACACTCTGTAGCATGTGGGGATAAATTTCTGTGATCTGCTGCGATGCCCAACTGCAAGTCAACCAGCTTGTTTGCAAATGGTGGTGCTAAGGCAGGATTCTTGACGAGCTCTAAGAATAAGAAATCAATCGAGAACGTGATTGCCAACGTACCAGTTCCGACCAGTCACCGTTGTGTCAGTTGGTCTCTTGAGATGACCTCAAACGTAGTTATAGTAATGCTAGGTTTCCATTCTGGTGAAAAATAAAGTCAGCAATGACTTCTTTCATTCGCGGAAGGAGCGATTGTTGCAGCATGTCAAGTATTAACTCCTGATACAGCGACTTCAACAAAGATCACCGACTAGAAGACATTGCTTTTGATGGAACTACGTTAGTGATCAAAGGTTGTCCGAGGGTTTTCTATTCCCTAATTTCTCAAATTACGTCTCTTTACATCCCCTGAAATGTGGAATGTTTCATTGTCACTAAAAACCAAATTTTCAGAGAAACCATCTTCGTTTAACCTGGGCGGATTCGCAGAGAAAAATGCCTAAGTTAATCTTTTTCAAAGCTTGCAGCAACTGTAAGCTGTAGGATTTCATGCAGTTTTCTGCTGGATACCAAGTTGGCTCGTTGGTAGGTGAAATACTGAGGACTCGCTGCAAAGCAAACGCAGATAACGCTTCGCTCCTTCTTCCCCTATCGACGGACATCCAGTTGATTTTCGCTTGCAATGCAGCCCGTGTTCTGAAGTTGAGTGTACCACTTTATAATTCAGTGGGTGGGTGAAGTTCCAAATGTTATCCGAAAATGCCACTGAACCCCGCGACAGACTCTTACGTATGAAAATCAAGAATGCAGAATGTCTTCTGCTCTCCACTGGTCGCCAATTTCCTGAATTGTATGAAGAACCGACACAAAACCGGTTACTGGAGGGATTGCCTTTAAAATATATTCATGATAATGGTACTACCGGCAATTGAAATTGAATGTAACTAAACACTATAAAATGCAAATAAACTGCACATTATTTTATTACAAACAAAAGCAATTTCCGTAACTAACTACGCACAAGCTTCCCCTTGAAAACTTCACGCTCAATGAAATATGACAACGCTTCATTGTATTCGATGAAAAACGAGAGCAGAAGAGAAAGCGTCCCTTCTTATTTTGGTGCAAGAAGACTGCTGCGCTTTCATCCTTGGGTGTCTTAATATAAAACAACAATACAAATGGTAGAGCAATAAGAGAAATTATACAGCATATGGTAGGTGCTTGAGCGCACTCAATACGAGGCCTATTCCCGCAGAAAGAGACGCATAAACTTTTTCCTGTAGGCATTCAAACCTGAGTCTTCTGACTTAGGAAGGAAATTAATTCCAGTGACAGAACATTCCTCATTGTGACAGAACATTCAACAGGCAACAATTTCACCATAAACTTTTAATACCATTGCTAAAACTATCACATACGAGAGCTGCTCGAAAAATCTGTGCAAAAATAAAGAAGACATAAATTTCTGAAAAACAAATAGTTTCTTTTCTCAACCCAATCTTATTTTAAACACATACACTTGTTCCAATGGTTTTATAATCTGTTTATCCCATTCATAAAATACGATTTCTTCAGCTCTATAAAATACGAGTTTGTTTCGGCACAAGCTCATCGAGTACTTTTAGTGCTAGCCGTTTCTTCATGTTGGAGAAGAGGAAGTAGTCGAGGGAGCCAAATCCGGAGAGTAGGGGGAGTTCATACCTTAAGTCCAAAAAGTTAAGATCGCAATCACAAACTTGTACGATGGCACGTTATCGTGATGGAACGGGGCCTTTTTCTTTGCCAAATGAGAATGATTCTTCTTGATGGCTGCATTTAATAGCTCCATTGGCATAGCATGACATTTACCGATTACGGTTCTTCCCTTATTCGAAAACGTCAATTGAAATTGCGCCATGGCAATCCCAAAACAGTCGTCATCGCCTTTCCTACTGAGGAGATTGTGCCTTTAGCATTTCTCCTATTGCAACCTACAGCTTGGACGGCTCCTTTGTTTCCGACATGTAGTGGTGGATTCCTGTTTCGTTGACTGTCACATACCGTTTCCGAAATTTACTTGGATTCGTTTAAATGGCTCCAAATTTTGGAATGACAATTAGTTCTCTTTTCTGGTCAATCGTTAGCAAACCCAGCACCCATCTCGCCGATAGGTTTTTAATTTGCAAATGACTGTGCCAAATATTATGCCACCGATATCCAGAAATGCCCACAGTTCCAGCAAACTCTCCGATCTGAGCGCCAGTGGTATTTTTTTCAATACTTTCGGGAGTACCTCTACAGGATAGCATCGCTTGTGCTCGTTCCGGTCATATCTAAGCTTATCAAACCATTTTTACACCATTCTGTGCGAAGGTGCAAATACGCCATAATGTTTGCCCGACTTCATGTTAGCTTCTGTAGGCTCTGCCTCTATCAAAAAGGATTGCTTTTTAATATAAAACAATTGAGCGCTTGTTTACAAAGCCGCCATGTTGCCAAGACAACGTAGAAAATAATCTAATGCTATCTTCTTTTGACTTTGCACAACTTTGAAAACCCCTAACATGTTCTACTAGACGTTAAGTTTATTTTTAATTTTAAGACAATTAATATTGTAATAATTACTGCTTTGCACTAATAAAATAGTTAACTTTAGCTAAATCTTAAGGCCATAGTTAATTTTCATTACACATTTTGAACATTGGAAACGAAAACATGTAAAAATGCTGGAGTATCAGTGGAATAATTAAATTAGCTCGTCGTGATGTGATATTAAGAGAATTAATAGAAGCAGGCATGTCATGATTACACAGTTTCGGTCTACAGATAGTTTTTGTCTCAACAAACAATTTAGTGAAACACCTGTTTCGTGGAATGATTTATGGTTGCTGACATTTCGACGAGCTGTAAAATGTACACTGGTGAAAACCCGTGCGACGTCATTACTGGCCTGTTTATTGTAAGGCTCACGGTGTACAAATGTTTGTTTCCCTTGGAAATTCTCTTTGCTGACATAGGTACACAAAACTTGTCCACAACCGCTTTGGAACATACGCTAATGACAAGGATACAAATTTAACGAATTTCAAGTTCCTCGCAAAGTGCACAAATGCTGCATATGTAACCTTTAGATTTGCGTTCTTTTTCTTAAAAAATGTAACTCGCTTAGTCTCTAAAATATGTAGCATTGGAAAGTAGGCGAAACAAAATAAAGTTGTGTGCTTTTTATATGGTGAGTGAATGCGGCCCAGTGTTTAAATTTGAGGGAGCGGAATAAACGAACAACGCTTAGACAGACAAAAACGACTGCTTCTGAAGAAATTGTTTAGAAACAACCACGTATTCAAGTTAAGAAATAGCTCAGGGTGCAAGAATAAAATATTTGAACTCATTACGTTTTATGCATATATGAAATACAGGAAAGTTATCAGTATAATGAACGTCCTGTTTACTGAAACCGCTCTAAGTTCAGTTCCAAGCAGCGCTTCGCGTTATTTAAACCAATTCAAGGGAAATTTTGAGGCCATTGCTAATATGAACGAGTCTTAGATTCATCACCATACACCGCAGACGAAATAACGCAGAAAGACGAAAACTTTTAAATTTGCCGGAAGGACTATGAAGACAGTTTTGTTTTGTTTGTGTTTTCCTAGGTATTTAGGAGAATGCCCGGATGGATCTTTCTTTCCACGAATCGCCAGCTCTTTTATTTCACTCCCCCGGTTCTATTATAAGTTCGAAAGTGCCAGGCAAGGTGAAATGGTGCAGTGTGCAGTGTGGCGGTGGCTTGATTTTTGGAATAGCTTCTGCTCCGGCGTTTGCTGTGGAAGCAGCCCTCCTGAGAGTCTTAAAGTCTTTGGAGGGAGGGTTCCCTGGAGTCGGGGTGCTCTATCTGGAAACATGTTACGGTTCATGCCACACCCCCTGGATCCTGGACACTCCTTCACCTCATTCCTTCCATCCGAAAGTGGCCACCCGTCAGCACGAATGATATACCGAATATTTCTCGTTTCCCTACCAACTCAACTCAACTCAACTCAACTCAACTCAACTCAACTCAACTCAACTCAACTCAACTCAACTCAACCCAACCCAACCCAACCCAACCCAACCCAATCTAATCCAACACCTATGTATACAAAGCCGGAAGGAAGGCTTGGTTGAGTGGTAAAAAAAAAGTTATCTATTAAGGAATGATACTAGGAGACTGAATGTTTATTGTTTATGAGTACTGAGACGTCGCGACACCTTTATGTGGCGCGTAAAAGAACCTCAAGCCTGAAAGGGGAGGCCAATGAGCAAAATTTATCAGTCATTTCACGCCCTGAACTGAATGGGACACTGATGACGTGACATGTTAAAGAGAGTCCTTAAATAAACCAAATAAAAAAAAATTCTCTATGTGCTGGTCTTCAAATACTAAAGAAATGAACTGAACTACCTTTATCTACAGTCCATTGTTAACAACACTGCATCATAAAGACTTCCGGCAGCCGGCAAGTGCGAGACAATGTAGTATAATATGGGAACGTTTTACCCGAGTTCACTAAATAAAATTAAAAAATGTAAATAAAATTTTTCGACATTACATTTATTGGATTTGAAATTAAAACCCAATGCTTCTACTTTTGAGTTCACCAAATAAAATATATTATTGTTATTTTAATTCACTACTTAGTTCCCCCCCCCCATTTTCCCACTATTTTGCATTATTCTGTTTATGTCGGATAATCGAGGCTCTACTGTATTTTGTTTTATGAGGATGCACTTGTCACAAGTTTCTGATCTGTAATTCAACAGTTGAGTTCCAAAATGTTGGATCAAGAAACTTATTCTCCGCCAGACTTCAATTTGTTCCCGAATTTCATGGATACACATCGATTATTGCAACCATAAACATATATTTTGAGGAATAGAATAGATTAGCCTATGGGGATGGCATCAAAGATCTTGGATACTGCAGGAGACTGTTGTTTTCTCTCCAACTTTTTTCCCATGAGTACATCATAATAAATATATAAATAATGAGCATATGACATTGATACCATAAAGAAAAATAGTTTTAAAAAATGTATGCGGTTCTCTTTCATTCCGTTGAAATATTGAAAGCTATTTCCATTCTAGTTGAATATGTGATGTTCTTTTTACCTTAATTTATTCAACATGCAAAAGTTACTGTACCTGCATTAAATTTAAATATATTTCTTTTCAATATTCCACGTTTAACGCAAGCTACTTCACAATTTATGAAGTTCAAACACCAGTGGTCTGTAGTTACTGAGATTTCCTAACACGCTGGTTAAGGCGCTGTTATTTTACAGGCTCTTGAAGACGAGAGAGGCAGCCGTTTCATTTCTTTGTTCGCACCTGTTCCTGCGCGCCATTACACCTCATTCCGTGGATAAAACGACGGAATCTCCTTGGGAGATGCTCTTTAAAAATAAAAGCTAATATTCCCGAAGATGGCTGGAGCTGTGTGTGTGCAACAAAAACACGGACGAGCGATACGTTCCCACGGCAAAGTAGCAGCTGTTTAACTCATTACAAGCGCGCTACGGCCATGTTCGGTGTCGTCATCATCATCTTCTACTAGTGTTGGTGGAGAGGGGGCAGAGTAACGTGAGCAACCTGCTACACATGTGGGACACGCTCTATCCCCGAAGGAATTCCACCCTTGGATCGTCTGAGGTTCCCATATTACATCACCAACACTTCCTTAGACATTGCAAAGTGCAGAATTAGAATGTATTGAGAAACTCGCGTTCCTAGTCTCTCAGGATCTGTGCCCTTTTTGTTAGCGTAAGTTGCTCTTATGATATTATGTTTTTATCCTTAACAGCCTGTCAATATTTTAGCTTTCGTTGTAATTTAATCTCAAGTGACATACAATTTGAAGTTCGAGGATTTTTAACTGAAACCTGATTTTGTCACCTAAGCTTCTCCCTCCCTTTTTCCACGAAGTCCTAGGTCTATTGCTGTATAAAAGGCCCAATTTGTTTTTTCATCTAAATGTATAAATGCACAATCATCTAGTTTATTAATTTTAAGCTCTCGATAATTTTTTCCCTGCACTCAACGGAAAATTTTTTCGATAACTTTCCGGAATTATCTTCCGATAGCGTACGAGTCTGAAAAATTTTCAGTCTCGACGACAGGTGGCCATACAATTGCCAGCTAATTGCTTTTAACCCAAAGCAGCAAAAATGTTAAAAACTATAGTTTTCTGGTTTATTAAAATAATAACAATTAAGGTTAGGCAAAATTTAAAAACAGTTTATAACTTGGAAATAATTGCTTAATAAGTGGTAAATTTTTCATTTGAGTAGGTAGTATAGTTTTTCAGAAAACTCAGCTGTTATTCTGTTGAGGTTAAAATTGCCATTATGCCTCTACTAAGTGTCCATAAGGGAGCTATATTGGAAAATAAAATTAATGCTCAAGCTAAAAACTCGTTCCGTCTTTTGTTACGTGTAGAATTTTTCAGGTCGCCGTCACATTTTCACTTTCGTTTACTGCATACATAAATATTATACTCCCATTCAATTCCTCGGGTTGTTATGGTGTTGCTATTGTTAGGTAAAACACAATAGACATTTTATTAAAACAATTAATATGCTTAAGCGTAATAAATGATACTACTAATGGACGACAAGGAGCTGGCGAGTGGTTTCTGACGCTGCCGATGCTGTTGCATGGTAAAGTTGTTCTTTTTGACGTGTTAAGTGGTTAAGAGCTTCTCGAAAACGCATTGCTTGTTCAAGGTATTATATTTGTTGCTGAATGTAATACCATGCACCAACAACAAGTACGTGACATTCCGAGGATTGGGAGGGGGGGGGGAATCGTGCAGCAGTCAGGAACCAGGCGGGTAGCTGTGCGAGATGATAAATTTAGATATGACGAAAGAGAAGTGGATGAGACCAAAAAAATTGACCTAGTATATGAACCTTTTCTCTATCATGTGCTCGTCTCTTTCATGCATGTGAATATGCGAAGAAAGAGAGAGGGAGAGATGCAGTGAGACGCGCCATAAAAATGTTGAGTGTGTTATGACAGCAGGAGCGCAACGGCAGCTATCAAAACTAGAAGGCGGCCATCTTTTATGTTACGTCAATTAAACAGAGGCCTTTCAGTTCCCAGCAACTGAGCCATTGTTGCTTCCCAGTCATGGATTCGATGCCGGTCGAAGTTTAAGCCAATTGCACGTTTTCGGGAGCTTTGTTTTCAAAATTACTGATTAAGAGGGGGGGAGTATAAGCATTACTATAAAGAAATGAATGCTGGATAATAAGTAAAACTGTAGGCAGTTCAAATTACATTGTTGCTGTGGTTGTAAGAGGTTACTCTGGCAATGAAGGAACGTATTTTGTTACTTGAACACTGTTTTTACTTTTCATCACAATCCCCTTAAGTTCAAAACATTTATTTCACGAAGCTCCAATATTATTATTTCGTCTCTGCAATGGTTTTCCGAATGATAGTGCTCTACAGCTGTAATCGTCTCTTGATTTGATGAAAAACTCTGACCAGCGAGTTTTGAGGACAGATAGAAGTGAGAGAGCCATCCCATCGCTAAGACATTTTTTGTGAGCGGGTACTTTGTCTTCATGAGGAAACGTTTATTCTGCAAACCGGATCTACCTTGCACGGGCTTTATACATAGTTATTCTGGAAGAATGGAATGTGACTCTCCAGTTATGTTTTTGCCCTTCTGAAGATAAACTTTTAAAATCTAATTGATTGGTGTCATAACCTTTCCTGCAGCTAAAACCATTTTATCCTCTTTGCGCCTGAACTGTCCACTGTTTTGGCTGCTGTTTCATTTCTGGAGTGCGACGAGATCCAACAAAATCAATTATGTTGCTCTTAAAATGCTCCAAAAACCGCAGCGATATTTTCACATTAACGTATTTTTTGATTTACTGTTAGCACGCGCGACACCTATCTTGTGCATAGCTTTTTTCATATGCATAAAATATAATGTACTCAATACCTGGAAATGCCCATATGATTTCATTATCCCAGTCATCTATTACTATGTCGTGCATTTGTTCAATGAATTGCTGTTTAAGTTCAGCAGTTGATTTTTAATGTTGAAAATAAATGATGAGTTCCCATAAGTTTTATAGATTTAATATGAATTTCCTTAGGCGTCAAAACCCCTTTTAAAAACAACTTTGTCACTGCACAGTACTTATTCCATTTTATCCATTTGGTCTACTTTCTAAATAAACAATGACTTGATATTTCAAATGAACGGTTATGAATGATTTATCAACGTAAAACACAATTTTCTTGCCACTTGCATTGTTGCCTTGGCTGAAGGCTGTTCTGATAGCTCGTAAATTGCTAGATCTTTGTAAGAAATAAACAGAATGTCTAGTTTATTTCGAAATGCTTACAAGGTAAACACTAGAAGGAATACCTAGATAGCCGTTGAGCGATATTATCTTCCTCTTTGGCTATCTGATGAAGAACAAAACGCTCTCTCCAACATTTTTGCGTTTACTGTCTAAACATTGGAGAAGCTCAGGTGTGTTGAGATGCCTGTGGCAAGATTTGCCACTTCCTTTTGAATCTTGTAGAACAAACACATGGGAAACTAGTTTTTGGCCAATATTTATATCTAGGCCCACAATGTTAATAAACGCACATTGCTTATCGGTTCTCTGTTGGTGACATTCACAGAATGCTTGGACGAAAATATAATCTTCCAAAATTAACGGCAATAAACGGTGAAGTCATACTTAGTAATTTATGATGAGAATATCATTGAGTTTGTTATACTCAAATTGTGTAGGGAACGCAACAACGCAAACTGCTCCAATTTACAAGGGCGGAGACCGAAGAATATTTGTTTTTAAACAACGAACAATCTATTTGTTAATATTTTTTGTAATATTTGTAGGTCGTGGTATTGAAATTACATTCTGTGGGGTATTAGTTATGTAGTCTTTAGCCGGCTCGCACGCTGAAAGTAATTTTACGTGTTTGCTTTCTCATATCAACTTGAACTAGCGATACTTTTGACGGTCAACATAACAATAACAACCTCATCGTCCTGCACCAAAAAGCGAGCCCAAAGCAATGTGGCAACATTTTCATCCAGTTGAATATAAACATGACATGGCGGCTATCCCGGATATGCCTTAAACTAGACAAAAGCAACAGCTACCGCACATGTCAGCAAGATTTGTTGACTGAAAAAAAATGAATGAATGGTGTTTGACACCCGTCTTTACTACAGAGGCACCACAGGCGGTGTTCACTGATGATACATGAGATGAAATGATATATTGGGAAAGGATTTTTTTAAGGAAGGAAACGTTCCAGGCCTAAGTTTAGGGTACCTCCCCGGCATTCGCCATTTATGAGGACTGAGGAAAACCTGGAAAAAACCTCAGTAGAGGGGAACGGTCCTGGTAGAATTCGAACCCCAGACAATCCGCTCACGAGTCGCGCCTTAACGACTTCGGCCACCCCGTGATTCGTATTCAGAGAGACTGCACTCGAATACGTTGCAGAATGCCGAAACAGTTGAGAATGCAAATTCTTTATCTGAAACCGGGAGTCATTTCCGTGCAATTTCGCGGTTGTACGTCAGATTTAAGGCAATGTTGATAATCAGCGAATTTTATTTTAGTTATGAGACAAATGTATGCATAGATTCATAAATTGAGAGCTATTATTATTAAATAGGTAATATTAAATATTTTCCCGTTTATTTCTACATCTCTGAAAGAGCATCGCATCAGCAGTGCT
Source organism: Metallyticus violacea (assembly GCA_030762175.1). NCBI lineage: Eukaryota > Metazoa > Arthropoda > Insecta > Mantodea > Metallyticidae > Metallyticus > Metallyticus violacea. The sequence goes on from CM060833.1 coordinate 139,532,160, forward strand.
ATCTTCTCCATGTATCGTAATTCAAGACATAGCATAAGTCAAGCATCTTATTTTACCACAAAATTAAATAAAGAATTCTCTTCGAAATTCATTATGCCAATGAATGTCTAATTGATGACAAAATTATAAACTTTATACCTGAAATGAGAAACAATAAAGGGTTCCTGTTATCATAAATTGGAAACGCACTCCAAATTACATTATTTTTCAATATGCCCAACAATACAACAATTATGGAAATATGGGTATTTTAATGTACTGTATGTTGGCAAAAACAGTTGAAGGAACAAAGTTATCGCTATATTTTATTTTCAGAAGAAAAACCATGCTAGAGATCAAGAAAAGTTGGTGGAGTACAATGAGGTGAACTGGAAGTAATCGTTGGTAGTTGCAGTAGTTTTCGTAGTCATTTGGAAATGAATATGAACACAAATTAGTAGACTGACATCAGAATGTGTCTACGAATAAACCGTTCGAGGAGAATGTGAAAAGCTCTACACACACAAAGGCCACAGTTTGATACTAACTGGAATACAGCTGAGTGCAAAGAAAATGGTTCCACCGAGCAATGTAACGATTCGATTTCGCATTTGGGAGATCCAGGGTTCAAACCCCTTGGAGACGAATTTTTTGTACTTCCCCACGTCGCTTAGACGGATGCTGCGATGCATCTCTCCTTTCCATCATATTCCCATTCTATCATTTCATCTCACTTCATTCTCTTAGTTCTTTTAAAGGTTAAACTATTCCAGCGCCAAGTGGGCTGATGCCTTTTGCGGTGTGACGGTGGCTTGAGCTTCGCTTACCACCGTGGATACAGCCCGACCTCCGTCTCCTCCTTTCCTTCCGGAGGTAGGCACAAACGGTCATATTTTGAGCAAGGCTGAAGTACAAAAATGTCTTCCTCCGTACTAACAGCTCAACTCTAGACCGTTATTTCACAATTTATCAGCAGTTTTTTAAAACTGGGATATATAAAATGCAGTAATAATGTGTTATGGTGTACGGAAAAAAATGCAGGTATTAAGTTCGGATAAACAGAGTAACAACATATAAGCCTAGAATCACGAACGTCAATATTTTAGCCAAATAATTAGGAACATTTAGAAGAAATCATTGATTGCCACTATTTAAAAAACGCAGTTCTCTTTACCTATTTTTTATTATTCCTCAAGCACCTTAATTTAGCATATAAAATAAACTGCGTGAATTGCACAAGCAAACACACAATTCCTTTATCAGATATTGCAAATCAGCATCAAGACATCTTCAAATGGTGCAGTAAAAACTGGCACGGGTGACCGATGTTTTTAAGGCATGAAATCGTGAGAGAGTAGTTTGGGTTTCGATTCCCGCCAGGACTGCCCTCTCCGACTGAGAATTTTCCAGATTTTCCTCAGTTCTCATACATGGTAAACGCTGGGGAAGGTATCCTAAATTAGGCCTGGAACCATTCTTCCCTTTAAAAACAAGAATCATTTCCCTATTTATCATTTCATCTCATGTATCATCAGTGTCCACAGCCTATGACGCCTCAGTAGTAAAAACGGGCGTTAAGCATAATTAAAAAAAACGCACTAAGGAAAGGTTGCAGTGCTCTCGTAGCCAGAAACATCACTCAAAGTTTTTGTTTAGTTTTATTCTACACGGCTGTTACATACACGTGGGGCGAGATTCATTGTTGTCACTTCCGGTTCCCGCATGTGATAAATGTGTAAGTTCAGACATATTCAGTTCCGCCTACAGCAAAATGAAAGTGATACGCGACGAACAATATGCTGCTCTGATAATCTTCTTTATCTCAACGAATCTTCAGCTTAAGGACTTTGCAACGTTTCAGGAGGCCTATGGAGATTTGTTTTTCCCTACAGCAGAGCTCGAAGATGCTTTAAAAAGTTAAAAGAGAAGAGGTAGTCAATTTCAAAGCAAGGTGGATTTGGTTCCATTTTGGGCTCTAACGGTTCATTGTTAGAGAGATCGTCCAACACTTTCAGAAACGCTGAAGAGTCACTGGGTGCCTGAGCTGGTAACTGTAAAGTTGCACATGAGACGTGTTTGTGTACTGTGGGTTCCAGACTGCTGATTCTGCAGTTGAAGATGTTACAGAAAGATGCGGAAAGCATCCAGAGAGCAAACATCAAAGCTCCATCCTCACCAAAACAAAAAATGCTGCAGGGGTTGCTTCTGCTTGGAAAGTTATGGTTATCTCATTTTTCGATATTCAAGGATTGGTTTACCAGCATGTCATATCCACACACACGACTGTAACTGGGAAATGCTACAGAGAAGTTCTGAAAACTCTGCAAGACCTTATCACATGTAAAAGGCCATATTAACGTGCAACAAACTGGATGCTGCACCACTATAATGCTGTTGGTGAAAATTCTACAAAAATCATATGCATAAGTGTGCCCCTCTCCCGCCATAATCTAGATTTATTCCAGTGTGGTGATTTCTTGTCCCCAAATTGAGGAAACACTTTTGTGGGAGACATTTTTCAATCAGAAGCAGTGATGAAGGCTGTGGAGTCAAAAAATCATTTCCAGCTTGTCCTTAAAGACTAGCACAAACGTTGGGAGCATTGAATGCAATGGGAACGAAAGATCTTCAAAATTCTTCATTGAACAGTCCTCATATTTTCAAACCAAATTTATGAAAGTTTTACGTGATTGTGTCATATTTTTATTGGCCTTTACAGTACATGTTTTTTTGTAGTGCCACATAGCACCTCGCCACCCTTTGTTAAGAAAATAATAATCTTCAGGCAACCGTCATATATTGAAATAGTTATATTTTGAACTGGGTGATTTTTGAAGCACCACTGTCAACAGTTGATTTCTCATAAAGAAATTGTATTGTTTTAATAAGCTACAGTATAAATATATCTGTACGTGTCGTATTGTTTGCAGTTTCTGCACGTTATTTATTGTTAAGAAATACTCACCACCTGGGCGTTGGGTGAATGCAGAAGTTCGTGCTTCTCCAGCTGATCCTTATGCACGAAGCTGGCGCTGCACTGAGAGCAGGAATAGCCCGGCGCAGGAGAGCCTACTGGAGAAGTGGGCTGAGAAGATGTCCCGCCGCCTCCACCTTCTTCTCCGGGCGGGTGTGCAGCCTCTACGTGCTCCTTGAGGGCCTGGAAGCCGGAGTAGCCTTTGTGACACTGAGGACACTTTATGTAATAGCCCGCCGCAGCGCCTCCTCCGGGGGACACGTCATCCGCAACCGGAGACAGGCCCTTACCCGCTCCGGCGGCTGCTGACAACGGCACTGCAACAAACATAGGGTAACTTAATCAGTGACGATGCTTTTTCTGGTGCGTTGTTTTGATCTCATTTTATCTTATCACCCTTTCCCATGCGGTACTAGGTTCGGGAGTATAAGGAAAAATGTTTATTTTTCTTCTCTGATTACCTTCCTCCTTTGTTGGAACTTCCGGATCAGTAGCCTTTCGGGGAGTTATTTATCGCTGGACACATACACATTCAGGGACTCCCGTAAAAGGGTCTCGATCCTTCAGATGCTCTGGTGCAGACCAGAGTACTCGTGGCACTTCTGACTTTACTATAAGTTACTATAAGTTCGTCGGGTCGAATATCCTGGCCTCGTCCCATGGGTTGAACTCTGTGTATGTTTCCGCGACTCAAGGGTAACTGAGTATGCTGAGGCTCGTGTCAGGATGGCGAGCCAGCAAAAGAGTTCGAGTTACCCACTTGCAGAGTTGGGATACTAGTGCTAGATTAGGCCGCCTTACCAGTTGTACTGGTAGTCTAGCCGGAGGACGAAGGCGCGGGTAAGCAATATACCCGAAAGTGGGCATCGGTTTAGGAAACAAGATACCGTCCCACGGGAAAACCCACCAAAGGAGTACCCCAGGTATGTGCTTGGTGGCAGGAGGAGAAGGAATCCTTATTGAACAACAACATTCAAGGACTTCCTGAAAACGAGAGGCCAGTCCAATGTGAGGACCGCCCACAAATCTTCACCGTTGATTTGGTATGTTTATGGAGTTCTTTAATATCTCAGGTCATAAGCGTCCTATTCAATTCAGAGCGTGAAACGGGCGATAAATTTTGCTCAGAGGCTTCTTTTTTCAGGCTTGAGGTTCTTTTTCGAGCCGTAAATCTATGACATGCGACCCATGGCTTTACTTCCATTCCGAAGGAACCCATACTTAGTATTTTTACGCCCGATAAAAATCCAATGACCCTCACAGGGATTGAAACCACGATCTTGGGTCTATGAGGCAAGTATGGTTACTAATAAAGCACCAGGATCGACCGGAAGGCACAAAAGCAAAAGACGCAGATAAACATATGTTAGAATGAAATTGAAGATGAATCAGTGGCAGAGAAATACCTGATAACGCATCATTTGCCTTTTCTGACAATGTACTGAAGAAAACTAAGAAAAACCTCAGCCGGACGTAGAATATAAATACCACTCCAAGCATTACCACCCTAGTTAATCCACTTAGTACATCAAGAATTAGATTTGTGTTACTGATCTTTCGGAGTTGATTATGTGCAGGTGAACGTTAAGCTCCTTTAGAAAAAAAGCTAGGTGCACAGAAATTTAGATGTAAATACCATTCTTGTACTTGCAATAACATTCTGAGCCGGAACATGAAATGTAAATGCTAAGTTTCTTATGATAATTGACTCCCCACATGAATGAAGAGGATTCAAGTTAAGCGTGTAAACGTGAGCGGCGTGTTTCACGATGTATGTACATAAATATTTTACAGGTCCGATTGTGTAGTGCTTCTCACAACTTCAGTTCGTTTTTTAACATTCCTACATGCCTCTTGTACCCATTTATCTGCAGGTATTCTCCCAGTAACTTTTCTATAAATCTACCAGTGTCGAGGAGTCGTACAAAACAAGAAAAAAAAAAATAAATAAATAAATGAATGCAACAAACGGTGGAGAAATACTAAATCAAATATCTACTCATTAATTTGTATAATTTAAATCGTTCTCCCTTTTGACTGAATTCGGGTTAATCTTTCCTTTGTTTCGTTTATTTTTATGTTGATTTTGCAGAGGTTCTGCTCTTATATTAAAACAAAAGTAGCGTGTTTGTCAATATTGTACCATCTATTCACATACAGAGTGTCTCATTACCTTTCGGACAGTTGAATACAACATAGAAATAATTTGTATGCACTTATAAGGTTGACTAGGTTGCTAATTGAACCATATTTTGTTTTTTAATTGAACCATATTTTTTGCGCTCAATAACTTGATATATACCAACAAATATTTGGGCCTAGTGAAATCCCGTTTTTTTGCATTTGAATACTATACATACTTAGGAACCTTTATGGAGTTCTTCTTCTATTTTTTACTAAATTTGTTTTCATTTAGTTAAAATATCGTAGACATGGCATTTCCATTGAAATATTTATTTTGTTTTCATTATATTCTGTTGTTGCAACATACTAAAAGATAATTCAGGTTAGGAACATATGAATATTATGTGTTTATGAAAAAGCTGAAGAAATTTATGAAATGCCATCTTCTAAAACCCTTTCATAAGAACTAAAGTATATCATTTTGGAAAGATAATATCTATAAGCAAATAATCAGGACATAAGAAGAGTTGCCTGTGATTATGCGGGTACTCCAGTAGCTGTATGTTGGTCAAAATTCACGAGTATCAGTAAGGAATCTTAGAAAAGTGTCAGGTATATCGAATTTTACAACCGAATGTGTACCTATTCGATCTGCATTTTACAGAGTATGAAAAACCTGCGTAATTTCAAAGGAGTGCATACAAAAATAAATGCTGAAACTTGTATTGCGGGAAGAAGAGAGTCATTTCATCATTTGTATTACAACTGGATTTGTTGAAATATCTAGGAATTGCAATTAGTTTTGTTAAATATAAAGAATATTAAAGTATAAAATGTTACACTTATGACATTTGAATTAGACTATTTTATCCAATAAATTCATTATGCAGCATATCCGAAGATATATTTCAGAAAACACAACTTTAAATTAGTATGAAGTTTTGCAACAGGCTTTATTGCTTGTTCAGTTGCTTAAGTAGTGAGGTTTAATTGTCTCAGTAACAACAGAAAAGTATTTTTTAGTGTTCTCCGAAATTTACTATGTAGTAGTGGTCTATTCTAGAGATTATAGAACGCATAGTAATATGCCCTATTAAGTACTTATTACAAAATACCTTTATTTTTAATCAATCCTTGTTTTAAGTTATGCAAGTTTTGTAGACTAATTTTGCTATCCCTTTCCATGCTTAATGGGCATGCGCGCATTCGTTATTTCGAAACCTACAATGATAAATTGACATGTGGAAACAAAAATATTTATAAATACATCTTTTTGAAAAGACAGACATACAGAAATTATTGGCACCGGTCAGATATTTTAATAAAGAAAGGGCTTAGGGATATTTCAACTTATTGAATGTCTGTGGTGATAAATTGCAACAAGAAGTTCACATTGACGAAAACGCATTTTCCATTTTCAGCAGAAACCCAGTCTTAGAAGAAAGAATCATGTTGGGATGAGAGAGGTACTATTTTATGGTCTGAACTACGAACTAAAAAATAAGAATAACAAAATGTTAAATTTAGAAATCTATTAATTAAAAATTGGAAGGCCTGTTTTCTTTTTTACGTCGTTTGCAAAATGTTTGAAAATGCAATATATAGTTTGTTATATAAGGTTTTAGTTAAAAACTTTATCATTACATACGCTCTTATACGTCTTGACAACTATTTACTTCTCAGCAACTCTTTTTGTGTTTCTTTGTCAAATCCTCAACATCCTTTTATGAATCTGTTCCCTGCTGATCTCACGGCAGTGTATATTCGTGAGTTGTTAAATATTTGTCTCTTAACGTTATTTTAAATACAAATTAGTTTATTGTGTGTGTCGGGAATTAATTGAGAACTTTTTTGAACATATAATGTACAAATTTTTATCTACTGGTTGTTACAAAATAAATTACACATAAAAAGCAACCTGTTTTAATAGTGCAAAAATTGTATGAAATTAGCGCAAATCTTAAACGCTCTATAACAAAATCACCCCTAAAAGTGGCAAAAGCGTGGGGTTCGACATGTAAAGGAAAACATTAGCAATGAGACCAGAAACATTGCAGTGAATGAACTTAATCATATCAGCCAGAATGTATTTTCCCTATACCATAGCTGTTAAATCGAGGGAAGGCGGCAATTCCTACGCGTTTTAGAAAGCGAAGTTCAAATACAAATGTTTAAAAGCTGAGATACAAAGCACGCGTGAGCGGACAAGATTTATAACTAAAGTCTGGTATATGTAGTATTAACAAAATTGTAATACTTCTATGCGGAAATTAAATATCATTAATTACAACGAGTAATAACAGTACAATTATTCTATAATTTAATAAATACATTTAAAAGGTCCAATTTTTCCAATGCTAATTCCTCTACAGGGTTCCTGGCACTTAAAAGTCCACGTTCAATGTTTTTGTAACTTAGTATAGAGATGGGAATATTTTTATTAGTAAAAATTCTTAACTTTTTTGAATACTATCTCCTAATAATATAAACGAAGCAGACGGTGGAAACATGAATCCCTGGAGTTAGTGACATTCACTGCAACAACACTGCTAGCTAATAATATTACAAACATTGTGAGTTTTCTAACCTAAAAATGCCTAACAGCGCTTGATTTAAGTCTCATTTGTTTAATTAATCATGAAGTAAGTACTTAGAGAATCACGATCTTTGACGATGACGCAGTTCAGAGGCAGGTCATGGCCGGGTGGAGATCATGTAGAATTTAGCACTATTGAAATACCAGGAAAAACATTTGAGGTGTAGTCATAGGTATTTTCCAGGAACGTCGCCTTCCCGGGTACAAACGGCTTCAAACTAGGGAAACCTCCAATGAGTAGCCCCATGACGTCACCCAGTTGCACGAAAGAAATAACCAGACCACCACGAACCCAAATTCCAATGACTAATCCTTGGCGGACCTGTGAAGATTGATTGTGCAGCATTCAAATTAATAAGTGCCACTCCAAGCGACCAGTTGTGGCAGGAGGAGAACAGCTGAAGGCCGCAATAAATAAAGCGAAATTGTGGAAGATGCGTAGGATGAGACAGAAGAAGGAGGAATTTCCTAAGTTTTGGGAGTCCTCTAACAAACAAGAGAAGGAAATTTACCATTTCAAAAAAAGTACTTCCGCAGCTTCAAAAAGATTGCCTTTTTACGCTCATCACGCTTATAAATAACGTTTTTAATGTAGGTATGTTTAGATGTGATTTTCACACTAAACATGTACGGAAATTCGAAGTCATGGCCGATACCCGAAACACCGATCTTCTGCTTACGGTACAATGCCTTTCAGCTAAAGTATCCTTTACGCCTGGAACTGCATTGAAGTTCGTGATGAACACCTCCGTTTTAAATACGTGTTTAACAATTTGAAAACCTGTAAGACGTACTTCTGCACCAGAGGACAGAACTTGTAACGATGATAATTAATGCAGTGACGGAAAGGAGAAAAACATTTATGTTTCATTTCGAATGCCTTATTAAACTTTCGTTATCTTATAGTTGTTAGCATACGCCTTTGAAAATACTTGCATAAAACCTATGGGATAGATAATGTTCTGAACAGCAACAAAAATAAATCAAGTTTAAATTTTAAAAGAATTGTTATTAATAAAAAAGCATTAATACAAACGTATGAAGAAAGTACTTTTTTCAGCTTTATACAAGGTGTTCCAGAATCGCCGTATAGGCAACCAAATTACGCTGTAAGATTGGGTAAAAGTAGCAGCTGATTTAACAGTACCTGAATACTGAGAACGTGATCAGTTACTGTATATATTTTTAGTTGTTCTCCTTATTACACTAATTGTCATTGCGTAAATACTTTATCGATTCAGCAATTCAGATAAAACAATTTATGCTGAATAGAGGTACACGTACATTAATAATTGAGCATCAATTAACATTTGTTTTATAGTTATTTAGTAATGGAAACATTAGAGAAAATAAAACGTTTAATTTTGTCCATCCCTAAATCCTCTACAAGATGGAACCAACATGAGTGCCATAAAAGTACAGGAGAGTATAATTTGAAAACAATTTACGGAAATTCAGAGATACCGAGTATAAATACTTTTAAATTATGTTGTTATTGTTAATATTTAAATGTTTAATTGTTGTTATTCTTAATTGAGCAAGCAGTGCATGACAATTGCATCGTTCCATGCTTTAGTGTCATTTGAACCTTTGCATATTTCACTTTCTGTTCACCGTTAATATAATTGCTGTTTTACACAGATTCAGCAAGCAATTGTACACATTTTAAGTCGTTCTTTATATATTTTTAAATTCATTATTGAAGCTAAACCTTCTTTAAAGAACGATAATGCTCCTAAAAGGAGGACATAACAGCGCGTTGTAATCCTTTACACTTCATTATCTCCGTAGACTTTACCAGCGATTCTATTTTCTCAATCCACTCGTGAACATGGAAGACTATGAGAATTCCCAACCCCACTACGGTGAATATGTAAGCGGTATTAAATTATTTCTGTGCTTACGGTCAGGGATGCCCTAGTTAGTTAAGATTGCAGTAACCTTGTGTGCTCTCTCTCCACGGGAAGTAGGAGGGCTGTTCAATAAAAATTGTTATAATTTATTTTGATATACCTTCTTCATAATTTTGAAGGTATTTCTCAAAATAGACCCTTTTCGATGCAATGAACCTGCCCCAGCATCTCTGCCGACCTTCAAAGACAAGCTGGAAACAGTTCCTTCAGAATCACTTGCACAGCATTCACCACTAACTTCTGATAAATACCTCCCACGAAGCTGTTTCTTCAATTTTGGGGCTAAAGCTGGACTATAGGGAGGGTGAAGAACGCAGCGCACTGATTTTTGTGAGAATGTAGCAACGTTTGCGATGTGCGACATTGCATTATAGTAGTGCAATATCCATCTTGTTGTCGGTCCTAGTGGTGGAGTGGTAGCCACACTTGCTTCCCAAACCCAAGATCGCGGGTTCGATTTCGGCCAGGACCAATGGCGTGAAAATGTGGCCTTTTGCGTGTAATATGACCTTGCAGAGTTTTCAGGACGTCTCTGTAGTAGGTGTTGCCCAGTTACAGTTGTGTGTGCTGCCGAGTCATTTTTTTAATATCGAAAAATTAGATGACCATAACTTTCCCAGCAGAAGCAACCATTTTTTATTTGGCTTTTGTTGTTTTTTCAGTGTTGCTGATCACGCAGAGCTCTGCTGTTTGCTCTTAGGATAAGTTTCATCAACAGTGATTGATACCTTTCAAACGAATCGGCATCTTCAAACTGCACAACCTGCAAGCGAGAGTCGTTTGTTCGGGAATTGGTAATCTTGGAACCTACGGTTTACAAACATATCTCATGTGCAATTTTTCATTTACCAACTCAAGTACCCAGCGAAATTTTTGGCATTTCTGAATGTATTCTTAATGTTATTCGACGATTCTGTCTTACAATGACAGCAGCCGTGTTAATGTTTCCTTCTGCTAGAGCACAAACCCTGGGCGCACCTTTCTTTTAAATTGATTACCTCTCCTCTTGAAACATTTTAAACCATCTTTGAGCTGTGCTATACTGAAAAACATACTCTCCATTGGCCCCTGTAACATTGTACAGTCCTCAGATGAAGATCTGTTGAGACGAAAGCAGAATTTCAAAGTAGCATATTGTTTGTGGCGTGTAACCTCCCTTTTGCTGTAGGGGGAACTGAACATGTAACAACTTGCACACCTGTCACAGCTGGGAACCGGAAATGACAACAATGTATCACATGCGCATTACGCCTTAAACTAACAAAACATTGTAAAGTTACATTTTAGAGCAAAAAATTATGGTCATTCTTTTGAACAATCCTTGCATAAACCGTAACATATTGTCCATGTTTTAAGAAAAGAAGAAGAGAAAGAGAGAAGGCAAGTATCATATAGGATTTGAACTTGAGATCTACTACTCAAAAAACTGTACCTCTAACCATTCAGCTAAGGAACTTACAAAATATTCCCATGTTCTTTGAGCTTCTGCATTTCATATCGAGAAACGGGAGCGCGCGCACACACTGACAAAAGGATGTGTCATTTTACATTTTTAAATACATAAGCCTTAGTGTATCTGCTTGAAATAAAACCAAGAATCATTACACCGAATCACTTAATAAATTGAAACTATAAGAAAAAATACTGGTAGGTTACAGATAGCCTCCTGAAGCAAAAACTTTCTGAAGAATTCCGGGAAATACATTTTTTTTATGAATCGTTGCAAAATAACTGCGAGGCACTCCCTTAATGTCTTTAAATTATTTGAGAGATTTTGGTGTCCAAATGTTAAAAGAAAATGTAAGAGTAAGAGGAGAGACTTAAAATATTAAATATTATATGAGTACTATTCAAAACTGGAACATACTGAAAGAAAAATAACTTAAAACAAGGTGCAAATGTTCCTTGCAAGGGCACATAGAAGTTAAAAAAAAAAAAAAAGTAAATGTCTCTTTATGAAATGCTGTCATCTAATTCTTCTTTGGGAAAATTCGTACCAAAGTATAACATAAACTTGTAGGTGTGGAAACTTTGTTACAGTTTCTAGAAAATATCAGTATGAGAGGGAAACTTTTATATCTGTTCTTTTTTAAACACTTTATACTTTGGGTGTTCTAGAGCGGAATACTTTTTACTTATTGGTGTTTACAGTATTAACACATTCAATACGATAAGCAAACAAAGCACGAAGTGTCATAGACACTTAAAGCATTAAATGGTTTAAATGGTTTTGGTTTACAATGTGAATATCACGTGTGTTCTTTCTTCTCCTTCTCCTAACACTAGAAATAATTTTTCTTTTTGGCTTTTGCAGATTGTTGCAGTGACTCGCAAATACAGAGGGTGCCAAAAAATGTATACACACTGCAAGCAGAGAAAAAACCATGTTAACATAACAAAAACTGAATTTACACAAACAGAAAATAACGAACACTAATCATCTTAGACTTTTACAGTTACAACAGTTGCTCAAAGTGCCCACCATTAGCATCGATAACTTCCGAGTATGTTGAACTACTGATTGAGCAACGTTTGCGAAAGTGTCCTCAGCGATTGCAGCACATGCCATTTCAATTTCTACCCGAAGTGCTGCCAATGTAGCTGGTTTTCTACTGTATACAACATCCTTAAGAGTTCCCCATGGGTAGAAGTCCAACGGAGAACGCTACACATGCCTCCACTGCCTTTGAACTTCAACATTGTCGGTTTTCCAATACTACTTCAAAATTGCTTTCCGCTGTTCAAACGATAATCTTGGCTCCATTTCGTTGTAGCAACGCTAGCATAACGTAATGTGAGCAACATCTGTTTACAGAACATCATACGATAATCTTGGTTTCATTTGTTCATTGTTGATTTACCTGCCACATAGCAACGATATCCGTCCTGGTGGTGTAGTGGTAACCATACTTGCCTTCTAAATCCAAGATCGCGGGTTCAAACCCGGCCAGGATCGATGGATTTTTTCGGACGTAAAAATCCTAAGTATGGCTTCCTTCGGAAGGGAAGTAAAGTAGTGGGTCCTGTGTCGTACATTGACGGCACGAAAAAGAACCTCAAGCCTGAAAGAAGAGGCCTCTGAGCAAAATGTGTAGGCCGTTTCACGTTCTGAATTGAATGGGAAGCTGACGACCTGAGATGTTAAAGAGCGTCCTTAAATAAAACAAATAAAAAAACTGTTTACAGAATATCATATTATACATAACTGTTGTTTTTCGGTTCAACTTTGAAATATATTAAATAGATATCTACTTGAAAGAGTGTATTCATTTTTTGGCATAACAACAAATCCCGAAATATGTTTGCAGTCGTACCAGCAGAGGTGAACACTTTGGAATGTAGAAGGTTGCAAAATTTTTTGTAGTCCCAAAGGTTACTATTTGCCAAGAATTAAGAAAGGTAGAGGATATGCAAATTGTAGTCAATAATAACTTATGACGTTTTCGTACTATTTTTAGAAGAGGTGGTAAATAGACTTCAGATACGACTTTTTGGGTTGAAATCTTGGAAATTTCGGAGTTTGACGCTGGAATATTAGCCAATAATTATATTAAGCATTGTTTTAAGAGTGAAATTGCTGGAAAGGATTTATCAAAGCTACCGTTGAAGGTTCCCAAGCAGACACCTGCAATCTTCAACAACGTTAATAGGCTGAAATTGAAATGGTGTGCCCTACTCAGAATGGATGCAGTAAATGCGTGAAATCAAATAAAGATTAGCCTCCGATTCTGATTTTGTTTGGGTATAAAATGATAAGAAAAACGTTCATCTTCTTGAATAGATTCGTCAGAGCATTCTGTGCAAATTATACAAACTACAACGCCCTGGACGTTATATTTACGCTTCCATTAAGCATATATTAATTACATCCAGGAAACCATAACATGGATCAGGCAGAACCAAGAAGAGTTGTGGGCTTTGGCCTGATTGATTTTCTGTTCGGCCGAGCTTACAGAAGAAAAGAAAATAGAGAACGGGTTCAAAAATTTGTATCTATCCTTAGAATCCACGTGTATTCAACATCAGGAATTTGCTATTGAAGAGATAACAGAGCATCCTCCAGCAGTTGCAAAAATGAAGCTGGATATTAGTGAAATGTCAGTTTCTTCAAAAGACAACAACTCTGTGGAAAATTCATCAATAAGAAACATCTTAAATTCTTCATGCAACTTCTAAAGTGAACAATGATATAATTAATTACAGAATAAAAATGTGAACCTCTATCTCCATACTAGTCCACCTGATATCATGCCTTTACCAGAGGTGAAAGGAAAGTCGAAAAGAAGGAATACTTGGGGGGGGGGGGGGGGGAAACCGTGATTTTTAACTTTGGGACCATATAAGTGGGAGCTCAAAGACATTTCAGTTGGGCATAACAGAAAAATTTAGTGAATAATTCAAGATAACAAAAATAAAAAAGGAAAAAAGTTAAACCAAGGAGGATATAAAAAAGAGAGAAAAAGTAGACATTTATTTTGTAAAGATCTATATTGAATGCAAAAGGTTGGAGAATATAACATTTGTTCTTCAATTGATTCAAATACACATAACATGTATACCTATTTGTGACTTTTGCGTATAAGAAAACAAATCAAGGGGTATTTGTACTTATTTTAGGCTCAGATAGTTAAAGTTACATCATATTTGCTTAGGTTATGTCACATATAAACAATGTATAAACAATAATAATGCGATTAGTTTTCAATGTCTTTACATAATTATGTTCTTTTTTTTTCACTTTACCCGACATAGCCAAAGGACAGGTAGAAAATAATCACAAATTTAATAAAATGCTAACATTTCAAAACCTAGAATATATATTACAAATGTTCAGACAAAATTATCTAAAACAACTCTTCACTTCAAAACTGATCAATCTGCTATTACAAAACACAATTCTTATTTACTCTAAATTCTCTACACTTTAATCTGATGATGTCTGGCACCGTTAATTTTGAATAATATCGTGTGCTTCTTTTTATCATTCAGGAAGAACTGCATAACGACGAGATCTTGCACAAGAAAACTACTAGGCAACCCGTAAAGAAGTACGGAGAAATACCCTGCTTGTCTTTCTGTTGCCCTGCGGTAGATGGCACGAGAATCCGAGAGCTAGCGCCAACTGCGGTAAAACTCTTAACCATGTACGTTTCTTATGGTACAGTATACGCTTATTGTTTTCCCCTATTACGTCTATACTTTATTTGTGAGAAGGATAATCTTTTACAGTAAAATCACTTATGACATTTCAGTAATCAAACAGAAAAATTGTGAAGAGAGCCAATATTGATGCTTTTCAAATATACCCTGATTACCGAAAGTTCCCTAAATGGGCTTGTTTCCCGCTCACGTGAAGTGGGTGGAACATATTGCGTAGCTCCGCCTACTCTCGATCCCCTCTCACCTGGATAACCACAGTACAGGTGGAGTACAGACCCGCCTCTCATTCAGCAAACTATATGGGAGGGATTTTACCTGCTCCTACCTGAAACTGGGCACCTATCCGTAGTTCATAGGATCCACTGTAGCTTTACAGTTTTCTTAACATGATTCCTTTGATCTTTTTTTAATATATTTTAATCATTATTAATTTTAAAGTACTTTTCCTTATTCGAAGCTTTGTTTATACTATTTTGCAGATTCAATTGATATTTTACTGCGTAACATTATAGTGATATTTGTAAGTGGCTAAACAGCTGCCCACTGGCATATCATATTCATTTCCATAAGGATGAAATGTTGACTCCGGATGTGGCACATTTTCAAACTACTGATATTTTTTTCTTCTCTGGAAAACAAACACAAGCCGATACCGATTAAACAAGAACAAGAACAACAACAACAACAACAACAACAACAACAACAACAACAATAATAATAATAATAATAATAATAATAATAATAATAATAATAATAATAATAATAATAATAATAATTTGACTGCTAATGGCATGTTACAAGTTTAAAAACACGAGCTGTTTGTGAATTGAACCTTTCAACGAAGATTTTAATCATAAATTTATAATTAACGTTCCTAAATCAGTAGCTTTATTTAATCGATGCCTTTGAACAAATAAACCTTGCCTTTGAAGACATTTTATCAATATTTTAGTTTGTTTGCCTTCCTAATGGAAAAAATTATAGCTGAATTAATGATAAAGTTACCAGATTGTTTCTTTTTGCCCACGAAATGAAGAAGCCGTTATGGAGTTTACGGCTTCAGAGAAAGGCAGTAAATTGAAGCGTTCTTTCACAGACTTAGAATTGTAATAAGGATGTAAAGGTAAATATACTAAATCTAAAAACAGCATGTGAAGGCGATGATCAGGAGAAAAGTTGTTTCCCACATTTTGTGTGTTGTTGTTGTTATTATTATTATTATTATTATTATTATTATTATTATTATTATTATTATTATTATTGTTATCATCACTATGATCTGCATATGTTAAACACAAGAAGATGGCTTCCAAATCCGTGAGGTTTCATAGCCAGAAAGGCTTGTGAGTACAACTACTAAAGTTAAAAAATTTGCGCTGCGGCGTTTTCTAGTTTTGCATTAAAGACACTTTGGTACTATAGCGCTCACCAAGGTTAGAGAGCAAGCAACGAAACACGAGCGCTCCCCACGTTTCATTGCCTTGCTTGACGGTACGATTCCGCTCATGGAAAAATAACTGGTACTTATAAAACCTCTCTATTACGATATCAGATAAATGGGATGAATTGCATGGTTTAACCATCTAATACAGTACAAGTGCATTAGAGAACCCAACCAAACCTGAACAGCACCAAGAATTTTGCTACTATTTTCATTTTATCCTTTTGAGTGTATCTAAAACATACTAGGCCAAGCCCAGTCCCGGTGGTCTAGTAATATTCATACTGTCTCGTACAATCCTGGACAGGGATGGGTTTTTTCGGATGTAAAGCCTGAAAGAACAGGCCCCTGAGCAAAATTTATCGGCCGTTTCACACTCTGAATTGAATGGGAATCTGTGACCTGAGATATTAGAGAACGTCCGTAAATAAATAAAACACATTTAAAACAATGGATAAATGATTTTGAAGCACTTCCCTTTTCTCTTTCTTAACGCCCTTGTAACCACAAGCAACCTTTCCGGATAACAAGACTGGTTGACTCCATAGAAACTGTTTTCGTACTGGTTGGCTTCACGTTTTTATTTTTCATCTTTAATTTCATACTACAAATGACTGGTGACTGAGTACGAATGGTTGACTTGCGATAACATCCGGAAAAACATTAAGTTAAATGCATCTTACTTGTTCCGATGCGCCTCGTATGATATTCAACAGATACCGCATGGTGGCGTCGATGGCGTTTGGAGCACGGACAAGAATACCTCTACCTCTTATTTTAATGGGTCAAAAACTTGACAAGGGAGTTAAAAAATGCCTCGAGCAAATTATACGGCCGTTTGTAAACGTACGACTGTCCATTAGCGGTGTTATTAATGTGTGGCAGGCTGCTGGGCCGGCATGACAAGTGTTAGGTTCCTTTTCAGTGATGAACTCATTCCGGTTGACAGGTGCTGTTTGGCCCTCCTCCAACAGATCCCTTCCTACCGCCCTCCTCCTCTTTATCGACGCAGGTGAATATTCCCAAGCGTTTGCTGGCCGCAGACACGCGCTAAACTGTATGCTGGCACTTACATGCTGTGTATCAAGACTTGATAGAACGCAAATGCGCATGCAATTGTTATGACCGAATTGTGATCTTAGCTAAATAAAAATCATATGTTTAGCATTCCTTTGTTCCTCTAGCATAGCTCTGCAGACAATAGAGCATCAAAGATAAATATTAGGCGCTAGTTACCAGTTCCTTTGTAGCAAATTATGAATTTGAATTCATAATGGTGTCCATGAAAATCTAAGCAACCATCATACAAAATGAGTGGCATAATTTATAAATAGAAACTCAGTTCAGACTTTATCTTAGCTGTGTTTGTAGTGGAAACAAAATGCATTTAATCATACAATATAAATAATATTCAGCGCAAAGTATCTAAATTCTAAATGAATTACTGGTTTTATATTACTTTGATCTTAACTGTTTTAGTCTGAATATATCGCAAATTTTGCACTTTAAAATTGACAAAAGAGTCGCTTTTTTCTGTAATAATCACAAACGTACTCGATACCATTTTTGCAACTGTAGTTGACAGAAGACTGACATTTCTGGCACCACACAAAACAATTGCTTCGCTTCTAGTCGTTAACATTTGCCTCAATTTTAAGTTTGTCTTCAGTTTGAGATATTCGTAGCTTTGGTTTCCTGCATTTCAATTTCTTTTCTTCCAGTTTCTGTCCTTTCTTTTCCTTTCCTTTAGTTGCCAAAAGCAAATGTTTATGGGCACTGTTTGTAAGAACTGTGGATTTTTGAACAGAAGTCCATTTCTCCGTTTTTGTTCCTGATGACAACAGGATGCAAGAAATGCTTCTATTGGCATCAGTTCGATGGCTCTAGTTGTATAAACTGCAAGTTTCGAGGTATACGGCTCTATGAGGCACATTCGTTAACTTTGTTCAGCATATTTAACATCGCGCATGAAAAATTAAACATCTAAAAGTTGTAGGGCGCTTGGTGTCACAACTCTGGATTGTTTTAAGCTACCAAGTTGTTAGAACGTGGTGTGTTCATCTATGAGGAGCCATACGTGGATTCGCGTGTTTTACAAAGTGTCCCGGCTATTTAGCAAATAGTTTGGAGTTAATATAATTAGTTTTGAACACTTCCGACAACCATGAACTATAAGTATGAATGCTAATCATAAATGTAGTGCTTAGAGCAGTTTCCCCACAGAGCATCAAACCTATTTTCATCTACTTCTTTAATAAGTTGAATATTTCATTAATGTTTTCTTTATTAAACACACTCACACATGTCGATGTTTGGGATTGACTGAGATTTAGGCCATATTTGTATTCTCATGACATTCGTTTTTTTCTTTCATATAAAATTGGTACTGTAATTTATTCGTTTCAGCAATTTGGAATGCTAGTTCTCTAATAACAGGTTAACAGCGAACACAAACTTATCTTTTCACTCCCCCTTACAAGCGTTAGGAAAATTCCTTTTTGGTAAGTTGTATTTTGAGCATTCATTAAAATCGTTCTTGCCACCTTATATTCAGCAAGGGCCTGGTTTTCAGCATGAAGTTAGCTGATCTGAAATGTAAATAATTGCATTTAAGAACCTTCCCCAGAAGAACGACACGACTATCAATAAAACTATGAAGATAAACGAACAAGAGCAAATATATTGTTTCTAACTCTGCTTTCCGGTTTTGGTCTACATTAGCTAAAAAATTAAACTTTCCTGTTATTTCTCAGAAGCTTGTCACAAATAAGCAACAAGGTACTTTGCTTTTGCATGCTTTTTGCACAATTTCTGCAGAATCTACGCATTTCCTATTTGTATTTTGAATACAGCAACAACTGGCGAACTGGCAACATATTACTGCCACGGTATACTTGTTAACCACCGGCAGATCAAAGAAAGGTCCAACAACATTACTGATAAAGTCTACCCTAGCTGTAGTTAAGCTGCCACGTGGAATTACTCCTTTACTGTTATTGGCTGGAGTTTTCGGCGCTCATTTTGGTATTTGTTTCAAAGAAAAATTGCTGGAATACTTTTAGTGGGAAAATTAAACTTGCTATAAAGTACTAATTTCTGGTTTATAGTTATAGCTGACAGGCGGAAAAATGTGGTTTGTGAAGTTTGCCTAAAAAGTTCCACAAATCCAAAAATTGCATTGAAAATAATCTAGTC
Organism: Metallyticus violacea; assembly: GCA_030762175.1. Lineage (NCBI taxonomy): Eukaryota > Metazoa > Arthropoda > Insecta > Mantodea > Metallyticidae > Metallyticus > Metallyticus violacea. The sequence goes on from CM060833.1 coordinate 139,551,542, forward strand.
ATTTTTAAAATGCGAAATTAAGCTTTGGCCTTATTGAAAACGACACCAAAAACATTTATACGTTAGGAAAATTTCTGTATTAACTGAATTCCCTTTCTACCACCACCATCCTTTCAACATCAACGTACTTTCAGTCAGCTGGGGCACACACAACAAAGTGAATCCTGTGTCGGTCAACTTGCCTGGATGGGCTTACTGCGAGATATTTCCTGACCCTGAAAAGGCAAATACCGTGTGATTTCAGGAGTCTATAGAGTAATTTTCATAAATCACAATCCATTGTATTTATTGCTTCAAAGGCCTTGGAAACTAGTCAGAAGTTAGACAGCAAAAAATATGCATTTTCAGCAATTAGACTGTTTTAAGTAAACGACAAATTGTGTAATATGTTTAACATAAAGCATGTCTATTAAACAGTAATTACAATAAAAATCAACCACACGACTCAATGGATAAAAATGATTTGCATTAACAAGCATATCTTCCGATCGGCAGTGAAAATGTGCTAACAACAAAGCCCACCTAATGGCTCTACGTGTATGCAACGAAAAATTCAGGAATGCTTAGTGCGTGTAATATGAGTATGATAAAATGATAATATACTTGGGAGGGCATTTGGGGGGTTCATTTTGTTTTATTTTATTAGGATAAAACTTACAAAAATCCCGGAAGGTGATTGTTTTCCGTTTGATCCAAAGCAAGTACTCGGTTTGTATAATCAGCTAAATGATGTAAAAGTCGCTCTCGATTATAGTCAAACCGCCTATCTAAGCAATACAAGTGTTGTAGTGGGGGGACAAATATAAGAAAACTGCGATAAAACTGTGCAAATGGGCTCACTGACGCATTTTGTTTGATGATGGTCCAGCTCTATGTAAACACACTGTGGGCTTTTAATATCCAGTTTTACCAACATATAACACTTCTGCTCGGGAGGGATTTGAAAGGGATGCAAGACAAACATCATGTTCAAATTTTGTTAGTAATTATTTGGCATGTGATTCGTATTTCATTTTCAAAGTTTCCTCTTTACAGTTAGAGTACATTTGAAATTAAATTATGCAGTGCAAATACATATATCCTAAAAATTACAGAGTATCGCTATTTTTATGTTAAGAGATGCCTATGTACAAATGTTGCTAATGTTAGGATTGAGATTGGGTCCGTCAAGTTTGTTATGCAATTAATGAGTATATTAATTATTTTAAATGCGCTTATTAGATTTAATAAGTACTAAAGAAGCAAATATTTTATATAAACGGGGGAGGGGGAAAACCAACAAAAAAATTAAAGGGAGACATTAACTTAAATAGTAAATTTTTGGAAGTTTTTGAAGTTGATGAATGGAGAATTTATTGGGTAGGAGGTATTTCGTTAAGGCGAACAAAAAAGGGGGGCAATCTAAGACATCATATAAAAACGATGCAAATACTATAGGCCTAAACAGCATATTGTTATCAAAATATAGCTAACTAGCGAACATTGAACACGAACGATTGCAAAAACACTGCAAAAGGTTAACGGTCGATATTTTTTTACTGTTATTTACTAAGTTTTCGCACACTAACCATACTAAGAAAGTTCATCCCATCAAGTTGTATGTTTTTACGCACGCATTTCGATATGTACTTTTTCTATCAGAAAAGTAAATTTCAATGAGGTAGATTTTACTCATGCCTACGCCTTGGCGTTTGTCCTCATTCCGGAAGTGTAAATCCAAGGTCCACTAGTAAGTAGATTCTACATTTTTTGAAAGCTATTAAAAATTGGAAAACAAATTTGGTGGCTCGTACTTGCACAGGGGAAACAGTTGAAATATATTAATTTGTAGAAACGATATGAGGAACTTACTGATATTGGAAAGACCTGCCGGTATCTTAGAATACTTTACGAACTGAAATTTCGGCACGTGTGAATTCATATGCCCAACCTCTTAAATTCAACTACTCACAGAACATTTATGAGGTACAGAATATGTGTGCTTGAATGCACAACGATATTCTCTTGCAGTAACCACGTGATCGATAAGATGCCTGTGAGTGGCTTTTTAGTATCTCATTTCTTATAAACAAAATGTGTGCTAATTTCCATGCTTTCTCACAACATTCTGAGCACGGCACTTTTCATGTCATTTACCTTATATACTATACCTAATGAATATACAAATTTAGATATATTGCACTAACATAAGCTAAAACTAAACTTATCGTTTGTGCCTAACAATATAATATAAAGCCAGACGTTGAAAATAACATTGAAAAAAAAAAAATCACCGTTTTCGTGGGAGGCTAGTGTGAGGTAATCATGACCAAATAATCTCTACAGTTCAAATTCTTGGCATTTAATATGTAGCTATCTTTAAAATACATTATGCTTCAATTTATTTTATATATCTAACGTAACACTTTTAGCTATCTTCTTTTAGAGAGAGTATAAATTCAAAAATCTGGGGGGGGGGGGGATTAAATAATAATTTTCATTATCGCGCCGAACAGAAGAGACAGATTATTGTGATGCGATACAGCAACGCTAAGGCAGGTAGTGTGATGTAACCAATAATGCTATGATTCTTTTGTTTTCTCATTGATCTTTTACAAAGACATGGAGTTTTGAGCTCTCAGAATAATTGCTCTAAAGCTTATAACAAGGTGTTAGGAAGAAAATGTATTAAAAAAAGTATTTGAAGTACACAGTACCTACATGGTATTTTGTTACAGGTAATACTCAGAAATATTTATTACCGGAGTTGGGAATTGTATCCATCGATGTTCTGAATTTCTTCACAATGACGAATAAAAGATAAGAATGTAAGGGGACATTAGCGGTATAATTAGTTAACTTTCTACACCCAACCAGAGTAAAATGAAACATTATTTATAATTCTGTAAATTGTAGACAAAATGCACTGTTTTTGTTTAACAATCGGGCAAACTTTTTGCTTATTGTCTAAGAATAAGGGACATTCTGTAAAAACAATTTCAAGTACTCTCTCTAGTTATAAGCATGTGTGTATGAATCTTATTAGAAACTACACTAATTTCTATCAGGCATCCCCTATAATACCCATGACGTCACAAGTGACGTCACACGCAGTGGCGGATTTATGCAAACATCTTCCTACGGCACATTAACAGAAAAAAAAATTTTTTTTGATTTTTAAATAGGTATCTTATGTTAATAATATTAAAATATTATTATCCTTTCAATATAAATGAAAGCACACATATAGCACTGCTATATCTGATTTTGCTAAATGGATATAAAACTCAAATAAGTCAGTAACATCAACAAAAGCTTCAAAAATAAAAATTTGAACATGCAAAGGAAGAAAATGCACAGCTTATGACATGATACAGAACTAGGAACTGCGTCGTCAAGTATATTGCTGTTAAAGATATAACTTGCTATAATGTGGGAGATGAAAGAAAACGCCGAAACAACTCGTCCCACATGGTAAACTCAAAGACGCGACAACTCATTAAATTTCATAATGACTTACGTACCAAGAAGGAACACTATCATAAAATTTGTCGCTCCCCTGCCCAGAATTGAGGAAGTATTTTCTTCTCCCTCGCTTTAATAGCTTTCAACATTGTGTGTAGTGTATTGCCTAAACGATATACCTTGAACAAAAGAAATCAGGCTTGGTAATAATGAGGTCAATCCCCGGCGCTAAATTTACCTGGCGACACTTTGCGAAATGAGGAAAAAAGAAGGAAAAACACACACACAAAAACCGTGAAATTGGGACTCGCTGGCTTTTGAAAACAGTAGTCAATAGAAATGAACGAGAAAATAAACAAATAACGGTTAGCACTAGTTAATACCTAAGAGAGAAAGCATGGTAAAACTGTATTAGCACAGAGGTCAAAGAGGTCGAAGGTTAACTGTGTTTCAAAAGGCATTCCGGCACATGCGGAGTACAAATAGGCCATGACATGCAAACATTAGTGTAAAAGCATAAGTTAAACGTTATTATTTGAGAAAAGTTGGTACGTACAGACAAAATCAGAACTAGATGCAGGGTAGCTATAGGATAAGATTCATGCAACGGCAAATCCACAGAAACATACGTTAGCGCAATAATTAATGACATCGACTTCATAACCTAAAAAAATGCCGGACTAACACAATGTTAAAACTTGTTTACAATGTGCAAATGTTTAGCAATACATCAGCGGTTAGTTCCTGTTACAAGTTTTGTCATAATTTCAAATGCTTTCTCTGACTTTGCCCTTGCGACAAATGACATTATAGTCTAATTGACAAATGAAGCAATAAAATGATTGCAAATAAACAAGCAATGAAAGTTTGAATAAGCGTTAATGTAGCTTAACATTTTGTTTGAAGTTAGTAACTTTACAACAATCACTCACTTTAATTGTTTAGAAAGATTGAATTCAAGATAACAGCAAAAATATAGAAATATATTGTTTCGCGAGCTGATCCGATATAAATTAACTGCGTTAAGCTCGGAATAATTCCAAAACTCTAGACTGAAGTGCTAACTATTAAGTTACAAATTATTAGCTTATTTTTTATGATTAATCAAGGAGCAAAACATGACATTTCGTGGGAAAACGTTGCAACGTTAAATGATCACTACAAAACGTACTACTACAACTCGCGCTTTGATGTCATTTCTTTATTAAACATTTGGCGTCCTGTAGTTAAGTTAGATTTCTAGCGCACGTAAAACATTGTGCACCCACACACAGAAAATGAATGTAAACAACGGACAGAATACTCACACTGACAGGTGCTCCATACGTTGGCTAGACTCCAGAGCCGGTAAGAGTAGCTATTGTAACATCCGTACATGCTACCACCACGCGCCACCATGGCCTACTGAAGTCAGCGTGCAACGTCCTTCATTGCCCATTCGGAGCGAGGGCGAGAGCTGCTGACTGGTGGCGGCGCATGCCGGCGGCTCCGGACACGAGGCCCGGCCCGACCTTTGCCGAACTCTCCCGGAGCACACGGCGGAGGTGGAGGGGTGGCTACCTCCTCCCTTCTTCCAACATGAAATTATATACGTGGCGGTACACCACTCCCGCCCCACCACCCGCGCAGCAGGGGGTCGGCACAGTATATACGCGGTGCTGACCCGTGCGATTCCTCGCGATGGTGAACGATGCGTTACGAATGTTGTGAGAGTGATTTCCGGAGAATGTATACCTAACCCCACCGCGCGTGGGGAGAGGAGGGGGTTGTGCGGGAGAATGTTTCCCTTAGGAAAAATCTTGCGATTTCATTTAATTTATTAACGGAAATTATGATTGGAATATATTACTACTGCCGCAAAAGAAACGACGATAGCTGATTAGTTAATGATTTCAAAGCTGCAGCAAGTTCAAGAAGCAACAAATTTAAGCTCTGAATGCCATTTCTGTTGAAATACAAAGATGGAGTTGTGACATGTAGATAATGCACAAATATGTCAGAGCTATTTGTGTTTCTGGGCTAGCTCAGAAACAAATTTATTTTAATACAGTTATATTGCTGTGGCATCATAGGCGATTATGAAAGAATTTTCTTTCGGGGGGGAACCATTCCAGATCTTAAGTTTAGTAAGATTTTACCAACATTTGCCACTGATGAGGACTAAGGAAAACCTGGAAAAACCTCAATGAGAAATTAAGATCCTGGCGGAAACCTTCCGTACCCAAGTGATCGAAAACAGTTTAATATGTTTTATTTAATATCAGTTAATTATTGTGTGTGACCGAGTGTGAGTTTTCTAAAGGACTTTATGTTATCATTTAAACTCGATACAGAAATGTTGTCATCTTTTACTCTGTATTTTTTCATTACTATTTTGTGATTTTCGTTATAATTTCCCACTCACATATCGTTTGCGGTGGCGAGCTGCGAGTTCCAAATCTTTAGATAATTGTAACCTTTAACACTTTATGTTGATGACTGAAATCTTCTTGAGATGTTAATATCTAAATAGGAATTGAGTTGGTTGGCATTACACAATTAATATTAGGCCCAGGATGTATTTTTGCTCATGGTTCCAAATGAATAACGTGGTCCAAGGTTCTACCACAATGAACAGGCGCCCGAAGAGATTCCTTTTCATATATATATATACTCGTACCTTCACATAGTTTCTCAGGTCGGGATATCTCAAAAGTTAGATAAATGGTATGCTTTTCTCAATTAAAAATATCTACTGTGGGTACAGAAATACAGTCTCTTTGAATGTTTTTAATTTATAAATTGTTAATATAAAATAATTCTAAAATGATAAAAGAAGAATATCTGTAATATTCAGTTTTAGAAGACGAACTTCAAAAGAACCTATTTTATGCGAAGAATAAAATTTACTAATATCCACAGTAAAGATAAAAATATAGGTTTATGAGTGAAACAACACACTTATTAGATTAACAATTATCATAGCGAAATTCTTAATTATCGCGATTCAGATATTTCATTCGATTACTATCAAAATATAATAAATAAAATTGTAAACTTTCAAAATATTTGTGGAAAAAAAAAAAGATAATTGTTTACAAAGGCAAACAGAGCTGTTGTAGGTCTGTTATACGGTCCACAGGCTTGAATACAGTGAAATATAGGACAAAATAACAACAGAAATGCACTTACGCACCGCCAGAGTTTATAAGAGAGAAGGCAGGGTAAAAATCAGACAAGATTTTGGAATGTTTTGCATAACAGATGAAGTTTTAGAGAATACGCAAAAAATGGATAGAGCATAAAAAAAAAAAAAAAAAAAAAAAAAAACGAATTCAAAAAAACTTACAAGAGAAAAACTGCAATGTCAACAAGGGAAAACGATATGAGGTAGATCAAGAATGCGATAGGTGAAACGTGCTAATCAGTCGGAACAGAAGAAGGGGAGGAAGAAAATTATTCTAACAAATTAGCTAATCGTACAAACTACTAGACATATACAAGATCAGAAAATTAAAACATGTAGGTAACATTTAAAATATCTGCTAGGTGTACATTTGCTGTTGTAATTTATATAAAATATATCAAAGTGTATGTCACGATTCTCAAAATTTCCTTGACCACAGACTCCATTTTAAGATCTCTCGCTGTCGCAAACCCCAACATTTTACTAACAATTTAAATTACCATAAAGTGTATCATCCTTCACTTTCTCATTTTCATTCAGTGTTTATATTCAAGAATAAATGCTGTTAACAGTTCTTTAAAGGTTCCTGGACATCCTGGAAGGGCCTTGCAGACCAGAGTTCTGAGAACCTCTGGTGCAAGTAAATAAACATATTCAGTAAAAAATATATGGGCTAGATTATTACTGACAAAGTAGGCAAGGAGAGAAGTTATTTTCATCTTCAAATAAAACAAGTTTTCGACTGCCTCCGGTAGCGCTTACGATACTAATCCGGAGGTCCTGGTTTCAAATCCCGGTCAGATAGAGCTGTATGAGTAACGTTTTTCTCGGAGTTTTTCCTTACCCTGAGAAGGTGAATGGCAGATAGTTTTAAGGCGCCAAGGACTACGAGTTTATTTATGCCGTCATTAATTAGTTTTATTTCATTTATCCCTACCGACTTAACGTCTGTAGTATTCACGTCCGATCTACAGACATCGCAAAAAGACCTATGCAGTAAAAACGACAGTAAGTAAGTAAATAAATAAATAAATAAATAGTAAAAAAAACTCATTTTCGGATATATTCAGTTGGAATTTAGAACTTTACTAAACAAACTTGCAGCTATTTTAGCACTTTTTTTAATCCAATGCAAAAATATTCAATAAAGGTTTCTTAGACAAATATTTAAGGAAAGAAGGGGTGGTTTAGACTATAATTGGAAAGGTAGCTGTACACATATAGGGGTAATATTAATATTGGTTCCGTGCTATAAATACGGCTAGAGTCGGCCCCCTTTTGATTGAGAACAGCGGCAGGTCTTCTTTGATGAGATTCATATTTCGCAAGTCAAAATGTAGCCCGCCCTGTGCTCCACTTGGCGAAGGCAGATCTTGCCAATGAAAGAGGAGAGGGGGATTATTTTCCGCCGCTATGTTCACTGTGCTGCCTCAGGTAGATCGTCAAGACGCCGAATGAGGAAAACACTGGCCGAGATCGAAGCTCGGTCCGCTTATTGCCAAGCCGAGTTCAAACAGTATGTAATCACAGCTGCGAGCGCCCCTGTTGCATACAAGGATGAAGATTATCAAGTTAGGGAACCTGTCTATATTCTGCTACCACCTGCTACCAAGCCTCAAGCTATGGGAACGTGACTTGCTGGCGTGGTTTACTTTTATGTGGGAAATTGCAGATTTAATTGCTAGAAGAAATAGGTTGAGCGCATGTGGACACAACTCTGGTTCAGGGCCTAACATTCTGATTATAGCATCTTGTTACGGAAGAGCACATTCTTTCATAAATACGAGTACCATAGGCAAGCATTGCACAATTACTTCTTTTATAAGAATTTCAATGTGGATTTCGACACGTGCTTAATCAAGTATTAATATTAACATTCCAGAATGAAAGGTCCTGGGAACATTAGCGATGGCCGAGGTTTTAAGGGTGGTCTAGGGTTCAATTGTTGCTAGGACCGTCTTCCCTGACCCAGGTTTATTTCAAATTTTCCTCAGTCCTTGTATATGACAAATGCCAGAAAGTACCATAAATTTAGACCTGAAATGCTATAAAATCCTTTCCTCGTTTAGTATTTCATCTCGTAGATCTTGGGCGCTAATGACCTTAGCAGTTTTGCGTCCTTAACCAATAATAATCATCTTATAGATCATCAGTGTCCACTTCGCCTATGATGACACAGTAGTAAAACTGGGCGTTAAAAAGTCGTGGAAAACCGCTAACCTGTTATTCTTATGCTCATCTTAACTTTATACGTGTTCCTTTGCATAGAAGAAATTGCTTTCAAATAAATTTAGTCCGTACTTTTCTTCAAATTCTCATTACGTCTTTTAGCCATTCCCACGCGTATAATCAAAGAATGCTTACGCGATATTGAAGGTCTTTATTTATAAACTTTGTCCGCTCACGCTTTATTTTTTCTTTCAGCTACTAAGCGTACCGCAGCTGACGGCGTCTGTACTTCAGCTCCGCTCCAATATACATTAATTTAGGAAAATGGTTGGATAGTTGACTCTAGAACAAAGTCTTTTGTGTGTAAACGTTACTTTAAATACTAGTCATTTTGTCTTGTAAGAGTGAAATTTATTCAAGACCTTCCTGTATAACTGCCTCCTTTCAGAACTGCAATTCCTGATATTGTGCATAAACAAAAGACACGAGCAAAATTTTACCGTTGTAACAGAGAAAAAACCCAGACAAGACTGGCACAGTAGGAATTTCATATTGTAAATGTAAACATTAGCAATGAAATTAGAAACGGCGCTGGAACTTCATTGTGTCAACTTGAATGTGTATCCCCAAACAATATCTGTTTAGCCAAGAAGAACAAACAATTCCTGCATCCATTAGGTAACATTGTATATACGTCTTAGGAGGCGGAGTTCAATGAGCCGCCGAGACATAAAACAACGCATAAGCGCACAAGCGCAGGGTAAGTCCATATGCCAAAAGCATACCTTTTATTACGTGAAAGAATTTGTTTCAGTTACAAAGGTTCTGAATGCAAACGATACACAGCTTAGTAAAGAAATTAATAATTAGTGCAGGGTAGAATTAATGGGAGGGGGGGGGGCAGGAAACGTGTTAATACCGACAATATTCCAAACAGAGAAGCTTAGCTAGGCGATTTTCGTACGTGAGAAAGTATCAAGAAGGTCTTCACGCTTCAAAACGCACGACCGTGATCGGAAAAGCTTTGCTGGTATTAAGAAGGGCTGGAACACCACATGAGAATCAGCTACACCTTTGCTTTTGGCAGTAAGTTTGCTGGGGTTATATCATAAACTTTTATGACAGCTGTTTGCCATCTGTTTCGCATTGTAAGGTGGTATGTTCCAGAAATGTTGCCATGTGTCCTAAAAGTGGCAGAAGAATTTTAAAAACAACTGCACTGTGGAAAAGAATTCCAGTTCCCTTGAACAGTACACGTACCTAACCGTGTAGTAACATGGTACTGTTTGCAAGGAAATAAAAATGTGAAAAAGTGATCTAATATATGCGCTATCAAAATAAATAAATTGAATAAAAACGTTCAATTTGCCACACAGTATCGCATATAATTTATTGAAAAACACCAGTAGTGATTTCTAGATTTGCATTCATCATGCATAAGGGTGTAGAAATTTATTTGTATATGCAAATTATCTGATAAACTGTACACTTTGTAGGATTTTTGCTTTGTATTTTTTCCCTAAATAGTTCACTTAAATTGTTAAGATGATTTTATTTAGCAGAAAGCTGGAAAAAGGGCTTACCCAAACACCAAATTAATGTTTTGAAAAAATAGTTATCAAAGATTTACATAAAAATATGTATAGGTATTTTTTTTTCAAGAAATAAATGGAACTGTTAACTATAATTTTTTTCGCGTAGGAAACTATTGATGAGCCGAGGACTGGAGTTTAGCAAACTGTTAAATATAGTTAGGCGAATAGTGAAAACTAGTTATGCTAATGAATAATTTTGTATCAGAGTGATTTAAAATATTGCCCTATAATAGAACCTGGGTTAAAACCAGGCCAAATTGCAATATTTATGCACTTAGTACTATTTGAATAAATATATCACTGAAACTATAATTTGCAAGTACTGCGATTCTCTCTTAAGACGTACCTTTTATAATTTGCAATGGATGGATGATAAGAACATATTAAATTCTGTATAAAATATAAACAATTTAAAAGTTTTTGACCCAGTTCACTTCATATAAACACAATTTACTATGTGAAAGACGCAGTATAACATTCCCATTTTTTCACATAAAATATTTTTGAGTATAGAAGATAACTTTTTTTATCACTAGATATACTTGACCATTTTTTAAGCGTCTTTAAAATCTTTCTACTGAGGGTGCCAAAAATGAATACACACTTTTACAGTAGATATCTATTTAATATATTTCAAAGTTGGACCTAAAAACAACAGTAATGTGTAGTATGATGTTCTGTAAACAGATGTGACTCACATACATTATGATAGCGTAGCTACGTGACAGGTAAATCAACAATAAACAAATGAAGCCAAGATTATCGTATGATGTTCTGTAAACAGATGTGACTCGCATTATGTTATACTAGCGTTGCTACAACAAAATGAAGCCAAGATTATCGTTTGAACAGCGGAAAGCGATATTGAAGTGTATTTGAAAACCGAGAATGTTGTTGAAGTTCAAAGGCAATGGAGTCGTGTGTACAGAACCGAACAGTCAACGCGAGTAACAATTGCACGCATTCGAGACGAATTTGAGACTCGTGGTACCGTATGCGATGTTCACAAGGGCACATCTAGGAGACCTCGGACAGCAACAAGCCCTGCGCACTGGATCCAAGGCACTATCCTAGGCACTATTCAAGGCACTGGATAGGACGAAGAGGTCCGATTGAGTTTCCACCGCGTTCTCCGGATCTAACTCCGTTGGACTTCTACCTATGGGAACTCTTAAGGATTTTGTACACCGTAGAAAACCAGCTACACTGGCAGCACTTCGGGAAGAAATTGAAACGGCATAGGCTGCAATCGCTGAGGACACTTTCGCAAACGTTGCTCAATCAGTAGCTCAACGTAATCAGAAGTGTATTGACGCCGATGCTGGGTATTTTGAGCAATTGTTGTAACTGTAACAGTCTAAGATGATTAGTGTTCGTTATTTTCTGTTTGTGTGAATTTAGTTTTATGATGACACCGTTTTTTTTGTTTTTTTGTTTTTTTTGCTGGAACTGTGTGTACATTTTTTGGCGCCCTCTTTATATTCCAATAAATGGATTCAATGGTGTTGCCACTGTTTTCAAAGATTCTTAAAGGTGTTTTCTGCTCCTAATAAGGAAACTTCACTTTACTAGTATTTATTGGAACATAAAGACCCCCTGAGGGATCAAGGTGTTACGGTGGATAAATATTTGGAGTAGTCTCAATGATATGCTTACTTCATGTGTCGAAATTCCTATCACTGGCTAATATGAGTGATTCACTTATTATTCTGTTTAACACGAAAAGCATATTTCATTCAGTTCTTTGTTACCTATTGCAATAACTTCTTGGGCAACTTTCAGCTGCAGGCTATCATTAACTTTCAGGCTCTTTAATTGTTCATATGAAGTGACCACGAATGAATAAACGTGACTGATTTCTAGCCTAGTCGTTTTGGAAAACCAACTGCAAAAATGGAACACTAGTAATCATTAGGCACCACCATTTCTAAGCACTAAAACCAGAATGAAGTTATGCCGGTATTGGACTGCACACAACGAATTGGAAGAGTACATACAATATGTCTTGAGTTACAAATCAACCTCCATCCTTTGCCACGCATAAGTTCTTGTTTACATCTCCCGCATGCTAATTTTGCATTTGAAGTCCGTTATTGGTGAGAAAGATTAAACCTACTTCGCCTGCTCACAATCTTCTTCTGGCAGTTACCTACTCTAAGAAAACATAAGTTATCTGCTTGAGCAAGGGCGTGACAAGCTATATTAGTTCAAGTAAATAGCTATTTTTTTTTTTAGATAACAGGCATCAAAATAGGTAGCAGAGAAGTCGGCGCCGGCTGTGTGACGTGCAGAGATATCGTGCGTTTGCTCTGTCTCAAAGTGTTTGAGTGTACCTAACGCTTAAGAATTCCGATGCCTTACTAGGTAAGGTATACTGCATAGAATTGAAATAATAATACCAAACCTAAACATAACAAAATGAATGGGAAAATTTATCTTCTTATATAACCTTTCCAATTGTTCATTTTGCTATTATTATACAGCAGTAAGGCACTTTTTTATTTTTCAAGAAAATTACCCTCGAATTTAAAAAATAGTTTCTTAATCAATTATTGCACCTTTAAATGATACCTTTTTTTCCCCCGTACAGATTCCTTGACACTTTTTTAAAATTGACCTTTGATTCATCCCTCTTTAAACGACTCATTTTAGAGTGGTAAATGTGGATATTACTTACGTACAGGAAGCAATGCAATTTATTGTGCACTTGATAAACACACAGTTCCGTTAAAGTTCATTTAATAGAAACGATTTTAGTGTTAGAACCGGTGCTGAAGTTCTTCTTGAAGATGGTTGCTAAAGTTATCTATTCAGAAATGTTATGTTTTTTATTTTATGAATGAGGTCACTGGGAAAGGCTTCAGCGTATCACTAGTTAATTACAACATCTTGTTAATTTCATTATATAGTACGGCATTAGTTTAAACTCTACCTATATGAAAATCACGATATTTTCATTTTGCTATATTACCACAAACACTAGAGCTAATAGTTATACAAATGAATTTGCCTAAGGTTTGAAATAAAATTAATATTAATTTAAAAACAAAAGACCTCGTGCGAATTAAACACATTATCTTGGGATATAAAAGATCATATTTTGCTTTATACCCGTCACAGTTGTTCACAGCCATGTATAACGACAAGTTTTCTGTGTATATTAAGTTTTAGTTATAAACCTTGTCCACTCACGCGGTGTTTTACATCTCAGTTCGGCAGCTTCAACTCTGCTTCCCGAGCTCGTTCGTCATATCCTTGAACGCTTCTTTCTGAATCTGTTCCTTGCCAGTCATTATACATTCATCAGGAGGATTAGAAAATGGATTCTAGAACAATATATTTTTGTGTATACTTATTTTAAATACGATTATGTGCCTAAGGAATTTTTTCAGAGCTTTCCTGAACATTTGCCTCCCTTATTGATGATACTGTATACTAATATGAATAAAATGGTTTAGTGCAAGAAAATCAAATAGAGGAAATACTAGAGAAATTTGTGCATGTCTTGAACGCTCGCTAACAAAATCATCTCAAAACATCAGCAATGAAATCAGAAACTTAGTCGTGTCAGTCAGAGTGTTTTTTCCCGATCAATGTCTGTTTAGCCGAGAACAGATGACAAGTTCATTTTCTATAAGGATGTGCCTTAAATGTTTTAGTAAACGAAATTAAACTACGGGCCCTGGGGCTGTAATTGAGACGTGAAACACGCCTGATACGTGTATAATAAAATTCAGTTATTATTAAAATTAGTAATATCCATTGGCTAAAGTTCGACAATCAACATTCTGCATATATTTTTATTTTTTGGTGATCATGATGACGACATCGAAAAGAAACAGAAGAGAAAGGCGACGTTAGTGATCTAGCTCGAATATGTTGCAATTTTACTTCTACAGCTTTTCGTTTTCAAAATTATTTACATTCTGAAGGACTTGTCTTGTGCTAGCTTTTACTGTGTAACACTTTGTAGATAGTTTAATTTCTTCTTAAGTTTCTATTATATGTTGTTGCAAGCTATATAATGTTTATTTCCAATTTCCAAAAAGTGCATGAAAATAATTACATATAGGTAAATGACTGCGGTTGTAAATGATGCTGACATTAATCAGATACCAAAGTTGTTACTTTTATGCAGGTATGTCCATTTTCTGTTTGAATTCCCTCGGGAACAGTCGCGTATCGCTATGTAGAATGTGAACATTTAAAATCTCGGTGGTGTTGATAATCTATAAACAGCACTCGCGCGTTGATAATATCTCTGAAAGCGGATCACTTTCTTTCCAATTCCGTCGGTCGATACTGATAGCTTGAACATGTCGCGTGACTACAAAGATGACAACATCACTAAAAATGAATAGAATTTAGCTAATCAATAACGATTTACAAAAGTAAAATATGATGAAAAAGCAAAATGAAATTGTGGAATAAAAAAAAAAAATTTCAAAAAAATAGGACACTCAACAAAATTATCCAACAACAACAGAAACAGCACAGCTGAAATCAGTGAAGTGTCAGGATTAATGCAGGCGATAACTTGAGATAAATATAAAGACCACAAACAGTAGCTGCTGTGCCCATCTCAACAGAGCAAGTTCGTGATAAATGGAAGAGGCAGTCGCAAGACTACAGACTGCAACCTTCTCTGTCAAACCGATACCTTTCATTACCCGGGCACGATTTGGATTTAAATTCCCCTCTCTTTCGCTTTCCTTGTCCCCTTTCTCCTTCATGGCAGGTGAATCCAAGCAGCCGCGGTCCCCGATAACTTAGGTTTAATTTACCTGGTTAATGAAGTGAATGCAATGTTCTCTTTCTCCTTTCCGCCCGCCCATCTCATTTAGGAACTGCAGCCGTGTTGCTGGGAAGGCTTCCCATGTTAATTCCCATATACTCTATTTGCTGACTGCCATTACCGAGCAGAGCACACCCTACTGCCTAATCTCCACTCAGAACTATACATTTTCTATCCCAAAATATAACAAATAGAAAAATAGCCTTTACACACAATACCTAACTAGCAGTTTGTTTTTGTTATTTCAGTATGTGCATTTTCCTAAACAACTTCACTGCTCCGTATATTTTTTTACCAACATTACAGTTGCAGTAGTCTTACTTTGCAATACTAGAAATTAAAAAAATCAATAATTTATTATTTCGTCTAGATGTCTGAACGCGGTCTAAACACGGTCACACATCCATTACGTTTATTTCAGATTATATCGTGCGATCAGTTTGGTTTTCCCCCTATGGGCGAGCACGCCGTTCGTTAGCCGGTTAGCCGGCCAGTCAGGTCTCTGTGATTAGCGGGAGGTAGAACAATAAAACAAACCAACTAAAACAATAGGCAAACCAATTTAAGAGGCTGATTATTTACCAAATTATCAAATGAGGTGTTGCAACTGCCACCTTAATTCTCTATACATTTTTTGCATCTCTTTAGAAAATTATTCATCGCTCGCTGTAGTTCATTTTGAGAAATCTGGACAATTTCCTGGCGAATATTATCCATGAATTCTTGTATAGTGTGCGGGTTCATCTTGTACATGCCTTCTTCAATTTAGGTACAACAGAGATAATAATTGCCCTTGGATCGGGGGACCAAGGGGGCCGCAAATCCCTTCTAATAACTCTGTCTTGTGAAAACACATTATGAATTGATTTCATGGAATTATTTACAGTGTGAGCAGTGGCAGAGCCTTGTTGAAAAAATGCATGATCATGCTCTCTGTCAGTTAATTCTGTGAAAAAGAGGGTTAGTGTGGTATTCACATAAGTAACAGAATCAACTGCATGCTCAGAAAATAAATAAAAGATAATAATAATAATAATAATAATAATAATAATAATAATAATAATAATAATAATAATAATAATTGCTCCTATGAATTTATATATGAATCGCACACAAGGACACGCTGTATCGTTGTAAACACACAAGGATATTCCATGTTATATATACTGTAGAATTAATAAACGAACAACTCAACACACATTCAAGAATAGCTGCGTTACGACTGCGACCAAAGTCAACAAGTAAGCAAGCAGACTTGCTACCCCTCCCAAAGCGTGGTAAAGAGTGAGGAAAATCTCCCGCCGCGAGGAAAAGTATCAGTAATCGCACAGTACGATGTTTGCTAGCATCAATCATTCATTAATAAGGCTTTCGTTTAGTGCTTAATTGAAAATGTCAAAGGATTTTTTGCGCACTATAGGTATCGTATGTTAATAAACTACCCGAAATAATTTTAGGGTGTCGTTCCTGGTGGTCTAGTGGTAACCATCCTTGCCTCGTAGACCCAAGATCGCGGGTTCAATCTCGACCAGGGTCGGTGGATTTTTTTTCGGTCGTAAAAATCCTAAGTATGGCTTCCTTCGGGAAGGAAGTAAAGCAGTGGGTCCCGTACGGCACGGAAAAAAAAAAAAAAAAAAAAAAAACCTCAAGCCTGAAAGAAAAGGCCGCTGATAAAAATTTATCGACCGTTTCAGTAAAAAAAAATCTATAAAAAAGAACAAAAAACCAATGTCAGAGATTGTGCAAGGGTCTTACAGAAGCAATTATTTGAGAAACGGAATTTACGGTCCACTAGGAAATAAATAAAGAAAGAAAAACGGTTCTATGATGATAAAGTTGAAATTAGATGCTCATAAGTTGGGTTAAGCGAAATTGGGTAAAAATGAATTTAGAATTTCTTCAAACTTGCGCGAGGAATTCGCGGAATTCGGCAGTACGCTTTTAGTGCTTTCAGGATTGTTTGATTATATGCAGGTACTTGTTTAGTGTAATTTCTTAAAGGAACCATTTCACTCATTTATATGTATTAAGCGATGCCTCTAGTGTTATGGGACTCCTCCAAGTGCTGCCGTAGAGTGCGCTACGCCTATTCAGTCTAATGGGGTAGCCAAAGAGGGCATGGCGCAAGTTTATTAATATCCTATCTATATATCACTGAGTGTTTGCGATATATAAATATCTGATCGAATTTTTTTGGGAGGGGGAGTATGTCTTAGATTCCTCTGGCTTCAAAGGGTAAGTTACGTAACCTATACTGTTTTAGTTCATTAGTTGCTTAGCTGGTGCTTCTGCAGATTGCCAAGACAATGGGAAACATGTGCATAATGAACAAGTTTTTTTAGGGGAAGGGGACTAAACGAGGTGGAGAACTAAAATCGTTAAATTCCTTATTTTTCTTTAATTTTTTTCAGGGAACAAGCTTCAACTAGACTAATTACACTATTTGTACTTTGCATGTATCGGATTGAGATCGATTCTGATTAAATGTCATTCCTTTGAGTATTAACTTTTAGGACAGGGAATCTATAATTGTCAGTTTAAAAATTTACCTACTGATTGCGACTATCTTTTTGAAAATGATATCAAGAAATATCCAGATTGCTAACGTAGGTCACTCAATAAATATTCATTCTTTTCTGTCAGTTCAACTGATGTCAAAAACCCCGATTTGAGAAATTTTTTGCATGTTCATTTTGAGGCTATGGAAAACTAAAATATAAAGAACAAGCCCGAATATTTCCAGTGCCTGATTGTTTTCTCCAAAACTATAAAAACTAAGGTTCTGTATAATGTAAGTACTGTTGTCTTCAAAATGAAAATATTACCAAAATCTGTAGAAATCACTAGTTGTGTTCCACAGCTTCTATAAACATCTCACCATATTCTTATTATAACATTTCAAAAATTTGCCAAAAAATTGCCAAAATCACAATAGTTTGAGTGCATTTACTGCAAAGTAATTTTACATTTTATAAATAAAGATGTAAATAAAGAAAAGATGAAGGAAGGTAATCAAGGAAAGATATCTCGCAACTACTGCGATGTTCCCTGTACTTGTACGTTAAATTGGGTTACAGCACGCATTGTGGCAAGTTATCTGCACCTGTGAATAGACCCGTGACGTCATCACCTGGCTTTGCAGACAATACCCCACGGCAGATTAATATTCAGACGCTCTGCCCCCTCCTCCCAACTTACCCCCTTTTAGAAATTACCTCATCAACTCCCACTTCCCTGCTCCGTCAAGGTTTTAATCCAAAATTCCCTCTTGTTTTAACAGTGAAAAACACCACCTTCTCCTCATCTGTAACCTGGCTCCTGGGAGTACAATACACTACAGCAAACACCTAATTCTCTCTCCTTGAGGGAAGAGCGGCGTAACTCCAGAAACCAGGTATGGAATCTTTAACTTAATAATATTCAACAAAGTTACACACTTAAAGCTTCCGAGTCTGAATAACTATTTATTTAAGATAAATTTAATTTAAACAAAAACATGACAATTTAGATATTGAAGGGATGTGTTGATTAAATGTTAAGTTTCATTGCTTCATCCCCAGCCACCCTCACTATGAAATTTCAAATGGCACCCTATCTTTTGATATTTAAATGTTAAAGAGAATTAAAATTATTACGACTTCTTTTGTTTTCTATCGTTACCTGGCAATCTGCACTACTGTTATTGTTGTTTGAATTTAGATAGAATAAGTTATATAGCTGTAGGTTGGAAACAAATTTATTTTACGTAAAATTACAATTATCAACATTGCAGTAATACAGTCTGTTTCGGAACTTCTGAATAATAAGCTTACATTGTTCTTTTTTGTTGAGTCTATAACATTTTGAAATAATTTATTACCGAAACACAATATTGCTATGACAAAATTCAAACAAAAATAACAACATGGTAATAAGATCTGCTGCTTTACCAACAACTAATGACTATTTCCTTCAGAAATTTATTTTCATGACAAAAGAAATGTTATTCTCAGTTAAAACTCTGGAATTTCGTTGGATATCTTCCAGTGAACATTTTAATACTTTTTTGGTGTTTTCACAAATATTCAACCGACAACAACGTTGATAAGTATAAATAAAGTATAATTTGTTATACCAATACTGGTAATGGTATCACATTGATCTAATCTAAAAGGCATAAGCCAAAGTAGATGTAAATTAGAACTGGTGTAGAACGTATTCGACTATTTCTATCAACATTTACCACACTGCCTTGGTAAAAGTGCACATTTGCCAGTAAAGGCGTATAATAAGTGGGAAATTGAGAAAAAATAATTATTAATTTCTATTACTACATTTATCAAAGCAAAGGGCAAATATTTGCTATAACCAGCAATTGTGAACATTTACTGCATTTCCCAATGTGGCTGTAACGGTATATTTTGTGCGGACATAACCAAAAAAAAGTGTATAAGAATTTCTATCGTGAATCTGTTCTAACTTAGTGAATTATCTAATCAAATATTCATGCTATAATAACAATATATTGCACTACTTTAAACTCAACAAGCAACTCCGCATTTCGCACAAGTCACAAAAATTACATAATGAGTAAATTAACGGCTTCCTATTAAAATTTCTAAAAGACATTCATAGGAATAGAAAATTTGATTTTTTAATCATTTTAATTGGATTAAATTATTCTTAATTTCCTATCCTCTAGTTTTTACTCATGTAGAGTTCATTTGTTTCGCCCTATATTTTAAGGGGAGAGGTCCTAAATACAAGATTGCGGGTTCGATCCCGGCCAGAACCAATGGAATTTTTTTCGGGCGTAAAAATCCTAAGTATGGCTTCCTTCGGAAAGGAAGTAAAGCCGTGGGTCCCATGTCGTAGATTTACGTACGATAAAGAATCTTAAGCCTGAAAAAAGAAGCCTCTGAGCAAAATTTATAGGCCGTTTCACGCCTTGAATTGAATGAGACTCTGATGACCTGAGATGTTAAAGAGCATTCGTAAATAAAACAATTAATTAAAAAGGGGGAGAGGCTTTTATTTCTTTTATTTTCTTGTCTTTTGCGTTTATTGTACTCTCTCCCTACCTCTTTATGTTCCCCAAAGCTTTATATCTTTCATTATCCTTTTTAATTTTCCTTTCCATTATTTCCTCTTCTTTGTAGTCCTCTTCAATTTTTTTATCAATATATACTCGTTTTTCATTTTCTTTTCTTCTGCCATGCACTCATTCGTCTGCCGGAATCGAACCGGGACATCGTTCAACATAAACCACTCTTACGCCCCTATCACTCGACGCCTCACGGAGACATACATATACGTACGTACTCTTGTTTTCATTGGAGGAAGCCAGAAAGCGCCACCATCGCACTCTGCTGCCGAGACTTGGTCTTTTGTGACTTTGTCTTGCCTTGCCTTGCAGTATCAACTACAGCTACTCTTGCTGTATAAATTACCTTAGTCCTCCGTCTTCGTCTTGCCTCCCTCAAAACCTGAGGGCATTTTAAAGTTAATTTAAGATGTACAATAGGCATACAATGCATTACGACTACAAGGAGGAGGCAGCAGAGAGGGAAGGGGGCGGAACTAGTTAGAATTCTGTAATGGAACTGAGGTGGGTTTCCTTTCTCAAGACTTGAGACCGTCTTAAGAAAACAACAATGTAGATATATAGACTAAACACTGAGGGCTATGTGATAGCCTTGTAATGCTAAGAGAGAGAACTACGTGTGTAAAAGCAGTCTCTTGGCGGTTGATGCGAGGATCTTCGACTATGTCTTTTAATCAAGAAATACTCTTGAAACAGCAATGGCAAGACTTTGCAGGGTCTCACGCAACCGCTAGGTGAACCACTGCCATTATAATGAGGGCAACGTCACTTTTCGTTCAGTCGTTGTTAATACCTTGTGCCTTCTATGTCACTACCTGTAAGCTTGTCTTACCACTGAAAACAGTCTTAGCGTTTCATTTATTTCCAAGTAATTCATCTTTCTTTCTTTATTAATATTTTAATCACTACCAGCATCTAAGTTGGCCTTTGTTTCATTGTCCTCTGCAGCCTAAACAATGAATTATTCACAGGAAGGAATGATAATTAAAAGTATTTTAATTCCTTGCTGGTATTTTAATGATTATTTAAAACATAATTTGAATTAAAGCTTATAGAAGGACAAAACGAAATGAAATAAACAATTATTAGTTAACGTAGCATTCAAATTAAGATTTCTATTAACATATGCTCTAGTTATATTTTACTTTTCATAGCAGAATAAAATTAATAGGTAGTAGATTTAAACGCACCTTTCAAATTAATATTTCTACCAACATTTTTTTCTGAAAGATTAGTCAATATAAATTCTTCATTAAATCCTTTCACATGCTCATTTTTTCTCCATTCGCGGAAGCAGACTTGCTCGGAACTAATGAAGGGACAACTTTAGCATTACTCAAAATATCTTCCGGTAAAAGTATATACTTTTCTTTGTACATTTTCATTTAGCAGGCTTATACTTCGCAAAGAATTCAATATATATATATATATTTCTATGTCTATAACGACCAACACTATTGCCATTTACAACAATCGGTTGTGATTTAAGCAATGACAAATGTACATAATATTTCATTGAAACTAGACATCACTTTCATTGAATTATTAATTACGTGCTAGTAGCAGCAGCAAACTTTTCTCTTCAGCTATACCAAAAGTTCTGCTTGGTTGTTCATTTTCAACATCATTCTCTGTAACAGTAAAATTATTACAGACACAATTGTCATTTAGAAAATCTTAAGTTTGTACTCAGTTCTGTTCAGGAAACGCAGCCTAATATTCCTCTGATAAATGCAGTTTGTCCCAGAGTGAGATCGAACCCAAGTGTGTAAGGTGGAAAGCAAGCAGGTAATAGCTGACAGTCAGTAATAAGATGTAATATAAAATTACGCACTAATTGCTTCATGATTACAACACAGTCTGTGTATTAAAAACAAAGAATAGAAGTATCGTTTCACTCATTTGCATACTTAATATTTATTACTTGTGGAACTTGTAATTAACTTTCTAGAGCACAGGTAATGGAATTTTAAACGTATGTCAGAATACAGTGGTGTTTTCTTATGAGCCGCATATAAATTAATTCTGATAATAGGGTGATAAGTGGTGTTCCGGCTGGCTCATCTCTGGCAAGGTGGAGGGTCGGGGATGTTTTTCCGAGCTAGACGTAAAACTTCTGCCCTCCCTTTCAAACCCCAGGAAAGTTTTCCACAATTTCAGGTCACACGAAGGAGTAGACGAAAACAATTTTTGAAAGTGATATGAAATTGAGATAGAAAGTGGGGGAGAAAATTCTTCCTCTTGTTCTCCTATCTCTTTCCTTCTTTCTTTCTTCTCATTTCTTGGCTCTCGGATGTATATCTCTCACGTCGTTCTGAAAGGTACAACGATAGGTGCCGCTCTGTATTGAGAGACCGGCTAGAGGGACGGGAGGGGGCTGAATAAAAACAGAAGCACGGGTAGGGAGAACTGGCGAACCGTATGCCCGGATATCTTTGACCCTTTGGGGATGTTGACTTTGCACAAGAGAAGCAGGTTGCCTGAAGAAATGATAGTGAACCTGAAAAGTTTTCAGAATCGAATATTCCGCTTCTTTTCTGTACTGTCAGGTGGACTACACGTTATATGCAATATAAAAATAAATGTGATTAATTCTCCGTAACTACGAATATTTCCATGACTAAAAGTTTCGTTCGATATTGTCTTTACGTTTGTATTTCTACATATTATAAATAATTGCCAGCCTCCATTTGTAATAACAATAAATTAAATTGCTTTATAGCAAGACCAGGAAAGGCGAAGATCTTTGTAATTAATTGAGTGCTGGTAGTCTTCCGGAAATTTAATTATCGAATAGAAGATCAAATAATTTGCGGAAAGACGTATTTATTGTATATACTTGTACACTTCTTTTTATAACAAAACTTGTTAAAACACCTTAATTGGATGCGCTATTGAACACTTTTCAATCTTTAAGGACGTTTCCTTAGCATCTTATTTGTTTATGCGATTATCTATGTTTTCTTAGGAGACAACATTAACATTTTGCTAATTTCGAGCAAAATGCATGCATATGATTTGAGTAGAGTCTAACACCCGTTTTTACTACTGAGGCACCACAGGCGGTGATCAGTGATAATACTGAGATGAAATGATATATTGGGAAAGGATTTTTTTAAGGAAGGAAACGTTCCAGGCCTAAGTTTAGGGTACCTACTCGGCATTTGCCATTTATGAGGACTGAGGAAAACCTCAGCCAGGGAGGACTTTCCTGGTGGGAATCGAACCCCAGACTTCCCGCTCACGAGTCCGCGCTTTAACAACCTCGGCCATCTGTGTCGGTCACAATGGTGCTTAAGGAATACAAACTAAAAACTTAAAAAGGAGGAAGAAAAAATTAAACTAAAAACATTATGAGAAATTATATTCCCCCCACTGTACTTTTAAGTAAACAAAGTCTCCAATTTGAAATCAGAAAATGTGCAAAACATCATCATTTGTTCTTTACAGGGAATTTTCATTTACTGAAAGCCCGTACATTAGAAGGCTCATTATTTTAGTTTGTGCTACTTTGAAGTATGCTCGCTATAAAGAACAAAACTGTCCAAATTCGGACATAAGCTCGGTTGTAATGTAAAATGATGATATGACATCGACGGAATCGCGCGATTAGGCTTAGCTAAACCCAAAAACAGTTAAAGAGGATTCTTCGGCCTCTTTTGTACCTGCACCCCGAAGGAGGTCTCCGGGGGGAAAGAATGAGATGAGGTGTACATCGGAACCAGGAAACGGAGGAGGCTATGCACGGACTTAGGCGAAATCCCTAACGTTTCCACAGATGTTGTCTCTGACACAGGGGAGTCACCTGGGTACTACTAAAGGGACCACCGCCAGTGCCAAGCCACAGTGCACTAACCCACTTAGCTTCACGCTTCTGAACCTTTATGGGATGAAACAAATGAAATACGAAAGCGAAATACTCGTAAATATCCATACCAGTATTCGTCTAAATGACCAAGGGAAATCACGAAAAACCCCCAGTTTAAGATGCCGGCCCCAAAGGAATTGAACTGGGGAACTTCAAAACGGGAGTTTCAGTAAAACAAAGATTTTTATATTGTTTAAAGAATTTATAAATAAAAAAAAAAAAAATGACGCAGTGCGGTTTCTGCGTTCTAACGAATTTATTGATATATTCATCTCTCATGGCCCGTATCAGTTACATAAATCTTTAGGAAATAGATTGGAAACAAAGAACGTTTTTGTTCTACAATCCTGATATTCAAACGCTCATTGACAATTTGTTTGAAAAGAAAATCAACCGGGTGACTCGAAATATAATATCTAAACGTGCACTCTATACTCTCATTGCAATGAGAAGTAACATTTTAAATAAATGTCCTTTTTTCACCATGTGAAATTAAGATTTTCAACAGGATTAATGATATTAGTCCGGATCTAAAGTTTGCAGACACTTGGACTTTCGGGGTAAAGAGAAACTATTCAGCAAACCTTGTCCCAATGTCGAAACCGGGACAGCTAGCAGACCAAGAGCATTTAAATGTTTTAGTCATTGAAGTCGTTTGTTTCTGTGAAGTGAAGGCGTGACTTTTGTTTTTCTTTGAAAGTCGCATTTTCTTTACGCTCCGTACAGCTACACACCCAAAATGATAAAAATAGCCGAAGATTAGAAAGAAAAGAAAAAAACAGGTAGCCCTTTTTCATTAACAAAAGGTGCATTTTTATATTACCCGTCCTCTTTGCTGCCTGAGGTTCGATTTGGTTTCTTTAGCTTTTTTTCTTGTGGAAAGGAAGGGAACGACGCCAGCTGTCCAAACAATAGCTGGAAGCCACGTGATCCCTTCCTTCTCCAGGCAACGTCTTCGTCTCTCCTAATAGTTGAGTTGTATACGTCGATCGGTTGGATATCCCCTGTGTTTGCTTTACAAGACGCGCTGCATCGTAATTACGTCATCTTGAAATTAACGAATTCAACGCTTCTGCCGACAATTGGCAAGTAACCATTTTCGTCACGGGATTGCCGTTCTTGAGTATTGACAACTTAATGGCAAAACGGCTGCAAAATATGTTATTAAATAAAACCAAGACATATACCTACGGTTAAACTTTAATGAAAATTAAATGACAGAAAGTCATGCAGTTTGCTTGCTTCTGTAGTAATGGCTAAAACGCAAAATTATATATCATAAGACGTATTCATTGTTTGCACTTGCGTTCATATTTTTGCTGCTAAGATCATATAATATAAGCATTTGCAAACATATTAATTTGTAAATATATTAAATGATAACATCTTTACATGGCTAAATATTTTTCAACTATTTATTGAAATAATACGTATTACTTTAGGGTTAAATACTTTATCTATAACTAACAACAAAGATAATAAAGTTAAGGATGTTTACGCAGAAATTTAATGAAAACAATTCTTTATTTAAACGGTATATTTTTCACAAACTACAGCATGGCTAAAGCATTGTCTCTCACTGTTGGAAAACAAGTTTTGGTGCTTAAGCAGGCTGTCTACCGCTCTGTGCTACTTTAATTCTGATATTTATATAAACTCATTGTGGCCACGAAAAACCGACATAGCCTTTGCTCGTCATGGCCAGGCTGATGTTTCTTGGGTCAACAGTACTACTGAACACTGAAAAACTACGTTTAAAGGATTAAGTATAACTGACTTGAGGTTTGTATCAAATCTGTTCCTGCATAATTTGGCTCCAGTAAAAAAATAAAAGTAAGCGAGAGAGAAGAAAAAGAATAAAACCACAAATCATATTCTGGAAGTATTTTGGCAAAATTTCACTGATGGCTCTTTTAAAGTAGATTTACCAAAGCTTAAGGAACGCTTGGACGATGCAAATGAAGTTGTAAGAGCGTATGACGTCATTTTGCATAATTAAACTGTGTTTGGTATATTTACAGAAATTGAAAGGGGACTAAAATATATATAGACAAATTTATATTTCTGGTTCTTATCACCCAGTTTTCGAGCTATATTTATTGTCCTTCATACAAGAGAGAACTAGTGCAGAAGTTACAATAATTGTTAATTTTATTAATACAAAAGAAATATGCAGCTATAATTTCACTAATTGGGAAATAATGATTATTTTAAAGTAGTGTGAAGCAATATGACGTTTATCTGTTTTTATAATCCAGAGGAAACAACATTATAAAATAAACAGTTGCATAAAGACTACAAATATGTAAATATGCTATAAACAAGAATGACTGCTTAATGATAGCAGGAGAGCTCAACGCAGTAATTGGCCAGGTGTCCATCAAAGATATTGTCTGCAGCAATTTAGAAATGGTTTCGAACAGCATAACCAATTTTATCCTAGTAAACAAAAAATTTGAGGAACTTGTTATGGAAATTTACACAAGTTATAATGTATCCTCGGACATTTTAAGTTGCTAAAAATACAACTTTGCTAAGATGGTTTAATCAAATCTAAAAGAGAAAAATAAATCAGAAAAAACAATTCAACGTATAATAGTTAAAAGAAAATAGGATAAAGATTAGAAGACCGATTAGAAAGAGCTATAAGCTTAAATGTTAACGCATTATTTTTTATGAACAGTGCTTAATGCCCATTTTAACTACTGAGGCACCACAGGCGGTGGACACTGACGATACACGAGATGAAATGATAAATTAAGAAAGGAATTTTTTTTAAAGGAAGGAAGCATTCCAGGCCTAAGTTTAGGGTATCTCCCCGGCATTTGCCAGTTATGAGAAATGAGAGAAACCTAGAAAAACCCTCAGTAAGGGAGCACGGTTCTGATGGGAAACAAACTTTAGTCCTCCCACTCACGAGTCCGCGCTTAACGACCTCGGCCATCCATGTCGGTGTTAATGCAGAATGATAAGATCTGAAACACATTTAAAGAGAGAGGGAGAGGGAGAGAGCATATTAAACAATAGAACTAGGGCAAATATTAGCGCTTTAGAATATGATATTCACAACTAAATGCTTATGAAACAATTTAGCATCTAAACAAGCCAGAGAAAGAAACATTTGAATTAAATATGATCTCTAATGACGAGCATGCTAAAATATTTTAAATCTTTACAGTTCAAAACCAAGAAAATACCAGAAAAGTATATATCATATAACAAAATAGATCGTATTACTTTAGCTAAATTAAATTATATATTAGAAGTTTATAAAATAAATAATATCTAGAAGTGGTTAAATTACAATGCAATTATTCAAATGTAAAAAAGTATGTTTTATCTCCTGCGGTGCATTAAAATTATCTTTCATTGCTAAATGAATACGTAAGCCTCCACAGCTCGAGTTCATAGTTACAAAGATAAACTAAAATCTTAGCTAGAAGCTAGAAACATTACATTTACAGATGCGTTTTAAATTTGCCAAAATTCTAACCATGAGATGAAAAAGCTTTAATATAATTATAGCGCAACAAATTATATAACAAGGAAGTATAATTTAGAAACAAAACATAGGTATAAACATTATCTGTAAGTCTTTAATAAGGAATCCGGGAAACGATATGGATTACTTTTGAATGATAGATAAAAATTCCTCTTCTCATTGGCGCTGCAGCTCGTGGTGAGCTATAGCCTGCCGCAACGACCTCTTCCTCTACCTACGTCTTACGACTTCAATGATAGAGGACCGTATTGCAGGGGAGGGGGCATATTATCAGCATACCCGGTCGTCTATCACGCCTAGATCGAAGAACGCCACCTCTCCATCAGGTAGCTTCCCAAGTATTCTCACGAGGTGGGTGGACCCCGTTCCAGACCTCTCTAACTAAGAAAAATTCCTAAGCAGATACTAGGAATCGAACCCAAGCATCCCGGCCATTAGTCAGCAACGCTAACTACTAGACCAAGGAAATGATCAGATAAAAGTTATTCACGACATTTGATTCAAACGATAAAATGAATGTATGAAGACATAGTTAACAGTGCATGTTAATAAATGTTTGAATAGAAGTTTTAAGTTAACTACTTCAGATGTGAGACAAGGGTTCAAAGTGTCACCTACTTTTGTTGAGCACATATACCGTGCCCTCATTCCGTTACGCAATCGGAGTGCACTAGCGGAAACCCATTGACCTTCAGCGGATGCGTGATTCTTAAGTAAGATTGGAGTTAAGTTCTGCTGACGCAGACAGTTAGGCTTGCTTAGTTTTATTTATCACATCAAATAAACATATTAGATTTTCTACTGCATTTGTATGTTGTGGTGTGTGCCAGAGTGAGATATATGGTAGAAAGAATATTTAATTATGATTGTTATATGTTGTACAAGTGCTGTAAGAGAGACTTTCCTGCTAAATTTCCAGGAATAGTTACATTTTTTCAGAAAGTACAATTTTCAGATTGGTGAATCAAGATCAAACCTAAGAAGTTTTCAATGACAAAAAGCTGAGACCAAGAAAAGCGGGCTGTAATAATGAAGTTTAATGAAATGGGATATAGATTACAGATTTCTTCTTGAAAGTCTTTATTACGATATGTCCAACAAGTTGGCGTATCTGTCGTCAGTGCGTATAAAGCCACTCAGCTGCTACAACTTAATCCATGTAATATTATTTCTGTACCTGAAATAAAATCCGTGGAAGTGCTGAAATAAAATATCCGGGAGGCAGTGTACAATATTCTGGAGAATGAATTGCGAATGTCTGAAAATATTCAGAAGGTCAGGCATGTTCCACAACAGAGGGCAGGCAATTGGAGCATCTACTATAATGGTAAGAGCAATATTAATTATTATTTACTACTAATAAATAACAAAAAGGGGGAAAAATTGCGAGCTATCAATTCCAACCGTGCGACACTTTCAGAAGTTTACAGAAAAGATTACATGGTAAAAATGACAAGTAAATGCGTATTTTTCTGTGGCGTTAAATAAGTTCAAATGTAAGGTCTTACACTTTTATTTTATACAAGTAATCGTAGCTTTGAACATTGATTGTATTGTAGTTAAAACGTTTGAGATATTCCATGGGGAGAGTAATGAGGTTAAACTAGTTCTCTGAATATGAAAATATTGAACAATTCTAAAATGTTGTAGCTACACGTTTATGCATTATTATGTACTGCATCATTTTACTCTTGTCTAGTATGTCAGGTATTATTAGCATCTATTAAGGCTTAGCGACACTATCGAAAAAGGATAACAAACATGTTTGAGGGTATTAAGTTAATTTTGGGAGTCATTTGAAATGTAAATAATTCAGGTGGCACATGTACATAGAGTATATGTAAAAATAAATTTCGACTAAATAAAGGTGGAAAAATTGACATAATAAAATGTGGTGTAACAGGAATTAACTCCAAAGTTACAAATGTGTCTTTCTATAGTCAAGAGAACGGAAAACACAATAGCTTACCTTAAACAAATCATTTATTCTGCCAAACACATGCCGTAATATTAATAAATTTAATTTGAATTATAGTAATCGTTCATAAAACTTACTATACTTCTCAAAACGCCGATGATATAACGCGTGACTTGTGGTTAGTTTGAGATACGGCCTGATTATGACTGCGCTTCCGCAAATAATACCGGATTACATCTAGCTATATGTCTGGCTATGAACACACCTCAGATCGCAACGCAGCTATGAGGTTGATCCATTGTCAAGCCCTCTATCAATTGGTAAATTCTTCATACATATTTTTTCCGCATCTTTAAATTCTCTCTCTCTCTCTCTCTATTAATGTCTCTTTATCACATGAAGTAAAACAACCTGTATGCATGGCGTTTCTGCAAATGAAATGAAAGCGTATACGCCAGGTATAAAGAGTGATCTAATACTCGTATATAGAAAAAGCCTGACAAATTTAGATCAAAGTGCTCACAAATGGCTGCTTATTTTGTACTCCATTTACACCTAAGAGGAAAAAAGTACAAAGATGAGAGGCAGGTCATTTCGCCCAAACACTAGCGTGAATATGTGGATGATTAAAACATGTTTGACTTTACATTCCATTCGTTCTCTTTATTTAACCATATGCTATTTTCATTAGATCTTGTATTTTTTATTCGGGGAACTGACTCAATTGGACAGATTACAATCCTCTTGGATATCGAATTCATTTTATCACGGAGGGGAGTACTATCACTGCTACTGAAAAAATTCCCTTTCTGATGAACAGGTTTAGATGGACCTACAGCATCTAACGGCATCTGATGTACAGAGGGTGCTAAAAATGTATACACGCTTCAAGCAAAGGTAAAACTGTGTTAACATAACAAAACTAAATTCACATAAACAGAAAATGATGAGCACTAATCATCTTAGACTTTTACAGCTATAACAGTTGTTCAACATGCCTACCATCGATACACTTCTGAGAACGTTGAACTACTGATTGAGCAACGTTTGCAAAAGTGTCCTCAGAGATTGCAACACATGTCGTTACAATTTCTTCCCGAAGTGCCGCCAGTGTAGCTGGTTTTCTACGCATACGGTACCATGAGTCTCAAATTTGTCTCGAATGCGTGCAATTGTTCGTTGGCGGTTCTGCTCTGTACACACGTCTGCATTGTCTTTTAACTTCAACATTCTCGGTTTTCTTATGCCACTTCAAAATTGCTTTCCGCTGTTCAAACGATAATCTTGGCTCCATTTTGTTGTAGCAACGCTAGCATAACGTAATGTGAGTCACATTTGTTTACAGAACATCATACAATAATCTTGGCTTCATTTGTTAATTGTTGATTTACCTGTCACGTAGCAACGCTATCATAATGTATGTGAGTCACATCTATTTACGGAACATCATACCACACATTATTGTTTTTCGGTGAAAGTGTGTATACATTTTTTGGCACTCTCGGTATATATAGTTGCAATATTTCGATTGTTAAACTAAAAATATCCATTTTCTTCGGTTCCTAAATGTTGCAGTTTTCTACACAATCAATTATGTCATTTCAGATATTTTCTATTAAATTAATAGCTTATCGATTTTGCCCGATATTCCTAATCATTTATCATTGTTGATTATATATCAGCAAATTTTGGCGTGTTATTTGAATATAAATATATTGTAACCTGTACTACTTGATCAGTTAATTTACTCTACATATAGTTATTGTCTGCCTGCATATAGGTTGGTAATTAAGCTGTTAAGCCTGTTTTTGCCTTTATTTTGCTAAAGCTTTGCAATTTTTCTCTCCGCTGGAAGGTTATATTAAACATTTATAATTTCATTTCTTGAAAATGAAGAAAAATATGAACTCTTATCCTTTATGTAGAAAAACCAGCATTCTATCATCACAGAATAATAGCCAGTAGATAGAAGAGAATTGAGCAATTGCTACAGCACCTGTGTGTACTTGGAGGCGCTAAGGTGCAACAGTAGTCTGTTGAGAGGTCCCTGCGCCACTAAAAAGTTTATAAAATACTAATGGAGAAGAAGGGAGTGCTGAGGTGAGAAGACCATTGTTGATCGCCAGTGTAAATATCGGACTCTTGCCAATAACAATGCTAGAGAGGTGCTGATGTTCCATCAACCGGCGCCAGTATTCCGGCTTTTCTCAATGAGGTGATATCCATAAATATATCGAGTAGACCAAAGTTGAACGGCGAAAGTTCTTAGCAATCAAACGCCTTTCTATTCTCGCAAACAAAAGAACTCAACTAAGTTCTAAAAAGGACGACGATCTGTTTATTTGGCTGAAGCAGAAACTTGTGCCTGCTAAACAAAAGAAACGACAGATAATCTTTACACGGATTGGGTACTGTCAACAACCTTTTGATAAATTATAAATTTGTGGTTTTTTGATTAAAAACCTTAAAAATGCTTTAACATTGCATTCTGAATTAGCATGACAAGCCCTCCGAACAATTAAGTTGATTAATGTTTGCCCAATATATGCGCGATTCGTCGGTGTCGAAAGTTTTTAAGTGAACTTTTAGAAATATTTCCTCTTCTAAGACCCCAGCAAGACATTATTGTGTACTTGTGATAGGAAATTTGATACAGAAAGTATGTTATTGGTTTAAAAGGCTAAGGTATTGCCAATTTAAAATATCATCTATAGCATGAACGGGTGGGAGAGCTAAAATTCATCTCAGAACAGTCCACACAGCAGCATATCCCAGTTCTCTCTATCTCATGACTAAAATTTTAGTGACTAATGTGAGCAATTATTTGAAGAAACAATTCTAATCGATTTTGAAGAAAGGATAAAACAATTTGTATGATTTAGTTTAACCTTATTTTAGTAGCTAGTACTCATTTTAAAGTCACACATGTTGCTACTTAATTGAACCTTAGTTTTGTAGCGGTAACCATACTTGCCTTCTAAACCCAAGATCGCGAGTTCAAACCCGCCTAGGATCGATGGATTTTTTCGGGCGTAAAAATCCTAAGTATGGCTTCCTTCGGAAGGAAAGTAAAGCCATGGATCCCATGTCGTACATTTACGGCACGAAATAGAACCTCAAGCCTGAAAGAAGAGGCCTCTGAGCAAAATTTATCGGCTGTTTCACGCCCTGAATAGAATGGGACACTAATTACCTGAGCTATAAGAGCGTCGTAAATAAAACAAATCAACAACAATTAGTTAGGTAGATGATCATTGGATCAAGAGACAATGAAGATATCTAAGAAAAACTATAACGGAGAGAAGAAAGATAGCAGAAAAGGGCGGAAATACATGATGATGACAAAGAATGAGAAAAAGAGAAGGAGCTTAATGGCCAAGGGACTCGTTTCCTCTAATAGTGATAATTGTTCCCTTTCTCCATTATCTGATTCGATAATTGGCTTGTAAATTTATTTCATTATGCAATAATAATTTCGAGAAAAGCTAATGTGCAACTTCGCGGCCTAAATGCACTTTATATGCACATTGCACATAAGCTATCAAGTTATTGTATTTATTTTGCATTCCATAGAGAGGTTCTATCCAACCCTTACTCAAATGCGTATAATTATTAAACTACACAGTTAGAACAAGTTTCTTTTAAAATAAACTGGAAATGAGGAGGTAGCTGGAAAAAAAGGCTTACACTCCAAAATCTATATTGAGGAAATAGCAGTCAAAGTTTTACACTCAAAATAAATTCGTTTAAAAAAAACTATATTTTCAGATTAAGAAGAATATGAATTTAAACTATGCAATTTCTACTTTATATATGTATTCGTATATATTCTTTTTTGACAGAACTTTTTTAATGTTGCGATGCTAGATTAATAATAAATTCGAGGTTAAATGTGTTTATAGTGTTCTATACAAATGAACTTATAGTGAATAAATTTATAGTGTTCTAGTACAAATGAACACATAAAACTTATTTTGTTGCAGGAAACACGTCCTGTACATAAATAAATTTAGGTACATTAAAAATGATTTTACTACCAAATAAACTTGAACGAATATCGATAAAATCTTGTTCCTTTAAATTAGAAATATTTCTATATCTTGAAAGGTTGTTCTTACCCAATGGTGTTGGCATTTTTAAAAAAAAAAAAATCTTAAAAGTCCAGTTTAAATTTTTTGCCCTAAGTAGGAAAATAAGGCAATAAATACTCTTATTTGATTATTATTTATTGGAACCTAAGAAACATCTGAGAGATTAAATGTTTTGGAGTTTTTACCAAATAACGAGATGGTTCATAAAGATGGTAGACTAATAAACCCCCATACTCCTGTACTTCAGTCGCACACTTTCTGAACCATGAACTGAATGACATTTACTGCTAATGGTGTTTAGGAAATATGGCTGTCTTGTATTATATCCCTATCATTCAAACAGCTGAATGCAGATGGTTGACTCCTACAGGTTACAATATTTGAGAGCTTAATCTTTGGAATCTCAGTGAAACACTCTTTTCATATTTCTGACTTTCTGTCATTAGCTCATATGAGTAATTCATCTGTTATTCTATTTATTATGAAAAATGCATTCAAATAAGTGGTCTATACGCCATATATATTTTTGTTTTGGAAAATCAGCTGCTAAAACGCAACATTGGTAACTATTATTATAACAAAAGTACAAAGCTACTCTAAAACTATGATACAACTTATTATTATGACATCACTTATTTTAAACAAGTGAACACTTCATAAAACTGAAGTAACAAACCCAAGCTTTTCAGTAACATAAACAAATGATTGGAGCTTGGGGGGGGGGGAAGTCTGCGCACTTCATTTCAGCTACCTGCTCAATTAGTATAATGTCAGATTTTTTTTTTAAAGAAGTTCTGCTGTGTTACTATATATAGACTGATCCACAAGCTAACATCTCTTAAATATACAAATGAAACTAAATGCTGATTATTTCTAAACTTTTGGAAAAAGAAGTCTTCTTGATAGCTTCATGGGTAACATTTCAGCGCGTCTGCGGGGGTGTAAATTCAAAATTTAAAATGAAAAGAGTGTATACTTTTCAGATTTTCTGATTGCCCTCAAGAAATTAAGCAACTTTTATTTAAACCATTGTTTCCGTACAATTAAATTTTGGGAAATTATATGGCTTTGAAACAATATTACAACGCATAATTACTTTGTGAATCAAAGAAAGGAAAAAAAAATCACATCTAGCAACAATTAGTTTTAAAGTCACCCAAAACCTTAAATAGAGATTAACAATTTTATTATTTAGCTCTCAAATTCAGAAACATGTCACGGCTTGAAGTAAGGGTAAACTGCTTTTAATACTGGGAAAATGATAATTGTTATTGTCATTTTCCAGCTATGAATTACCTGCTCTCTTGGAAAATATACCTCTAAATTTACAAGCAGAAATATGGTACCAGCAAGATGGTACATCGCCACACTTTGCAAAACGCACACGTCAATTACTGAACGACAAGTTCCCAGGTAGGGCATTAAGTGTGCTAAAACTGTTGCACTTAGACTCCGCTCCCTGACATTACACCTTTAGATTACTTTTTATGGCGAAACTTAAAACACCAAGTCATGTGTACAGCACCTTCAAACAAAGAGAATGTGAAGGAACGAATACCTGAAGCTTCTATTACTATTATTGCCTATATGATAGCAAATGATAGAAAAACCCTCCGAAACAGAATTACTAAATGTTAATGGAGATTGTTTTGAGGACTTAGATAGATTATGCAAAGTATTTTTTTAAACAAAAGTTGGTTAATTTGTTGAGGAGAATCAGAATATCTAAACATTTACCAATGTTCCACTTAAAATGCCCTGAAGTGTTGCCGTTGAAGGGCTCTTTTTTCGAAATGCTTTGAAAAAGTCAGTGATCCATTTAAGATATATTATTTGTACAGCACAGGAAAAGCCTTGATGAACTGAGATTACAGTCATGCAGTCAAGTATGTTGCGTTGACACGGTATATGTGAGGAATATAGTATATCAAAGTTCCGTCATGAAAACAACGTTTACAGTCTCTGCAATCTTTTTCAGCACTGATTTAGCTCTAATAGAAATCGAGAGCATAAGTGATAGCTACTTATCAATCATTTATCAATTAAGTCACATTTCGATATTATTAATAATATGAGAAATTGAAATATTCATAGTTTGTGCTCAATCTTTGATGTATGGAAGTAACAGTGAAAACGCCGGAGAATTTCCAAGTATCTCGTGAAGCGATAACACTAGACATTTGGATCATTGCGACTTGCTCTGCACTTTAACACTTTATATATGCTTTTTTTCTTAATTACAGTCTTTAATCATCAATACAGTGTTTATCATTCGCTTCTACTTAAATGCTCTTCCAAATATGAATGCATTTCCTTCCATTAATAATTCTCTCTTCCTTAATAATTAATCTTCTTCGCGCACACACTACACAATCACGTTACAATTCATTGTACAAAATTACAATTGAAAAGAATATCTTCCCTCACTTATTACTTCGCCAAGTTGGGCAGTATGCATTCCCTAGCAGAATTGCTTAATATCTTGCAGATGAAATTATTTGTTGAACCTTTATTATTACTGTTAGTTGTGTAAGATGTATTTTGGTCACCTGGACTGTTATGATTCTAGAAATCTACTCTGATTTCTTTGTTAGTCACCACTCAAGTGTTATTGTTACTTGTATGAATCATAAAGGGCATTGGATATAGAACTAAGTAAAACAAAAATCGCAGATTATATAGTGTGCTCAACGATAGGCACTTGTTCGTGTTTATCTTTTAACTTCTGAACACAAAAGAGTGTTTTCATGCAGTCTCTGTATCACATCATCTGCAGCCGTAATCAATAATCATCTACGAGAGCCAAATTTTTGCTTTATTTCACACGATTTACTTTTATAAGGTTAGCTTTACCATAGAGTTGGCAATGACCTTTGAAATTCCAATATTGCACGATTCTTCCCTTTAAGAGTTTCTTGGCACCTTCGCTAAGAACGGAAGAAAATGCTGTAACATTTTTACGGATAAAAAGTTTCTTTGAAGGTACGTTCCTTTCTTCGCTGCTCTTTCACATAAAACAAATTAGTTGGCACCTGCGACGCCATTAGCGGAATAGCACCGAGATAGACTTTCAGCTCTTTGGCATTAATAACATCCTTTGTTTGGCTCTTTTCAGATTCTTCTTTGTGAGTGATATAGACAGGGATATTAAGACGAAGAGAATTATACACTTTTGGAAAATTTAGAGCTTTTTTTTTAATATATCTGTGCTCATTTAGATAAAACAGAATGGGCAGCAAGTTACTTTATATTTACCTTTAAGTTTCCCCAAAATCAATACTCTTAACTACATTTGTGGTGAGAAGGCCAAGTGCAACAGCTTGGCGGACAAATCGATTATTTTTCTGTCCGTAAACGTCTTTACATGATGTTAAAACTGTGTAGTGGGCAGAGGCGTGGACTAATTAGTTCATTTTAGCCATGAGACGTTGAGATGGTTGTTTATTTTATTAAATGTTCCCTAAGGTTATTTAGGACGAAAAGAGTTCGATTGGTAGAAAGGTTCCTTGCTCAACTGAGGCCGTTTCAATATCTAAGTTGGTTAGATTCTAGGTCTGAAGGATCCGGGCTCAATTCCTATGGCACAGTATGGCATTAACAGTTAACAGATTTGAGATTTACTGGGGTTGGAGGCTTTCTCGTTTCCTCAGTGTCACTCTTTCGGCTTCACTGTTAACCAGCAACTTCCATTGACGCCCACGGATCGTTCCTTTCTGCGGCATTAGCAAGAAAACTGAGTATCAATATAACAACAAAGAACTTAGGATAAGATGGAAGAACTTTTCCGGTCAAGAACTGAGAAAAATTCTCATTAAGACATCTGACAGCACTCTGGCTAAGGATCTACGAGTAGGGATAGGAAAGAAATCAGGAAAGTTATTAGAATCATTATTGGGCATTGGCCATTCAAGAAAATCCAAAGGACGATGGGACTTCACCATGGAAATCCCATGCCCTCTATGTGAATGATCTGAAGGGACAGTAAAATACACTTTACTAGTGTGTGAAGTTATGGAAAGACAAAGTAGATATTTATTAGAATAGAATCCTTTAGGGAATATATTTCTTAAACTTCTAGCGAATATTCTAGAGCTCGTTGAAGCGCTAGATCTGAAAATATAAAGGTAAAATTAAACGATTGCACAAAAGACACTTATGGCTTAAGTACCAAGGTTATTTATACACTCCAAAGCTAATGAAGCAACTAGTATGTCTGTGTGTACGGCTACTACCCGGCATTGCTTAATACATGCCCGTAATCCGAAATTCGAGAGGGTGAGTCATTGCCTTGTACTCACCAAATCACAGAGAGAGAGTGAAGATGGACAGTCAGTTCTGAGACTGCAAACACCCTCACTTACGCAGAATGCGGTCAAGTCAATTTAAATCACGCATGCTATACTCCGAAATATAAATATGAAGTTATTTCACAGACAAAATGAAATCTTGTTATGAAATGAGATATTGTTTTAACTGTGCCGTTCTTGCACGTATCCCATTCTACCCTTGTAGCTAATACCCTCTCCTCTTCCTTTCCTACCGTCGTGTCCCAGCTGGAAGCGCTTGGTAACGCTCTTTTGTTCCTATTGGTTGAGACACGCGAGGTAATTTCTAGAACTAATGCGATATCAGTGTTTCTAGTGTAGGTCGTTCTTCTCTTGTTCCTTGTTCCAGAGAGGGCTGCAGTTCGTCGGGGGTTAGACAAGTTTGGTTTATTACTCTAAATTGTTAGTACCGTTGCTCTCTCCGTTAGCCTGAACCAATCACAGTACAAAGCTTTGAACCTTTAATGGAATTGTAGCATTTTAGCGTCATTTAAGTACATGGTTAATTTTATTGTAATAGCAATTTCTCTGTATATCACCGTCGACGCTGACTAGCACTATTTATGTTTGAAAACCTTTTAATGAAGTTCGAAAAATAGTTAGCTAATAAATTAATTCTCTGCTTTAAAAGTTTTCAAGATTATTGTAATATGTTGAATTGGATAAATATTTGAAGAATTCAATTATGTTGCTGAATGCATGGTTGTGAACTATTTACATGTAAACACAGATATTCATATGTAAAACTAATAAATCATACTTGTTGGCA
The DNA here is from genome assembly GCA_030762175.1 of Metallyticus violacea. NCBI lineage: Eukaryota > Metazoa > Arthropoda > Insecta > Mantodea > Metallyticidae > Metallyticus > Metallyticus violacea. The sequence goes on from CM060833.1 coordinate 139,590,267, forward strand.
ATTCTTTTCTCCCATAATTGAAAACTACCTTTCCTTGACCAAATCCTGGGGATTTTCTCTCCAATACAGTTCCTAAATGCTTGTCCAGGCATTATCAAGAGGGTGCAATATCGAATATTATAAACAACTAAAAAGTTAAGGAAGGTCAGGTAGCATGACAAAACCAAACAATAAACATAAAAAAAGCTTCACTAAGTCTGACAATCATAAAATGAGGTATGTCTTACCGTCCGAACGTTAGAGAATACAGCATTCCAAATATCCTGAGTTTGTACAAACCACAAGGTCAACGAGAAGGAATACAAAGTACAAACAGCAAAGCAACCGTTAGCTTTCGAGGGTGTAAATACCAAAGTTCTTTTGTTAAAAGGAAGAAAAAAATGCATTACTGTACTTCTTGAAGGACGAGCAGTTAGTCATCCCAACGTAGAGTACTATACTTTTATTGGTTTAATGAGACTGTGAAAAACCTCGTGCCGACCGCAGAAAGACGCCCCAAATGTCAGTGCTTATGTCCCGACTCGCTCTCCTGCCTCCAGCTTCTCTGGAATTGCGCTGGAATTACACTCATTTTCCACTTGGGAGAGGGGAGATTCTCTTGCAGGAAGTGTCAGGGGTAGACAGCTCTTTCTTGCATTGAGACAATATAAGAGCAACATTTCTAGTCCACCACTCGATTGCAACTTTATTCCTTACTAATGTTTCCTGGAGAATGTACAATGCAACAACCCACTTTCCGTCAGCAATTTACCAAAACTAAACTATTTTCCGAAACTGTATACAGAATTAAACTGTTTTTATATAAAATTTATGTATTTAAAGATATTCGGGTGTTCCCTATTCAGGTTCATTGGCCTGCTATCTTTTCTGTTATTCAAACGCACCTAGAGAGCTAGCGGCCTCCGGAGCGTATTGCTACATCTAAATAAAGCTGTAGGCTAAGTGTGAACCTATCTTTATCTCACATGAAAAAACTCGCTAGGTTCAATTTGCATTACAACAGAATTCAAATAAACCGCAACTTTTTTTTTTTTTTTTTTTGATTTGGTTTATTTAGGGACGCTCTTTAACATCTCAGGTCATCAGCGCCCCATTCAATTCAGGGCATGAAACGGCCGACAAGTTTTCCTAAGAGGCCTCTTCTTTCTTTTTCGTGCCGTAAATGTACGACACGGGATCCACAGCTTTACTTCCCTTCCGAAGGAAGCCAAACTTAAGATTTTTACGCCCGAAAAAATCCATCGGTCCTGGCCGGGTTTGAAACCGCGATCTTGGGTTTAGGAGACAAATATGGATACCACTACACCACTGGGACGGACAAAAACAGCAATGAACAAAACACAAGCAATTAATAAATGATTTTAAACAGTCAAAAACTGAAAAAGGAACAAATGAGTTGTAGAGCTTGGTGAGGACTTGGATTTGAAAGGAACTACATGGAACGATTGTAGAGTATAATGAATAAAACATCCAGAAGATCAGAACAAATGACTATCAGGGAAACGTTGAAGCTACGGATGTAAATGGCATAAAACATAACGCAAATGTGATCAAAAGCACGCTAATTTGCTGCACTAAGGTATCAAGGCCAAACGAACCCACCCCTGGCACCACTCTACCGACACTGTGGCACCGACCTTTCTATTCTGTTTCCTCAGCAACTAACGTAGACCCACATCCTCATTTATACCTCGCAACAACCCCCCCCCCTTTCACCCGTTTTTTTTTTCCTCTACTTCCCTTCCCAATCTTCTGTTTTCACGGAGACAAGCAGAAAGAGAATTGTCTAAGAGCTAACGTTTCTCTGTTCTCCTTCCTCCCCTCTCTTTTTAAGCTTTGTTTAGATTTCGGTCATAATTTCGTAGCCGGCTGTTGGCTCCCAGCGCCCACCGCCCTAAAGCAAGAGGGAGCACCATAAAACTAGCCGAGCGGAGGACTTCGTTAAGACTTCTTCCACCAATGACCGACAGCCCCCTCCCGCGACCTCACCCATGCTCAGCCGCATATGTAACAAGACTCCCGCCTGCCATACCTCCGCATCTTTATCTTCCGAAGTGAAGCCAACGTGGCACTGCCCAACATAATTTCATTTTAGTACCCAAACTTTTAAAATATTTAATATATGTGATTGCTAATTCATATTTACGAACGTTTATAGCACAAAAATTAAACAGTTCTTTCTGTTTCACATAAATGAATACATAAATTAGATATTTTGCTAATCACAAGAATGGTAGGTGTAGTTTAACTCAAAAGTAATATTAAAGTCCAGTATCTCGTGCGACAAACTGCATTAAGCACTTTTGTATCTCTCTCCACAGAGAGCAGCAGCGTCGTTACTCTAGATACCAATGTGCAGGTGTTTGTATCCTCTAGATTGAAGATCAATCTAGAGGACATTTTCTTTTTCTTTTCCTCTGCTGCTCATCTGCTAAGCATCATTACATTAGACTGCGCCTGTGGTAAAATTAAAACCCATAAATGTGGAGCTTGCGTCCAAAATCAGACAAGTTCGTAATTTTACGAAAATGAGTTAAATATGTTTTCATTATAATTTTACTGGATTCTTCTGATATCTGCATTTATTTTAAGGCAAACGTGAACAAACTACATAAAATGTTTCGTTGAAATAAGAGTTTTGGGTCAAAACCTAACACGCTTATTGGAAACTTAAAAAATATATGTTTACACCGTTACAGTCAATACAGTGAAGTCGTTGGTGGATAAATTCCAATGTCATATTTTTCAAACTTAAATGAAATATTGTCTTCGTTATTTTTCAATCTAAACTGAACATGTCCAACAGATTCTTTCTAACAGCCCAGGGCATTTGGTGTGGAACAAAATGTAATTTTCAATATTAAAGTAAAAGTGACCCCTCGATATGATCACAAAATATTAAATTCATATTATTGATGTAAGGATCATTTTCAATTTTTTCTATTTCATGTAAAATTAGGATTGGGGACATATCTAGTTTTGAACGCAAGCTCCACAACCGAGTTCAAAGTCAATTTGAGGGGAGATTATTTTTTCTATCAATTTGAATTTGAACGTTCGTGAGTAATTATATTTACTGTTTTAGCTTGCTTATACACTCTTAATATTTATAACAAAGTATCTGTAATTTCAATGTTGTTCACTTAGACACGAACGTGACAGAATTGCATTTTGTAGTTAAAAAAAAAAAAAAAAAAAAAAGCACATGCCAATAGTTTGTTAAATTTGATGGGATCTCTTGGCCCCACGCGTCGAATACACCACAGCAGTCAAAGTTATTCTGAGACAAGGCACTGAAATTTCAAGCGGTAAGGTACGAAAATCATTAGTCCTCCTATTAATTTCTCTTTCTCTTCACTGCTGCCTCAATTTCCGCTCATTATTGAATTCCTCTGCTATCATTCACGCTGAACTGTTACGAAGTTAGGCTTTCTCTTTTACATTTCGTTTCTCCACCTTCTTTAGTGACACTGTTGAGTGTTTTTGAGGAATTCAACATTCTAGCCTCTTTTCCCCCTCGACTTAGTTTTCTGCCTTCTTTCCCTCTCTTGTCTTTTTTAGTTTTACGTACATAAGATTGTCAGTTATATAGGATTCTTTTTATGTAAGTCTTAAAAGAAAATGACTCCGTGAAATAACGCTGCAACAACATACTAACAATTCTGATGCTGCTAGGCTCTGTGTATTATAAAAAAAGAAGGAAAGAAAAGGAAAGAAACGGAAAACTGTCAGACACGTTGTTTTTGTTTCTGTATTTCTTAAAAAACAGAGAAAAAGAGAAAAAAAAAAAACAAGAGGGAGAAAGAGAGAGGGAGGCAAAGAAAAAGACCAAGCGGGGAGGGGAAGAGATAGTATGACAAAGAACAAAAGCCAAGCGTAAAACATCTCAGTTAAACTGCTCGCCCATGGACTTCAAGTTGTAATTTGTACGCCAAGCTTTACTTAAGGGGGATAAAAGAAAAAGAAATACATTGAAATAAAAAAGAGAGGGAGAACAAGTCACAGGAAAGGCGTGCGTAAGGATGGAAAAGAAGTGGAAAATTCAGAGAGGAGGGAATAGTGGAGAATTAATAAAAGTTTTTGAACTGTGACCCTCTTTTCTTATTCACTCATAGTCACACTTCTTCTTCCTCTTCTTACTTCAAACTAATGTTAAGAACGCGAAAATGTTAAAATATGAAGAAGATAAATTATGAACTTCATAAATGCTAAACGAAACGCAGTCAGTGAAATTCAGTGAAACACCAGCAAGTTTACGTCTAAGGCATGGTTTTATTATTGTGTAGAACCCAACCGGAAGTATTAATGGCCTTAGACATATTGGTTTGTAATGCCTCAGTCGATAGAGAGCACAAATCTGTATGATTTTCCGGACGCCAATACAGTTAGACAGATCTTTATTCTTCTACTTTTAGGTTAGACAAGCTCGACTAACCAGTCACCGATGCTCATTGTGTCTTACAAAATAAACGAATTATTAGAACAGTACGTTATATTTACAAGTAAAAAAAAAAAATGTAATAGGATATCGGAATCTCCATCCCCTCAGGGAATGAAAGAAGTGACAGAAGGAAAAGTGCTATAAAGATGCTAAATTTTCCTCATGGCTTTAAAGTGCAATCATGCAATAGGGTCCGAAATGAGTGAACATCTGAAGAAGAATTTTTATTTTTGACGTCTCAAGGGGATGAAATTAGATATTTTAAGATAGCCTAATGTGTTTTAACCTAATTATAAAGAGCATCGGTAAAAAAATTACTCGTATATAATAAAAATAAAGTAACTCTTGGTGCAAGGTAAATAAAATGAGTCAGAGAAGCAGAAATAGACAAGACGCTTAAATAGCCACTCTGTTTTCTCTGTATTTCTAACTAGTGTTGTTCTTCTACGGCAGAAGGCCTGGGGATCAAATTAACACGATCAAATATAGTAGGAAGAAGGAACCAAGAATGGACCACACTATGGCTTTGAGCATTAATGCAAAAGATAAAATGTAAGCAGTTTTAAACTGAAAATTAAAGACCAGGAAATCGTTGTTCTGTTTAGGAATAAAGGAAGACTTTTCAGCAATTCAGCCATGTTCAGGCTGTTTGTACCTGCACCCCCAATGGTGGCAGGTGGTGAGGTATGGGGGTCCCTAACATTGTTTCCAGATAAAGCACCCGGACGCCGGCAGAGGTGCCCTGAAATAAATTCGAGCTCCTCAGAAGGCTCGCTTCCACACGGGACGCCGGGGCAGAAATTTTTCCAAGAGCAAACCATATTGCCACGCCGCGCACAGCACCAACCCACCTCGTTTGATACTTTCGCTCCTGTAACACGATTAACCGGATGAAAGGTGGAAAGGTAATATCCATCTCAGCATTTGTTAAAGCGACCAGGAGAAACCAGGAAAAATCCCAGGTGAGGATGACCGACCTTAGGGATTTGAACCCGAAACCTCCCAAATACGAGTCCTAAACGTTGCCGCCTAAGTCACCCAGCTCGATAATGTGTTGTTTACTTGATCCCCTAGGAGTTTAAGTGTGTGTTACTCTTGCGAACGCCAAGCGTTCCTTGTTCTCCGTTTCCCTTTCTGAAGGAATTTATACACTTTTGATAAATTGGCTCTGCCCGATGTTCAAGAAATCCGCGGTACCCGACTAGGGGAACAGACCCTGCGTTAACTGTCCTTAAGAAAATACCACAGCTAAATCGTTAGAATAATGAAGTAATTACTCTCGGTGTAATGGAAAGAAACATTATATGAAAATAAAAAGGAAGACAATGGAAATGGCCAAATAAACGAAAATGACTAAGAATAAATAACTGCCAGGCACTAGAAATACCTCTGTAAGATTCGCTTGTTGACAGCGGGTTTTACCAACAATCAACAAGAGAGATACATAGTGATATTGGCAAGATCACTCGGTAAAGTTCTGCATGGGTGCAGATACCTGTGTTCTCAAATACTCGTTCCTATCTCCCACTCTTTTGGCCTGTGCAATTAATGGACGACAGTGATATTGTGTTCATGCGCCAACCCCCATCTTCCGTCCTATTTGTCTTCAAAATCACGGCATTTAAGACACATTCAAGAATTAATTACCCCAGCTTCTAACTCACTAAGAACCTCCATTTTTTCTCCCTCTTCTTTTCCTTTTACATGAAATGGAAGGGGAAGAAAAACAGCGACAGTGGGAGAAAAGAATAAAGAAATAATACAAGACGCCATATCTATGACAGCGGCGCCGGAATGCCTTCAGTTGTTTTAAAAAGAATTTAAGTAGCCCATCATAGGAGGAATCTGTGGCTACCCCTTCCATGTTCTTGTCTTGCTCTTTGCCTTTGAAAAGAGTATGCTTTAAACCAAAAGAAAGAACAGAGAACAAGAAAGAAAGCAAGCAGAATGAAAAAGAAACAGTTTTTAATGGTTGGTGTGCAGTCAACAATAAGGGAATTAACTGGGGTGTTATGTGGGAATTAAAGAGCACACCCAGCAAACGTTGGAACATTATCAGAGCCGAGGGAGTGTGTGTGTGTGTGTGTGTGTGTGTGTGTGTGTGCGCGCGCGCGCGCGCGCGCGCGAGCTCCATTTTCTGTGCTGCCTCTGATAGTTAACTATAACGACAATTAAAAAGATGCATGACTTTAAGCTTTGGTTATTTGTTGCCCCCTTTAAAAAAATAAATAAAGCTGCTCTAGTAACAACAATAACAGGACTAATAACAAAACATGTGAGCGAGTTAAGGGGAAGAAAATTGGTTTCATTTGCTAATTTCGCGTCGTTTTGTTATATGAGCCCGCAGAATGGTTTCCTGTGGTCTAGGGGTAGGGACGTTCCGTGTCTCGACATTGCTCCGTAAATTGGGTCACTGCCTGACGCAATTCAGCCCCCCACACCCTAACTTTGGCAAATTTGACCTTAAAATAAAGCACTTAATAATGTTCATTAACAACATTTATTTTACATACTTTCACTCTATTAAGAAGTATTATGCTCTTTTCGGAGAAAAGTATGTTGATAGTAACAACATTTTTATTTTTAAAAAAGAAGAAGAATAAATGAGATAAAAATAATGTTGTGCTCTTCTAACAAGAGTAGGCTGCAAATTTCTCCTTCGAAATTTTAATACATTAATATTATCAAGTACATGTATACCATCATAATTATTTTATACAAGAAATAAAGATGATTTTATACAAGCTTTAATATAACACAACTTTAAGGCTAGAGAAATAAAAATATACACACACCAACAGCAAGTTTTTATGAACAAACACGTGTTTAGGTATGTCAAAATATTTAATGTTTTATCCAGAAGAATGTGACAATTATCTAGGTTTTGTTTAGATCGTTGTTAAGGAACATCTATGTGACAAGGTGTATTATTCTATCCAAGATATTTTAAATAAATTGTTAATTTTATAAAAATATAATTGAGTGTAATTTGATATTTAGAGTTTAGTGCTAATTGAACACTTGCATTGTAGATACTATTATTATTTTCCTTGCTGAAAGTTGGCTTGTTCTATGGGGTGTTCCACTCGCTCTGGGCTTCTGGTTTATTGGAATAACTTTTAAACGGATTGGACGCAATCCAGTGACATTTGACATGAACTTACATTGAAATATGGACAGCAAGTGTTTAAAGGGTTTACTATTAGCATCAAGGCGTGTCTGTACCCATATTACGGAAGATATTCACTAACACATCGGGAACCGTCAAATATTTTAATGTTCTTCCACAAGAGCAACAGTTTCTCTTTTGAATATCCGCAAAAGCAGAAAGGTAACGAGGGCCTGGTTACAAAAGTTCTTGAAAGTGAAACGGTATTTAACAAACAAACAATTTTAGGCATGCTGACAATTAGAGTAAGACAGGGCACCTCATAAGGAAAATGGCAAATGCGGTATCCATGTTATATGGAAGAAGGTGGGAACAGCAATGCTGCACCGCGAGTACACCATTCTCTAAGAGGTGTCTCATATACCGTGCTAGTTCAAATGCAGGTATTTTGGGAATTGAGGTGAAACGATGCCTTGAGGGAGAACCACATGTAGCAAAAATCTCTGGATATGTATTAACCAACTGTTGAAACCAGTGAAGGTAATTGGCCTCTTCTGTTCATCGCCAGCTCCTAGATATGTGCTTGAGATCTACCCATCTTATGCCATAGTGTACGCAAAGACGTATTGGGGAAGGCCTGCAGTCTGGCAATCCCGTGTATTGTTGTTTCTGGCAGTTTTGAACGAATATCCAACAGTGTTCCCATGTTTTCCAAGTCTTCACCCGATTCTGATGATTTATGAGTACCAAATTGTGCAATTAGGTGTCTGTGCAACTTTTTATGGGCCTAGTTTTGCAGCATGTGAGAATAATACACACAGTATTTCTGTATCCAGCTTATGTCACATAGCCGGAAAAGGCTTTTCTACTACCTGTTATGACGACATTGACTTTTCGTACAATTTTGAAACATCATGTAAAACTAAACTGCACACTGCATATTTGGATGCCTATTACCTAATAATATCTTATTACTTAAATCAAAGATCACATACAAACACTTTCACTATGTTTCTCGCTCTATCACAGAACTACTGTTTTCTTAGAAATGACATCTTATGCAGAAGAAGATACGTAAGATACTCATATCTCTCACTGAACAGCTTTCTTTTACCACAATAGCGGACTCCAGGAGCGGGAGCTCTACTTTTTCAGTGTATACTGGTTCATACTGTAATGTACGTACTGTACTGTTGATAACATAAACGATGGCTACTGTTAACGATCTGTAACAACAGCACATGTTGATGCGCTATCTATTGCCGAGGATAACGAAAAAGAAATTGGTCTTCATTCGCACACGCGACACCTGCAAGGGAGTAGCGCCACTACTCACCTATGCTACTCATGCATCAAGATACCTCATTGTCACATTTCACTGAATTAGTTTGTAAGTTTTAGGAGCTGGGAAGTGTGAAATACCCTATATACATTTAGCATGTATGCTATGTAATAAATTCTATTTGAAATATGCTGCTAAAGCTCTAACGCATAAATTGAGTTTTCCCCCTTTGCACTATTGCTCCTAGATGAAGAAAATAGGAAAATTGGACACCATGCTGTATTCAAAATCCTACCACAATATCTCCCCTTCCTCTCAAAAGCAACGTACTCTAAAATGCGATGCAGTTCATTTTGCTGATAAACTAAGTGTAGGTAATGAGTGTTCTCTCATACGAGATGCACAACAATAAATTGATGCCGATATTAGTCAGAATTGATGAAACTAGTTACGCAGGGTTACCAGTTACCTGCCAGCTAAAGGTGTCTTAACACTAGTGGCTCTGGCCATCTCCCCACGGAAGCCTCGATAATCCCCATTGTATTTTCCTGAAATTTAGCCCACAAAGGAATATGTGCAGTAATAATAGCCACAGAACTTATTGTGATCAGTAAGAGATTCTATTAAAATCATGACGTCATATCGCTGAAAGGTAAACTGATGCACTTAAACTTAGGACTGCTGCACTATAAGAAATCTAGCCATGAGTTTATGACGCATTTCGGCAGAATGGAACAAAAATCAATTTCAGATAAGTCATAATCAGAAATAAAATAGTCTGATTGCGCTTAAAATGTTTGAAAAAAAAAACACCAATTATGCATTTTATATTTTCATATAGAAATGATAAACATATTATGAATGAATAATAGATATTATGTCACAGGTATTCACTAATAAAGATCTCCACGAAATGCATCATTTTTCTATCAAGTTCACCATTAAAACATGCAAAATTAATGTAAGAGGGAAAATCATCAAATAACACGAACTATATAATTTTTACAACAGTACTTTGTTCTTTGTCATTCAACGTAGCGACCCTGCTCCACAACACACTTGGCTCAACTAAATTATCCTAAAGAGAGAGAGGAAAAAGAAACAACTTTTTTTTTTATATGCTTAACTAATTTGCCCCGCTGTTGATTTTGTTGCTTCAAATGTCTCCTAACCTCTGGTTCAAAATGGTGCACCATGGATTCGTCTCCTATCACAATTTAATGGAAAAAAACTGCTTCTTCATGGGCATAACGATCAAAGAGCTCCCGACAAACTGTTTACCGCGCTCGGACAGTTGCCTTGGGACCCATCTATACACGTTTCTGTACCTGAGGACATGACAGATGATATTGTACACAGAGGCGTGATTCATGTAATATACTACGGCAACTTCATCAACAGTGACTCGTTTGTTGTCACTGTTCACTGCTCGAGCTGCTGTTGCAGTTGCAAAGCAAACTGGTCTTCCACTCCGGTATTCATCGCTGGCATTCTGTCTTCAGATTTTAAATATTTCCATTCATTCATAATAGTCTTTCCGACTCAGATAACTGTCTTCATATTAACTCTTGATTGTGCTGAGAATTTTAGAAGGTTTCATTCCCTCTGGTAACAAAAATTGGATGCTTCGTTGCTTTTAAAAGGGCAACTCAACAGTGGTACTACTCGATTGTCACGACCACTAATGAGTCACTTTGTATCCCGAAATAATAATTATCTCCATTTACTTTTAAATAAACTTCTACTTTCCTCACAAATGATAAATGATAGCTTAAGTATTCAGGACAACTTGGGTACAATTCCAACCAACCTACAGTTTTAATGATTGATGCGGCGACTAAAGTACGGTTTCGCAAAACCCCAATATATTTAGGTGATATATTACACAGAGAAAAAATGTTGTCTAAATAACACAAAGAAAACAAAGGTAAATTGAAACAATAATGGATAATTTTGAAGATTTTATATGGATTTTACATCCCCCAAAATATATAAATAAATACATTATTGTTTAATATAATAAGCAAAGTTCTACACACTAGCATTAAAAACTACATATATTTAAAATCATTTCTGTAAAATAATTTGAACCTGTATTCTTGCTTCAACGCGATGCTTAATCCCGGAAACTGCTGCAAACGTAGTAATAATTATAACAGGAATCAGAGCTGGTCGGTTTCGCCTCCAGTAAAAAGGAGTCAACGAAGCGAGAGACAGAGGCGGTGTCTATCTGTCTGTCCTCGAAGAGAAGCACGTAATGAAAATGCATCACACATCCTCTCTGCATATTAATTCATTAGGATTTACCCAACCTTATAACACATACGTATACCGTTTTATACCTTTCCAGTCGCGCACGCCTGTCCATCTGGGAGAGGTGCTATACGGTTTCTATGGTTACCACGTTTTGCATCATAAAGAGAAATGCAGAGCTGGTCAGACCGCAACTGCCTTAATCACTGAAGGAACTTTTCATTACAGGACCTCAGATTTGAAATGCGCTTTTATATGACTTTTGAAGAGGACGAGAAAAGAAAAACTAACATAGTAATCTCTGGGATTGGAACAGCGATCTTAATAGTCAAAGCACCACAAAAAAGAAATGACAATAAAGACATAATATCTAAAGTAGTAATAGCGCAAATGAATTTGGAATCCGGAGAAAAGGTGTATATACCGAGGGTGCAAAAAATGTATATACACTTTCACAGTACATATTTATTTAATATATTTCAAAGTTGTACGAAAAACAACAGTAATGTGTAGTATGATGTTCTGTAAACAGCTGTGACTCACATACATTATGATTGTGTTGCTGCGTGACACGTAAATCAACAATCAACAATTGAAGCCAAGATTATCGTAATTCAACAATGAACAAACGAAGCCAAGATTATCGTATGATGTTCTGTAAACAGATATGACTCACATACATTAGCTAGCGTTGCTACAGTAAAATGGAGCCAAGGTTATGTTTGAACAGCGGAAAACAATTTTGAAAGGTATTAGAAAACCGAGAATGTTGTTGAAGCTCAAAGGCAATAGGACGAAGAGGCTTCTTTCGCGTTCTCCGGATCTAACTCCGTTGTACTTCTACCTTTGTTGAACTCTTAAGGATGTTGTATACCGTAGAAAACCAGCTACACTGACAGCACTTCGGGAAGAAATTGAAACGGCATGTGCTGCCATCGCTGAGGACACTTTCGCAAACGTTGCTCAATCAGTAGTTCAACGTACTCAGAAGTGTATCGAAGCCGATGGTGGGCATTTTGAGCAACTATTATAACTGTAAAAGTCTAAGATGATTAGTGCTCATCCTTTTCCGTTTGTGTGAATTCAGTTTTGTCAAGTTAACAGTTTTTTCTTTGCTTGAAGTGTGTATATATTTTTTTGGCATCCTCTGTATATACCTTCTTCCGGATTTTATGTGTGTGCCAAAGTGTGCATGGAAAGCTGCCTGAATCACGCACCGAGATAAAAAAAAAAAAAGCTTAAAGATAAACTTCGTTATAGCTTTAATGCAATTGACAGAACGTTTTGAAAATGTCTCCCTGGCTCCTATAAAATGACTTCTTATTTTTTATTGAATATTGTGTATTTTCCTTTGGAGTAGGAAGAAGCGAACCCGTACATCTTCATGTTGACTGGATTTAACTTTGTACTTGAAGTTGAGGTCCAAAATATGCGAAGACAAGGCCCTGTGCCCGCAGCTTCGTTAGTGATACATGGTCCGACCCTTGAAGTCTGAATATGTCTTCAGCACAGAGCCTCGTTCACTCCTCTCTTCTCGTTAACCGCTCAACTAATCGACTGTAGTATGATAGATAAGCTTTTCTGGATACTGCCCATGCAAATAGACAGAACACCAACAACAGAATGCGCAGTAGCACGATCTTGATCGGCGGATTTCTCTTCAGTCCCCACCAGCAGGAGTTTTTGATTAATATACCGCACGACATTCACTGAAAGCGAGCGAACGAAAAGAGTTTGGCCCTACTTTGAAATCAGTACCGAATAAGGACGTTATCCGCAATTGGACTTGAACGCTGTAAGCGGATCGCCTTTTGATCTTCAATGCTATCTGAGCCCTTCCAAGCTGTTTACCTAATGCTGTTGTCTGCAAGTCTCCTTACGGACATGAGCTGGGGACTTCATTTCGACAAAGTTTATGATAACCTGACAGGAACAACACTGCACTACTGCTTTACACTCTGAGTTGGAACGTGCATTCACCGTTTCCATCCGTATATTTTCGAATTATTGATACATGATAGCTCCTTTGGATGCGTTTTTTTTTTAATTAAACTCATGCCATTTATTATAATCGATCTTAATTCTTAAGAAACTTCTGAGCTTTTCTAATGCTCCAGTTTATGTTATGTATTGATATTACCACTTCATAAAACAATTTTCTCTCTTCTTCCATATTGCGAACTGGTGTTATAGTTTCTAATAGATGCCGGACGTTGATATGTTGAAGAGAAAATTCCCAAATTGTTTTCCATAATACTAGACGTTTTTACCCTCCTAGAGGACTTTTAAGTTATCAGCAAATAAATAAACGTTTTGCTTCTTACGACCTTATGGATGTTTGGCAAACATTACTGTGGAATTTTGGTGTACCTGTAGTTTGCAATTGATACATCCGAGAATACAAACGAATTGCTTTATTAAAACAAATTGTCCAGATTATAAGAATGAACTATTTGCTAAATATCCCTTTAAATCACATATCCTTTTTCTGCTGATCCAGAACAATCATGAAAGTTGACTTAGAGATATTGGAGGAATCTTCTTTCCACATTTAAAGAATACCTTCAATAAAAGCCCAACATGGGTATCCGACACATGATTTAGATTAGAAAAAATGAAGTAATGCATTTGATTGACAAATTACTTCGTTACTTCTTTTAGTTTAGAAAACTTTCTTTGGGTAGCATAGGATAGGATATTATTCCATGGTACGTGTTTTGGCACTTGGACTACACTGAAGGCATTTGCAGGGGGCACCTCTTGGAGGATACACGAACAGCCAGATTCGGGGGTGGCGATACATGGACATAGGTCCTGATATTTTTCTAATGGTAGGTCCCAGACGCAAGAAGACCTGAGAGCTACAACAGCATAACCCGACAGCAGCCCAATTGAGTTCGCCAAGCAGAACATGTCAAATACCAGAATAGGAGCTCTCAAAGTACAGATCCACCTGCACGTCGCACAGCACCACCTTTCCCCTTGTTCTTTCTACCTCGCAACTAGAACTATGACATGAAACGGAAAGAGTTGTTGTTCCAACACTTCGTTTTGTAGAGCCAGGCAATCTACTGTTCCTACAACAGCGCTACAGACATTAAATGTTAAAAGTACCTCTCTTATATGAATTCAAATTCAAGATTATGTACAGCTCGAAACCACCAAGTTTAATGTGAGCTAAAATTAATTGTATTCAATTTAAACTCAACAACATTCTTTTGTCATGTGTACCATTCATCTCGGTGATATTTTTTATTTTCTACCTTATTTATAACACAACTTAATGTAATTTTTCGCTATTAAATTAGTTAGGGGATAGAGCCGGGTTTCATGTCTATAGTAATAATGGAACTTAGCCGGAGCTTAGGCCAATTGACAGAAACATGTAATGTTAATAACTTGGATCAAACAAGTGGGCTGTACCGTGGAAACACCCCTTGTGGGTGAAGCAGAAGTGTGCCACATACGTAAACCTGTTTCATGACGTGCGTTCTGCATTTGTATGACAACACAACCCTTCCAGAGGTTTAAAGGGGGGAAAAAGAATGCAGAATGGCTGCGCACATTAAAAAGCACACCCGCACAGTGTGCTGAAAAAGGGAAGTATTATTTTTTATAATTTCAACATTCACGTCACCCTGTTTTCCACTTGGTCTGAATTTGAAACGAAGGGCTCATATAATAGGTTTTAAAAATTCATTTAATCGTACGTCCATCTGTCCTTCAGCGTGCCTCGCACTCTGCGTTGTGAGCAACTTTTTGCATGGGTTGGTTCAAGGCAATTCTCTCGGGTCGAGAATAAAACTGAAGTTTAAGGAGAACCCACCGATGTTCCGAACTATTTCAGAAAGTGAATACACTTAAAGTATAGACGAAAGAAATCAGCTGGTTCTTATGGCGTTCTATAGACTATTATTGAATTGATGATAAATATGTGTAGAATTTACATGCACAAAAAGTGTGAAATATGAAAAACAAACCACGAATATATGCAAAATATGCAACATCCAAACCATTCAATTACGTAATTAATAAATAATGCTTTATTATTTATTTATGTTAAATTCGCAATATTTATTTTTAAAAACAAAAAAATTAATTTGTATGTTAACATGTTTCCTATTTACAATATATGACTAAAATTTTCTGAAAATCTTCATCAGTCATACTTTGCCTGTTATGTGCAAGGTCGGATAATAATTACTCTGCATCATGATATTAACACGCATAATGTTAATGTAATAATATGTCAATGTTTTTGGTCTAAGTGTGAGCCATCAAATTTTTCTTGCCATAACATTTTCCTTATTATAAGGTAACCAGGAAGTATATATCTAGCAAATAATGCAGCAGTATACATTTTACATTGTATCTTAGAAGTTTTAAAGCTATCAATACGAAACTTTACAGAGTAATTAGGAAAACTTAAATAAAGATACTCTGTAAATTATAATTCTCTAATGCAGATAAAAAGTTTTTTTTTTAAAAAAATTTAAAACAAAATAAAATCTTGTTAAAAAACTGAAAACACTCTGACGTAATCATGCATTTTTCTTATAAATTATTGGTGAGATTGGAATACTTTTTTTTTGCTCAAACTGCAAACATCTTGGGAACTAGAATAATATATCTGTGCTGGTTACTTGAAAAGAAATTAATATTAAGATTAAGAAAAGGAACATTTTTAATTTCTTATTGGTATTGATTTTTATAAACTAATAGTGATATTTAAATAATTCTAGTTACAACACTTCACATACATTATCTGCGTGCAAATTTTCAACAAGATTGGCTGGACCATTTATGTAAAATTTTTAAGTTATTGAGAAATAAGATTTATTTTTGTTAAAAAAAGTTTATGCATTAGAGAATTAAATTGTACAGAGCATTTTTAGTTAAGTATTCTTAATATCTCACAAAACTTTCATATCGATTGCTTTAAAACTTTTTGAAAAGTGTATGCTGTGATAGATTCTGCAACTGAAATGATTCACACATTTCTATTCTTTTAGTTTCTAGACTCTAAATGAAATAGGAAAGGTTCTCAGAATTAATTTTAACATAGAGATTAATTCCTGAAAGTGAAAATGAAACTTGGAGAAACAGGTCTTAAAATATAAAATTCTAAATGTTCGTGATTCAAAAGAAATATCTGAATTCGGACAAAGAGGTGCCTTATTTGACAGAGAAAATCAAAGAAACATATATAAGTTTTGAACTATTATCGACTGAAAGGAGCTTACCGCTATGAGTGGAACATGTGTTTTGTGAGATAAAGCTATCAGAAGAATCCATAGCATTTGCGCCAAAAATTTCAAAGTTTTTTTTTTTTATGAATTATAATATGTTGCATTTTTTTAAAAAAATTACAAGATATGCATATTTGGTGCTTTATGCAACGGAATTTTGAGAATATGCTGCAAAATACGCATAGTAGTTTATCACGTAAAGAAACATCCAGTATGTTCAAACCTTTGCCATATAAACTCTTCATATTTATGGCCACTGGAATTCTGAACATGTTTAAAATAGTTTTTGCGCGACTTTCAAGCAACAGGCAAAAATATGAATGCAAATTCAAGCCCTAATGGTAAACAATGGACAAGTGAATGCAATAATATCGAACTTTACCTATGAATTTAAGCCGCCAAGCTCTTTGATAGCGTACTTTGCACTGTGGACTCGAACTCGCGACAAATAACTTATCATTATTAGAAAGTAAGAAATGTTTATGTTTGTTGTAATGTTTCATATCGGAAGTATAAAAAATAATATACTTACTGCAGAGCTATCATCGGAAAGTATACTGGAACATACCTGAAACCAAAAGAATGTTTCAATGAGTTTCAGAGTGCATTGTTTTATACCTTACATAAATATTTTTACATTTCATGCCAATTCACAATAAATCTGCGAAAATTATTATTAAAAGTAGCTACTGCACAACATAAAACTCCACACGATCTTATTTAAGCACAATATAAAAATCATATATGCTTTTTACTACATATGTTTGATGTTACAAAGAAAATATTTTAGCGGGATATGGTACGGAGTAGCTTTCTAATTCATCTTTCATCACACAAGTGAAAAGGAGGAGGGAATCGTTGACTAAGAATATTAAAACACCTTATGCCATTAATATCTTATTTAATGATGTCGAAATCTTCAAACTTAGTCTGTGTCGGTGTTTCAAAGCTATATTACAACACTCGCAGAACGTAGTATTTATTTGGACCATTTCTCATTTTAACGCGACGAAGAACAAGTTATAACCCTGACCGTATGAAAATTTACAGTATACCGCATACCTTCAACATATATTAGAAACTAAAATTTAAAACATAGGTTTCATATTTAAAGTTCTGTAGCTTCTCTTTACTCCTTATGACTGAGGGAGTTAAGGCGCGGACTCGTGAACGGGAGGTCTGCGGTTCGAATCCCGCCAGGACCGTACTACCTGACTCAGTTTTTTTTCAGGTTTTCCTCAGTCCTCATAAATGGCAAATGTTGGGGAGATGCCCTAAACTTAGGCATGAAACGTTTCCTTCCTTAAAAAAAAAATCCTTTCCCAATATATCATTTATTTCATGTAACAGTGTCCACCGCCTGTGGTGCCTCAGTAATAAAAACAGGTGTTAAACACTATTTAAAAAAAATCTCTTTACTCTTTCACTTTTATTTTTCATTTGCATGAGGATTCCATCAGGAGAACATGTTAAAATTTGCATTACACATTTAGTTAGTGTAAATTGTTTTAAATTATATAAGTACATGTAAAGTGTAAAATAATTAATTGCGTTATCATACTTTAACGTGAGGAAATGTATTAGAACAATCTAGTTAAATATAAGAGTATTAAACATATTTATTATATGCAGTATCTCGTTAACGTATATGAAATATATTGTGCAAAACAAGTTAATATGTTATCAAAAAAGCTTGATTCATTAATAGATTGATGATTCATTAATAGATTGATGTAGAAGACATGGAAAAGTAAAAACTGATCGAGTTTCTGGAGGGAGGGGGAAAAGTTTATGGTATTATTCCAAAAAGTTGTGGTCATTATACTCGAGCTAACTAGGCCTCCTACCAGTCTAAAGGCAGATTCACATGTTACACCGTGAGAAAAGGACGAGTATCGTAGAGGAGCATATGAAGACCCAAAAACTATTTATATAAATATCTTGTGAAAGGCGACTAAAAAAAGAACGATTATTTACATAGACTCATTTGCACTTATATTTCGCATTTTATGTAAATATTGTTATTAAGTGAAGCTGTCAATCAATTGCCTGTACGCGAATATTTTTATTTTAAGTTTCCTATTGAATGTTAAGGGGAGGCAAGGATATCCACATTTTACATTAATATTACATTTCGATAGCTTTAAAAATGCATTGAATAGATTTCTTAAAGTTAACAATTTTAACAATAATTAATAATAAACAACAATGAGGTTATTGGAGTTACGGGCTGCCTGAAGCACGGCCGCATCGAAAACATCGGAATTTCTAAGCACTAAAACCAGAATGAAGTGTAATTAAGTTATGTTGATAATAGACTGTAACAACAGGTAGAAGGAGTATAATAAGTCACGGGTTAAACAACCTTCTTCCCTTACGTCCGTTATCAGTTTTTGTTTACCTGCCGGGGGTGGATAGCGTGCGTTTGAGTGTACTAACTTGATGTTAAGTGCTTAAGAATTGCGATGCTTCGTTTAACTGATATAATTTAGGCTGCATAAACTAGCGAAGAAGATGAAACTTCTGATATATATTTTACGCAGGTTCAAAGACACTACTTTTTCAAGATAAACTGTATGAGAAAAAACAACTATTGCACATCTTATTGCCTTCCCATGGTACAAATGCAATTAAGCGTTAGTTATGAATAATATAATTACTTGTGATATTTACCATATTAAGTCACAAAAGGCTATACGTGTTTTCAGCAGTATTATTAATTTTTTTTCTCGCTGTTGATTGAAAAACTGAAGATATTAGTTGCGAGATTACACCAGGTAAAAGCTTACAGAATCTCCAGATAAACTTAAAGGCAATTTGTTCGGAGTCCTGTACCAACCATTTAACCAATTAAAAAACTACCGCTCTCCACCGCGAGTACCGTAGAATCTCCCGTGTGACAAACCACGTCAGGTACTTCAACTTCCTGCTAATTCTACAAAATGATCGTGGGATTGCTACACATTGGAGTGCTCCTTTTTCATACAACGGCAGTAAATAGTTTTAAGTAATCAAGAGCACCCCACTCGAACAATGTAAGGAACCAATTTCATCGCTCCATTTGCTCTATTGTCAACTACAATATTGCCTCTAGTCTCTTAATTAATCCCTCTTGATAATAAATAAGAAGGCCACCCTCTATATCTACAGCAGTAGGCTTCACTCTGCTTCTTTCCCCTGAGGCTGATCTTCAGCTCAATTGGCCGGTGTCGGAAGAAATACTCATCCCCTCGCACAGATTTCTTCCCCTGCCCTGAAATAATAAAACCCCTCCGAGTTATTGCTCATTGGAGGAACGCAACAAGATGATTTATAAGAGGCCTTGGTCACTCTTGGATAAGAAAATATTATTAGGAGGCTTAGAACGAGAGCCCTGGATGCTTCAATCTATGCGATTGTCGTAAAACTATGCTTGCGGTGGTGCGGGGAGGCGGGGACAAGCAAGTCCATCTATGGTTACGATAATAACTTCGCCTCGTAAAAACTATGGAGGTACGTCTTCAGACACTTGGTCCATAAAAGCACTTTCTCTTCTGATAAGCTACCTCCTCCTTACGTGAGCGCTCAGTTGCTTAAAGCAGCATATGCTTTGGAAGAAATATTTGAGAGCGCAGAACCGACTGTTATTGCTCTGTAATTTCAACGTTCTGCAATTCACTACTATGAGTTACATATCTCTTTCCGAAATTCCCGCATATGAAACATCTAATGTGAAAAACTTAGAAATTATAGGATCAAATGATCTACATGGGTTCATAAAGTGAACCGCTCGCTTCTTTTGATGTTTACTGTTTATTATACATGATGCAAAGCAAGGTTAAAAAGTATTGCAAATTCCTTGACACATTCTGTTCAGCGTAAAAGCATCCATGATGACAACTTGTAAGAATAGAAAACGTTAGATTACAAATGATAAATGTCAACGACTCTGTGCAATTATGGTTAATTTTTTTAATATCATTTAACGTCCGTTTTTACTACTAAGACATCGCAGACGGTACATAATAATGTCATATAAAAGAAAATTATAATTTGAAAAAGAATTTGTGTCGAAAAGAAAGGTTTCATGCTTAAGTTTCAGTACCTCACCGAAATTTGCCACTGAAGAAGACTGAGGAAAACCTAGAAAAAATCTCAGTCAGAGAATGAATGAATAGTGTTTAACGCCCGTTTTTGCTACAGAGACACCACAGGCGATGGGCACTGGTGATACATGAAATGAAATGATATATTGGGAAAGGATTTATTTTTAAGGAAGGAAACGTTCCAGGCCTAAGTTTAGGGTACCTCCCCGGCATTTGCCATTTATGAGGACTGAGGAAAAAACGTCAGGGAGGACGGTCCTGGCGGGATTCGAACCCCAGACCTCCCGCTCACAAGTTCGCGCCTTAACGACCTCAGCCACCCGTGGCGGTTTTCAGTCAGAGTGGACAGCTCTGGCGGAAATGGAACCGCACATCTCTCGCTTGGCTAGCTCAGGCGGGAGGTGTCAGATTCAAAACCCTTAGGAATATCCAACTTGATTTTGGATTTTTTTCGTAGTTTCTCCTGGTTGCTTAGACGCACACTGAGATGGATGTTTCCTTTTCACGAATTTTCCGCTTTCCCGTTTCATATGCTTTCATTGGTTATGTTAGTGTCGAACGTGCCAGGCGAGGTGAGATTGTGTTGGGAGGGGCTCTGCCACCTTATCGGGAGTGTTCTATCTGCAATTTCAGGAACCTCGTCACCGCTCCTGGATCCTGATTGCCCGGTGTCTCCATTACCCATCTCTTCCTAGTAGGAATTCCCCAACTGGGGGAGTAGGCACAAACGGCCAGCCGTTGAACAAAGCTGATATAGGGAAATATACTCCCCATCCCTAACAATCTAATTCAATCCGCTCACGAATTCGTGTCTTGACGACATCGGCCATCCCATTTAACAAGTCAAATACATAGAAAAATAAAATACGCTGAAACACCAAAGTAAAAACCAAACCCAGTTTTTAAGTGTAGATGCATCTAAAGTCATAACAAACAAACATTTTGGTAATTAATACAAATTAATTTTATGTACAAGCCTACATTAATATAAAACATTACTTTTGGTAACATTGATTTTATTCTTTTCTTTAGGTAATTACACATAAAACACAAAAATTCTTACATTTTAAAGACAATCTTAACTAATGAGTTTCATTTCAGGAATTTCTGTTTTTAATATTAGTACACTTCTCAAAAACGGTATTTATATGTGAATTCTAGGGGACTTTATTTATAAGCCTTGTTTACTCACGAGGTATTTTACCTCTGGGCTACTAGACGCACCGCAGCCTGCGGCGACCATTTTTTTTATTAGTGTTTAACGCCTGTTTTTACTACTGAGACACCACAGGAGGTAGACAGTGATGATACATGAAATGAAATGATAAATTGGGAAAGGAGCGGCGACCATACTTCAACTGTCTTTCCTCCTTTACCATGGCATTGAACATCACTTTCTGAGCCTGTCTCTGCTGGTATTCATTAGCA
Organism: Metallyticus violacea; assembly: GCA_030762175.1. Lineage (NCBI taxonomy): Eukaryota > Metazoa > Arthropoda > Insecta > Mantodea > Metallyticidae > Metallyticus > Metallyticus violacea. The sequence continues at coordinate 139,612,114 of CM060833.1, forward strand.
CAGTTTACTCTAGAGCTCTAAGAATGAACGCGATGAATGCGTGCGGAAATTTTTACAACTATCTTTCAATTGCCACTCTCATTTACGATACTGTGCAACGAAAATACGAGAGAAAACATGCAGTTTTAACAGCAGAAAAAATTGACGAAATTGGTACAAATCTCGCCAACAAAACGACCCCGGAAATCAGCGCAATAGTGAGTTCGGAATGTAAAGGAATCAGAAACATTACAGTGACCGAACTTAAGTGTCATTCGGTATGATATTTTCCGACACTTTAGCGCAGGGAGGACGATGATCCCGGTATCAGCTAAAACGTTTTAGGAAACGGAGTTGAAGTACGGGCACCACCAGCTATGCACTTTAATAATCGAGACATATAGACCGCATGAGTGGACTGGTTTTATAACTAAAGCCCAAACTATTTCCGCCTGATTACTATTGTATTAACTTAACTCGATTGTGATACATTTAACAATTTGTACATTAAAGTAAATCCTTCTAAAGCTTCCTAGTGGATAACAATGGAAATGAATTCAAGAGAGTGATCAACGAAATTACAGAAGCCATATTGCAATAAGTATCATAAAACTTTCTTCGGAAATGTCAGTTGTGTCTGAAAAAAAAAAGAACAGCGTTTACTGTGTGATAGAAATATATTATAAGTTAATTTATTAATTACTTATTTTCTAACTATGTACGTATTATTTTTTTACTACATGTACTATTCCATCAGGAGAACGAAATGAGTCTGGGAGACAGTTGGCGCATTTACCGCTAGCATTCCTCAATCAGCCCGTGACACAAGAGTAAACTCTTGAGTGGTCCGTCCTGTATTTGTTATACAAAAAAAAAAAAAAAAAAAAAGAGAGTGGCCCCTGTTTCTTATAAATATTATTCGTGGGATAAGACGTTGCTATTTTTGCAACTTCTGCTCCATATAGTTTAACTTTTACTATATGGGACGTTTTAAGAATTAAGTGTTTAATATTAGTTCTTCAAAAACAGTGATGGTTTATTCTTAAGGGCTAAAGTGTTAATAGTTTGTGACTAATTCACTTCTCGTATGCTGTAGGTTACAATTCATCATTTTATAGCTAAAAAGTGGTATCTTTCAATTATGGTGGCATTAATCACTTGTTTCTTCAGTTACCACACAAACATTAATGGCGAAAGAATAGTAGAAGAGCTAGGAAGTGGAACAAGGTGAAATAGCTAGCTCGCAATGGTGTGCTTAGTTAATACCAAATGTTGAGTAAGCAAAACAACATTAACTGTTGTCTGGACGAGCTTTTTATTTTCCTCAAACATTAACCTAATTTTTCTGTAGGTGCAGTAATTCATTTCTGCAGTCGTACATTTTATTGTTAGCCACAAAACCAAAAACACTATCTGATACACAAACTAGATATTAAAACTGCGCAACTTCCAAAGAAAAACTGCTTTAATTTTTTGAAGTCTTCCTGTGTAACAACGGAGAAGCGATAAAGCGGAAGATTTGTGGAGGTGTCGGTCAACAACTCCGTAGATGCAACTCCTCTTTATTGCACAGGTCGCAAAAAATGGAATGGCAACTGCACTTAAATGGTAAACTCTCAGCGGTTTGTTTTGCCAGTTGTGGTCATAAAGGTGATCAGTTGCTGGTTTATTACATGAAGTCACTATATCCTCTGGTCACGCTTAAAATATTCCATAAAAACACGAAATATATCAGATATAACTAGATATTACACACTTTTTGGTGCCATTCTCATTAGAAAAACGCCTTTTATTATTGATCCATAAATTTTTCTTATATCACTCATATGGGATTAAACGTCTTCCTTTAAAATTCACCTTTTTATTGTAGATTTTTGCATTCGCTAATGGCAACAAGCGAGTTTGTTCTTCAATTACTCTTCCTTAAAATTATTTATTTTCCACAATTTTAGCCTTTCATTGGTATGTACCTAACGTTTAAAGTTTTTACATCTTTTTATTATTTTTTAAAAAATGTTTTATAGTAAGCACCAGTTTCTATTACATAATAAAATGCTAAATGCTTCGTAAGTATTAAATGAATAAGTTCAAGCACAGTTTAAGATATTTTGATTTTTTTAAGGACGTTCTTTAACATCTCAGGGCGTAAAATGGCCGACAAATTTTGCTCAGAGGCCTCTTCTTTCAGGCTTGAGGTTCTTTTTCGTGCCGTAAATGTACGACACGGGACCCACGGCTTTGCTTCCCTTCAGTCCTGGTCGGGTTGGGTTTGAACCCGCGACCTTTGGTTTAGAAGGCAAGTATGGTTACATTAGACCACCAGGACCGACTTGAAATTGCATGGTATCATAATGCTTAACATTAAACGTTACAAATTGTTAACATCTATTCATTTAATTTCACTTTTCTGTCAACGCGCCCAATTGAAAATGCACGTGCTTACAAAACCCGCCACTACCATGATTCATGACCTATATGGGATGTCTTAAAGTTGGGAGTTTATAATAATAATAATAATAATAATAATAATGTAACTGATATTAACGCTCCCTACCTAACCTATCGTCTTATTCGTCATTGCAATGATTTGCAGAATTTCACAGAATTCAATAACTACGTCTGAGAACTGTAACAAAACACAATTTACCTAAAGCTTTCAAACCAATGCGATGTCGTTTAAGAATTACACTTTCCTCACGATAACATCGCTATATGTTCGAATATCGACAAGAAGAACCATATTGTTTGCTTTAGAATAATTCCTCTTAGCACGCAAAACGTCATACATCTGTAAACAGAACTTGCAATAAGTATTGTACCTAAACTAATATGAAAATGTACAAAATGACCTAATTGATAAAATGACAATAGCAGCCTGTGGCAGCTTCACTGTATCTTCTGTTTCGTGAGTTAATATAAAATTATTATTTTATCTGTATCACGGGTGCCAAGCTGAGTCATATTATACATTTGCAGTTCACATAACCTCATTTCTAAATGGCGGACAGAGTCGTCAAAACATAACGGCATCGATCGATAATTACTGCAATCCTTTGCTGCTGTGCTCTGTGGGTAAAATATAAGTCTGATTTGACTCGTCGTAGTAATCTCTAATATATATATATATATATATATATATAATTAAGTTTTGACATAGCAATTGGCTATCACTTCCCTGGACATAATTTTAACTACGTTATTAGCATTACTTTCTGTTTGACCAAAGTACGTTACAATTGTAAATCAAACATTTTTCCTCCGTCATTGCATGGGTATACTCGTACTTAAGCATTTATAATTGACTTAAAAGGATTGAACCTAGGCCTGTTCCAGTTTCTGACGAATATGAACCATTAGGATTTTGGTTACCTGCACCTCAGCATTAGATGTTAGAAGGATAGGTGATCAGTTTATCGCTTCAACTGCCTAATTATGTTGGGGAAAAAAAAATAACATGACTTAAGTCATTTTTATTTTGATTCTTGGCAACTGTAGCTTTTATTTTGAGATCTATGTCTTCTTGGAGATAAAATATTCCATCCCTTCACCGTTCGTATTAGTTATCCTTTGTGTTGCTAACTTTATCAAAACTATTTCCTTTTTCTTTCACAGCCTTAATTTATTCACCATGCACTTTTTTGTCCTTTTAAATATTTCTTCGTTGATGCTACGGAAATACGTAGATGCGTTAATAAATAATACGTTCATTTTCATCTTGTATGTTTTCAAATAACGGGGGTTAATTTTTTACAATTAATTGGCATCAGGATGAGCAGCAATTTAACTGTACTTGACATCTACAAATTGCTATTTAAAATGCACCTTAATTTCGGTTGAAGGTTAACACTTAGTTTATATCGTCTTTATAAAACTATTAAATAAAAAATATTCCAACAGTGCGTTATATTTTGCTCCCGTTTTTAAAATGGAATCGAAAACGTTCGAAGCAGTGAGAACTGCAATTGTTGTTTCTGATGCAGAATGGGACGTCTAGAAGGAATGCGCAGCAACAATTCTATGATTTCAATTTCCATTCGTGTCAATAGCACAATTCATTGCGAGCAATTAGGCGACAGTATATATTTTTATAAGAATTCATCCCATGACCACGTGATAGGTACATTATAGGCATTCATGATAAATGTCTTATAATTTCTGGTTGTTAATAACGGTAAAAAAGTAAAAGAATCTAAGTTTAATAAACTGCGAGAACTTTAAAGTGTTAATTCTTTGGCCTTAAGATTGGCTTTCTAAGTGTTATCTTCTTAGGATAAGAATCATGTCGGAGGAAAATCTCAGGAGCACTTATTTCAATGTCTGATTGAAACCTTGGTCTCTGTCAGCGCAACCATAACATTAGACATTACAAGGGCTTGAGCAACTTCCGGGGTAATGTCTGCCCGAAAGAAGAACAAATATTGCTTATGATATTATTACTTCTTGTGCGTCATAAAAGCATCTATATGACACAATAAGTCGATAGTTTATTTACGACGCGAGTGGAGGACAAGTGATGAGCAAAGTGTCAGGAATAAAGATGACCGGCCTCACAGCAAATTACGCTCTGTCGTTGGCATCATGGGGAAGGGAAGTTTTATGAGTGTATTCTCATCGTATAATTCTCTTGGCCTTACAAACCTCTTTTCTTGCGACCTGCATTTCTTGAGCTACAGCCTACAGCTCGGTTATTGTTATAGTCTCGTTGTTAGATGCATGTGCATAGCACACGTTTAAAGTGCAATTTTATTTCCGGAAAACTCGGAGGAAGTTCTTTGTCTTAATTCTTGTTTTGTTTATTTTTTCTTTTCATAACTTTTAATGACACATGTCCATTAATCATAAGAAGTGGAAAATTTTTGCTACCATGGACGAAAAATTGCCTTAACATCGACCCTGAACTCTGCCTAATGTTCTGATGTAAACAACAGCAGATTTCTGTATTGTAGCGACAAACTCCAACCCTCCTCCTTCATGTGCCCTCATGTGTCAAGTTTAAGCTAATACCTTGTTAGCGAATGAATTGTTTCATCTCTAACTATAAGCCTTAAAGACGAGAATGAACTTGGAGTCCATCGGATCTAAAGTTACCTGGCACTCATCCTCTGAGAAAAATCCGTGAAAAAGACCCCTGGATGGAATGTGTTAATTTGTGAAACATTTCCATAAGAATGTGTGCTTACTCCGTCATTGTTTTAACTCTCCATATGCCTTTGATCGAGAATGAGCACGACAAATTAAAACCTCAAGGATAAAATGTTTCTGTCGACTCAACCACATGCATTGGGGTTTTCCGAAGTTTTAAAACGTGTATAACATAAAATTAACAGTAGTCCCTATCATATACAAGAACTTTGCAGTTGTCTAAGTGGATGGTCTAAAGCGGTTAGAAATACGGAGTATTCTCATCAACATAGAGGTCTTTCTAACAGTGACAAGGGACCCCTGCATCACCAAAGTTCAACTCCGCCATGATCTCGTGTGGGCACGTTGTTTACTTATTGCCTTGGGCTTGACCGAGATGACCCTCGAGGAATTGCCAGACATTTCTTCTCACCCTGCAGAACAGTTCAACTCGTTTCACCTCGTTGACCACGGTGCTGGTCCCGGTTCTAGTTGCGTTAATAAAACGCTAACAAACACAAGTCGCAAGAAACGCGAGCTAAGATCACACTGTGTTGGTACGCTTGTAAATGATAACTATGATGTCATGTGGCGTTGTCCCTTGACATCTCATTAATGACGTCAGAGGTATGTTAGTTTTTCTTTTGTTTTTGGTGCCAGTGTCACAAACAGGTCAGGGTTGGGCAAACGAACGGCTTTAGACATTTCATGGCGAGTTCTAGAGAACTCTGTATCTCTTGAATTGTAACAGCAGCGAGGGATTTCGTTTCTGTCGCAGGTGTTTGTGTGTGTGTGTGCGTGCGTGCGTGTTTGTCAATGCAAAATTACTTCGCGGAAATTTACTCTATGGTTCTTCTGAACCTGACCAAGGGACATTTACAGCAGTAACGGGACGCAGGCTACAGTCACAAAGGAACTGTTACAGTCTGCCGCTTTCAGGTGAACGCAGCTGGAATGCATTACTAATACTTAACTGAGTGAGATCTGGCCTCTAAATAGCATATGTATCTAAAAGTGACACGCACCCTATATGTTACAGTTACATGTCAGAGGAAAATGATTGAAAGGGTTTGTTGGATGGCCTTTCTTGAAAAAACTGAACATGCCTTTTGGTAATTGTGACATTAACAACAGAGAGCCTAAGGGCGTAAAATATTATAGAATATTTTACTATATACTATTAACATTTTGTTTTTAATTACTGGAATATTGCTTCTCTTAAAACTCGTGCAGAAAATTAGAAAGCTACCTGATAGAGAAGTAGATCCTGGTTGTTTAGTGGTAACCATACTTGTTTCCTAAACCCAAGATCTGGGGTTGAATTCCAATCGGTGGATTTTTCGGGCTAAAAATCCTAAGAATGACTTCCTACGGAAGGGAAGTAAAGCCGCGGGCCCCATGTCGTAGATTTATTGAATCTAAAAGAACTTCGAGCCCGAAATAAGAGCCCTCTGAGCAAAATTTATCGGCCTTTTGAAGCTTCGAATTGAATGGGACGCTGATGACCTGAGATGTTAAATAGCGTCCGTAAATAAACCAAATCAGCAACTGATACAGAGATGGCATCCCTCGATCTCGAAAGCCGCGTGATAGGCTCCATTCACCACTGCCCTCTATCAATGATGTTACAAGACGGAGGTAGAGAACGCAGCGGTTGTTGCAGCTAGCCAAGGCCCGATATTGGGCTGTCGCCAAATAAAATAAGTTAATATAATAAGAATAATTCGCATTTAACTAAATATGTTTTCAACAATACAATCTTATTTGCACTATGCATTTAAAGCCGAATGCAATTATACATTTATTTTGGTTTATAAACCACAAGGCAAAATAAACATTAAAAGATCAAAATCTTTTCAGTTCTTATTGCCGGAATATTTTATTAGCCTAATCCATTAATATATATACAGAAATGAAAATAAAGCTACGTTTGGAACAATGTAGCTAAAATAACAAGAACTACAGAAGCAGAAATAAATAACACACTAACAGAGTTACACGAATTTCACTATATTACGAACCTTATGTTTTCTTCTTCAAAGGCAGAAGATCTGCTTTCGAATATAGCAAAAAACAAGAACTGGGGAAGCAGATGTAGATAACATACGTACATAGTAACACAAAATTCGCTATTTTTCGAACCGCTTATGTTCTTATATATAGGATTGCCTCTAAGTCATGTACAATATTATCAAACTAGTACACAATTATGAAATCTGCAATGTGAGTTTTAGGGATATTTTGTGTAAACACTGATCTATTGACCTGGTTTTTATACTGTTGACAAATAAATCTCTCTTGACGTTACACAGTAGATGCACTGGAGCTATCTTCCACTGCGTTTGCAGCACGTTGTTCGATGTCTTAGAAATTCTGTCTCGTAAAATTTCACTCCTAAAACTAACTACAAGCTGCTATCTGCACATGCATTATAGGGACTTGCAAATGGCTTCTCCCAGTGCGCAGCCGCGCTCAATCAGCCCGTAACTCAACTAACCTCACTGAGGTGATATCGGCTGGTTTTTCGCTGTTACACAGGTTGTTGAAGTCTGCATGACATTCCATTCCTTCCATGATATCAAAGAAATCATTAGCGAGTCCTGTCGAAGTATAGACACGTCTGACTGTTAAACTTAAATGATTTATTTTTTGTTAGCATTGTTATTTCTTTTAATGTCATAATAACTTAATTACATTTTTAATTCATATTTTTCTGTACCGTGAAAATTGTTAACCTTGAGTTTCTGTCATTAATTAAACGTAATTACTTTTATATTTCCAATTATATATAATTGGTTTTATAACTTCGGTTACCTGCACTTTGTTTCTCTATGTTTATCCTAAAACCAGTGATTAAGAAGGAGAATGCTTAGGGCTCTTTTGATTGTCAGATTGTTTTGTTTTCATTATTATGCTCTTCTAATTTAATTTAATTCTCACTTTATGCAGTCATGAGTTTGATCTTCCTCATTATATCTTCTTGTAGTGCAAGGAGGCACAGTCGGGCGTTTTCAAATCTTTGTGCTGCGAGGGTTTAAAGAGCTCCTGCCAAAAAAAAAAAAAAAAAATAAATAAATAAATAAATAAAAAAAAATAAAAATAAAAAAATAAACAAATAAATAAAACTAGTACATAATCTTCTTTTGCAACACGGGCAAGTGGCATGACTTGAGTCTTGGATGATTTGAATTTGTTGTCATAGGGTCATCAGGCATACACGCTTTGTCCCATACTGAACTATACCGTGGTATCTGGGATAGAAAGCAAAAATGCAACTGACTTGATTTTGAGATACAACACAAGGCTGGCTCTTTTACCTACAGATATTGCAAGTTTTACTAGCCTTCATATAGTACAAACCCGTTATATGTATAGTGCATTACAAAATGTGAAAAACAGCAGAAACAGATAAATTAAGCAGCAAGGCAAAACAACATGGAAATCTTTAGGAAAGTGTGATGAAAGGGAAACATTAAAACAGACCTAAGGTTTGGCATCCAGGTGAACAAAACGTGCACTGGGCGCCAGATGTGCATTGATAACAGAACGTGTCTTTCAGGAACATGCCTGGATTAAGGCAAGCAAATGCATCTGGCAGATGCAGAAAACATAAACACGTGCGTCTCACATTTGGAATGTTCGCTACCTGCTAGAGACATTGTGCGCCGCAGAGGCTTCTTTCAGTTCTCGTTGGGTCAAGGGGGCATTAAGAAGCATCTAAAATCTTATTTATTAAATCCTGCTGCACTAAGATGAATGTCAGAGAGTGATCTGAAAGATGGGGGATGAAAACTTAGCGCTTAGAAGGTTATATGAGATGATACAGAGCATTAAGTTCAAATGCTCGGTAAGAAATATGCTTCCATGTACCATAATGTAAAATTGAAAGGATACGAACTCTTAATAAATCAGTAGAAAAAATGTAAATTTAGGGATGAAAATACTTGCTGAAAATACTGCTGTTGATAATGAAGCCATTGTCTAAGATCAACATCAGAGCACACATTTATTATTTACACGTAGCATTACAACATCTTGAATGCTCTTGTTATAGAGCCACGAATCTAGTCAGAATATTTTAGAAGTTTCACTGCTACCTTAAGTCTCATTTTGATTGTCATTTTTGTAATCACATGATCGGAGTAACAGGCTGAGAACAACAGTGTCTCAACCTTCACCTTTTCCAGCCAGTAAACACTTGGTAATAGTACTAAACAGTTCCATTGTTTATAAGAAGACATCTTTGGGATATCATTAATAAAAAGCATTAATTCATGATAAGATACACTCATTATGTTTATAAGACGATATTGTGTGCATAAGATAATATTTTTTGAACAGGAAAGTATATATCTCTGTCAATATGTAAGAAATAAACAAAGAAAGAAAAGGGCAGAAAGGAAACACTTTGCCAATGTTTTATTCTTTTCTTACTCATATTTATTTTCCTAATAATTTTGTTACTTATTTATTTTTACTTTCATTCAGCTTGTTTCTTTCCTTTTTATTTATAACAACAATTATAATACAAAAACAACAACAACAACAACAACAACAATAATAATAATAATAATAATAATAATAATAATAATAACAATAATATGCCTTTCTTGCTCCTCAAAAATAAATTCAATTTAAAATGTTTAATAGAGCATTTAAGTGCTAATAACCGATTATTAAAAATTAATAGGAATTTCATAAGCATAAGGGCCTCTTGTATTAGACATAATTCATGGGTAGACGCACTTAAGGATTTTTTTTTTCGCGCAATGCACCATCCCAACTGTAGTACTACAAATTACCACTTATTTCGTATTTCAACTTCAAGCTTAGGCATTGCTAATTTATAAAATAAGAGTTCAAGGTTTAGAGCACCGTCATGATAAAACGAAGGGCCGGATTCAAATCCCAACCGTGGCTTCGAACTTTTCCTGTCTGTCTGACTCCAGTTTCAAAGATTTTCAAATTAAACTAAAATAAATATAATATATAAAGAATTGTTGAATATCTTCGAAACCAAACCCTAATTTACAGAAAAAGCTCAGAAATTAAAAGAAGAATTGGAACCACTATAAGTAGTCAAAAAATGACAGAAATGACAGCTCCACAGATAATAAATGAATAGGTGAAATTGCCAATTTTTTCGTTCTATAGAGTTGGAAACATGTGCTTGAAATTACGAAGAGTTATAGGCATCTAAGCATTTACACACATTTTCCATCATCATCATCATCATCATCATCATCATCATTATTATTATTATTTACCTAAATGCACAACTGTATCAAGACATTGTCTACTTGTCATAAACTAACGAGATACAAGAAATATATGATGTAATATAATAGACTAAAGGAATTTCGTAAAAGTACGGTTTTATAGTAAGTTGGAAGGCTGTTCCAACACGAAGCACAAAATGAAAGTTAATTTCTCATTTGAAACAAACAGCGTGAATCATGAAAAGAGTTTTTAAGGGAGGGGGGCTTGTAGGGTATTTCATGAGACACATATAATTTCTTATTGCCTTAATAAACACCTTTCCAGGATTCTTTTAATAACTACATCAAATTGTTAAGCTCCAAAGATATAAATCATTTAGTAAAAGGTGAAAAACTTAAAATATATTAAGATAGTTTATTCTAAAATTGAGAAACATGAAGAAGAATCATTTTATCGTTAGTTTGCATATTATTACACATAAATTTTGTTTTTTGTACATCTAGGTATTTATCCCTTCTTTTAAACAATAATAAAAGAAAAACATTTTTATTATTATTATTATTATTATTATTATTATTATTATTATATTATTGGTGGTGTTGTTCTAAGGTAGCACATGTGTCCTATTTTGGCAGCCCTATTTCCAAAGCTCTATTTTGTATTAAATTAAATTTTTAAAGATTGACTTTTCACTATAAGTTTGGAAGTTTGGAAGTTAAACTCATATGTGATTGTTTTCAAGAATAGTCTACTACATATTTTTGGCACCATTGCATTAAAATTCAACTTCAAATATTACTGACTTTTCTGAACGATTGCAAATTAGATTCTAGCGGCATTTTGGAAGATGATATCCTGAACAAGATTATAATTTTTTTCGAGCAGTCTAAAAATCCTCTAGATCGGTAAGATTATACTGTTGAATATTGAGAAATAGTTATGATAAGCATTACATTATTTTTAAAAAAACCTATAGTTTTTTAAACATAGTGGAACATACTATTTTTAATATAACTGTAAAAAATGTTGAAAAAACAAACAAAAGTGTTCGTCAGTAATTATAAAAGCAATAACATAAATTAAAAGTATATTAATTATAATATCACTAGCAGTAGTAGTAGAAGACTGAACGATCAAAGGTATTGCTTTCCACTTTACCCACCTGACCAGACTGCGCAGTTACTGAGGACTTTCCTTTCCTACAATTTTCCTGAAGGGCCTATATTGCTCCTATCCAGCAGCCCTTACCATAGTATAAGTACAAGCCTACCAAGGAACTAATATATTATAAGTAAATATACTGAAATTAATAATAAATATTGAGAACTAAACAACAAAAATGTACATTGTTTTCTTCCTAATAATAATAATAATAATAATAATAATAATAATAATAAACATTTTCATTTATATAAAAATTTAAATATATGAGGTAATTAATAATTATTTTTTGCAGAAAAACGTAGAATTGCGGCTAGTAAAAAGTACAGAATCAACAATGAAGGAAATAAACTGATATAATATTGAAGAAAATAAATAGTGAAGAAAGAGTGGAAACAAGAACTAACAAAACCAAATGTAAACCTCATGAAAAGATGTTCAACTCTTTTTGTAAACTTGTATAAAATATAACATTCCACCAAATCTTAAACGCATAAAATAACTAAAACAGTACGAAGATTTTGATAAGACAATTAATTCACTGAACAAGTTTAGCCTGGGTTCTACTAAAAAGATCACGCTATTTGCTGTTGATGATTGCTTTGTTATGCAGCATTTAAACTATCTTGTCTCTTTAGCTCACTATTGAGGGCTAGGACTTCAGCATAGTTAAAGAATGAACAGGAGGGAAGAGAAATATTTCTGGCAATAATAAGAGTCGCCATCTTAGGAATATCATTTCTGCAACGAGATAACCCAAGAGATCTCCGAGTTATAATATACTCAGAAGGGGGGTGTTTGGGCTATGGTCGGGCACAGCAAGGTAGATTAGATGGTTAGAGTACCGACACAGTAAGCAGATGATCCGTGGTTCGAGTCCCAGCTCTACCCTCCTAACTTTGCGTCAAAACTTTATCCTAATACATTTTTACATTAAGTAAAAGAAAAAAAAAAACACACATTTCATAGAATAGCAAGAAAGTACTCCATGTGTTAGGAGAACAGCACTATAAAATTCATTTTCTGAGTATACGTCACCCAAAATTTGAATTGGTATTGTTAGGGTTACTAGACTTCTCTGAAATACTCATGGAAGCAAAGAGGAAACTGCGCATTATAAACATTGTTTTATGATAACAGCAATAGCATTTATTCACTCTTCGTGGCAATGCCTTTCTTGCATAAGACAAGCAAACTTTCATGACTTTAAGTTCACTGTACTTTTAATTCAGTTACCGTATTGCGACAGATTGGATTCAGGCGAACGTTCCACGAGGCACCTAAGAGACTCTTTGCCGGTTATGAGGACTTCTACGCTGCGCAGGAGTTAATCCTTCGGAAATGAGGACCTGCAGGAAATTTTCTTAAAACCGGTTTTATATACCAAGAGCTGATAGTTTAACTCGAGGGGTAGAGTCGGATCAAAGCTCGAATTCCACTCTCAGCTTTCCCTTCACTTTCCTCAGAGAAAGGAAGATCTTGAAGGCTAAGATGAGCAGTTCATTCAGTAAATAAATGTACTTTTGATTAAATTAATGCCATTTTTTGAGGATTAATGACTGATGTGGTAAAGTACGTGAAAGTCCCTGCAAAGCTTCGTAATATGCATTTATACTGTGGACAACTAGTGTTCTTATATTAAACCTTGTGTTTCTGTGCAGTCAAATGAGAAATGTATCAAAGCCACAACAAATTATTTTGCTTGAGAATGCAGGAGTTCATGTGATAACTGCTAAACCCCATACTGAAGCTGAAAGAGGCGAGTATTAATTATTTCACTTTCTTCAGGATTCTGCCAAAACAGTAATGCCCCAATTTTACTTGTATTCGAACGCCCTCTGCAACACTGGCGAATAAAAACGCACTCATGAGGCTTGCCTCTATGTAAACTTTCAGTCTTGCAAAATGCCACAATATACTCTTGCGGTCTTCTAGATCAATTTATGGACCGTATTCTTGAAGATGGAGTGACAACCAGAACAAGTGGATTTTCTTCCTTCGCGGAGACGATAACGCGAGTTAAAAATAAATAAAAGAGCAATAGTTTCTTCCGTAAATCCATAATGGGTACCACGGTTGAGTTTTCGCTTTCCTTGCTAGAAACTTTAAATAAGAGTATTTTCGCATCAGTGAAATGTGAAATGTGTTATTTGTTTAGTCCGTTCTCTTGATTTTCGCGGCACTGTAACTAATTTACATTATTTCAAAAATAGACTATATTCATAAAGGCATTTTTTTTACGTTATAGCGTTTGTAGTCAACATAAGCGAAAAAAATAATGTCTAAAGAGGACTCTTGTGAACAATAAATCTGAATTTAAACAGAAAATGTTTAATTAATGGAGCATTTTACATGTTTCATGTTTTAAGGCACAGCTAGAAAAGCTAATATAAAAATTACAAAACCAATATATAAAATCTATCATGTTTATATTGCGCAATTAGCCCCTTTTCAGTTACTGGCGTTCTTCCGACTTAGCTATCCAAGACGAATAAAGAGGTCCGGAGATCACCTGAAGTTTCCAAATATTAGGAAACGATTAAGGTTGCTTAAGATGAAAATGCACCAAGCGTGATAACTTAGGCGGTAACACTTTATAATCAAATTCGCGAGGTCTCGGATTCAATTCCTGTTGGGCCCATGTCACTTAGGAGGATGCTGGTATGAATGTAAATACATTACACGCATTTTTAGCTCTCCCATTTCATATCACATTATATAATTTCATTACATTGGTTATCTACAGGGTCGAAAGTCTCAGAACGAGGTGATTTGGTGCGGTGTAACGGTGACTTGCGCTTTGGAAGGTTTCTGCCCCGGTTTCTGGTATGGAGGCCAACCTTCTGAAGGACTCGGAGGGAAGAACTCCACTGGCGTTGGATTATTAGGGACCCCATTCGTGCAGTCACAGTACGTAGATTCTGGCCAGCCTGCATCTCCCTCGCCTGATCCCTTTCTTCCAGAGGTGATCTTTGGGAGGCATAGGAACAAGGGGTCAACAGTGAGCAAGGCTCAAGTGTCGAAGTATCCCCTTTCAAACAATTCATCCATCCATCATGAACAGAAATCATTCTTGAACCACAAAAGTGAATGGAATATATGAACCATTTTCAAATACAGAGTGATCAACACAAACGAAACTAAAACAACACCAATGATAGATGTAATGACAAATAACGCGATTACATTAGATGCACTTCGAAATTGGTTTCATAGATCAATTAAACTTATTGGAAACCAGGCATCACCTTAAGTTGCACATTTCTCTAACATGGAGTATTCAGTATCATTGGAGCTGTTGAACTTATTAGGAGATTTTAATGCTAGAATAGGAAATTAACTAGTAACAAATATAATTGATATCCTCGAAGAAAGTGTTTAATATAAAAAGGATGAAATAATACCAAACATTTATTTTAAAATTACAAACACTTCATAAGAAACAAATTTATGTAGTAATATACGTGTGTTGTGCGAAGCTATAAATTAACAGTATATTGTTTATAATCAACAAGAAAGCAACATCACGAGTTTATATTCGAGGAAGTGAACCAATTGCCGCTACTATTTATTAATATAAAATGAATATACTAGAGAGATGGGAGTAATATAAATACCATTAGAAAAAAAAAACATCACTTTCAACATATTACAAGATAAAATCAAACAATATCTTTATTAAAATAAAAATAAATGAACAAATTAAAATGAAAATATGCAAAAAATTAATCAAGAACGGGAGAATATAAAAGGTTAAATTGAAACAGTAGCTTTGGAAGCTTTGGAAACAAGAAATAAATCATGTGGAACTAATAATATGTAAAGAAGAATTAGAAAGAGTAACAAAAGTAATGAAAAAAAAATGCCTATCAAATGTTTGCAGCAGCAGATTCAAAAGTTACAAGCAGAATCATATTAAAAAATAATTAAAAACAAGCAGCTCTGTAAGAAAGA
This sequence comes from Metallyticus violacea, assembly GCA_030762175.1. NCBI lineage: Eukaryota > Metazoa > Arthropoda > Insecta > Mantodea > Metallyticidae > Metallyticus > Metallyticus violacea. Next base: position 139,627,549 of record CM060833.1, read on the forward strand.
ATATAAAATTGAATACAATATAGTGAAAGTATTTACCGCATGCCTCCGTGGTAATATTAATACAGTAATATATGCAGTAAATATTTTATTATAATATTATATCGTTTAATTAAGCGTGTTAATATTACGTATGCATTCTAATGTGTATTAACTCAATGTATAGCTCAATGCTAGCAGGAAAAGAGTTTCAAAATGTTAAAATGGTAAATGTAACTAAGGCAATCTGTGTTTTTAATGACAATGATGCGAGCGAAATGTAATTATGATTTGAACTTTGGTCGCGCCAGGACGCTGATTTTTCGCGCCTTATAATGTAGTTTAGTTTTGAGCGAACCAATTCTGTATATATATTTTGAATGTATAAAGTGTCGCGGATAGCGTACGTGTATATTTATGAACCCCTTTGGCGTCAGAAAATCACGTGGAGGTGATTTTTCATAAGAATATATAAAATGGCAGTTCGCCTCGTTTAACCTTTTCGATGTAATCTATCCATTGTACGCGTACCTATATTCCACGCTGAATCTGCCTACGGGGGGCGCGAATCACGTGGTAGACATTGAAAAGATAAGTTGGCGATGACTCGTTTGTTTAGATAAATCAATACTTCATAGCGGTCAATAATGTCTTGTGCTGAGTGAGTTACGGAAAGTTTTATGTTATAATTAGAGGGCCGGTGACTTGAACGCGAGGACAGGTACAGACAGTCCCGAGAGCAAAGTCAGATCCTATTTACCATATCGTGGCAAGGTAATTTTACGGGGATTGAGTGTGTAGGTCAAGGTCATGAACTCGGCGTATTTCAGAAACACCTGCTAATGTAAACAAGTTACGATCAATAAACTGCGTAGTATAAAATGTTACACAGTGTAATCGTTTTAACAAAAAGCAACTTCTTACAGTTCAGTTGAGCGGGGCTCAAGAAAACACAGCAAAAACACCCATGAGATTCTGTTGTTGAGAAGCGCAGGCAACAGGCTGAGGTAAGCAATAACTTAAACAATGGTGGAATAGCTTTAAACCAGGGTTTCAGCATTGTTTAAAGTTATGCTGGATACAGTAGCTATACTAAATAGTTGTCATGAGAAATAGTACGCTTGGTATTTATAAAAGTAGGTCGAACAATTGAAGTAATTAAGAGGAATTAATATCTTAAAGATATATTACAAAATATAGTCAAAGATCTTAACATTTGGGTTAAAACAAATTACAAAAGTAAATGTAATAGATTTAAGACGAGCATCATGTATTAACATACCTATTGGCGGTAAAATAACTAATAAATTGACTAATAACAAAGGGATGCATATAGAGTTTATTTACTATTTTAAGACACTTGATAATGTGAAAGAATGGAAGCATTTAACTATTTCTTATTGTTATTAGTATGCAGTAAATACAACGACACAATTCAGTTTAAGAACTCCATTTTACAAAGCAGTTTCTTATACTTTAAAAGAGCGGATTTAGAGACGGGCTGAAGCAGATATTTCTGGATTACGATTCCAAAACGTTCGATGTTGTATGGTCATTTTAATGAATACATTTTAGAAAAAAGAAGGTTAGGGTAAACTTTTTTAACCTTTTTTTACATCTTTCACAACACAACCTATTTCATAATATTTACTGCATAGGGTCATGAATTTACTGAAATTAAAACCATATGAAATTAAAGCGCCGTAACAACTGCAGTTCACAGCGTTTTTACATTATTTGCATAATAGAGAGGTACACAGTTCCTGTTTTTGAACCATATTCTCAGGATGGAGTTTCGTTCCACAATGAAAAAGTTAGTAAATGGCGGGCAATACTTTTTTTCTTTCTATTTCATTAAAATACTGCCGATTAGTGTGAAAAGTTACCTGCCCATTGCTCGGAGAGAATGCAGAGTGTTCCTAAAGTTCCTTTACCATTACAATCAATCTTAGCCCTGAATATCCCCCCTTTTTTTCCTTTGGAAATGATATATACTATTCCCAAAGTTTTTAGTGCACTTAACGCGAGCTCCTTTTATTTCTCTCAGGACTTTACATTCTATCCATGCAAATTGCAGCACACTAACATGAACATTGGATATATTAAATTATTTTTCTGCAAAGAATGACCAGTCTTAAACACAAGGTTTTGGTATAGACAATCTTTGATGCACGACCAAGAGAAAAAATCAAAGGCAGCAATATCATGAAAAGCACAAGACCTAAGCAACTGAACCGCCACGATCTATTGAGGAGAGTATATACAAAATAGCCATAACAACATTGAATCAATGTGGGGGCACTCCATATTGTTGGAAGAATAGGGATGGCTGCAATGCTCCATTTGGAACAGTACATACTATTCAGACATGTTACAGTAATGCTGTGTGTCGTCTGTAACTACTTGGCCTAGAATCGTACAAAAAAGTAATTTCATCTAGCTCTATTTTCTTAAAATTAACAGGCGTTGTTTTTATTTGAAAAAAATGTAACTTTGTGATAAATATATTTCCAAATGATTACCAAAGTCGTTAAATGGGATACATTGATGATCTCTTGGTTGAACGTCAATTTGGTGAAAACAGCGCATCAATAACATTTCACATTCATATCCGTAGTGGTAGTTTTAAGTGACACTCTGTATATAAAACCGCCACGGGTGGCCGAGGTCGTTAAGGCGCGGACTCGTGAGCGGGAGGTCTGAGGTTGGAATCCCATCAGGACCTCTGACTGAGGTTTTGTTCCAGGTTTTCCTTAGTCCTCATAAACGGCAAATGCCGGGGAGGTGCCCTAAACTTAGGCCTGGAATGTTTCCTTCCTTAAAAAAATCCTATCCCAATATATCATTTCATCTCATGTATTATCAGTGTTCACCGCCTGTGGGGCCTCTGTAGTAAAAACGGGCGTTAAACACTACTTAAAAAAAAAGTCTCTGTATATAACGAATTATGGGAAACAAATTTTCTCACGGGATAGCGTTCATTTCTCAAAAAACCTACATGGTGCTTTATTTTGTGTTTGTGAAATGAAATTTTTAGTATTTATTTATTTAATTAAAATATGTATCGTTGCGAAATCAGTTGATGTTTTACTTTGAATATCGTCCCGCATCTTACACATCCATTATCATCAAGAACCGTTACGTTCTCTAGTTAGGGCTGAGGACAGAAATGCAAAAGCGAACTTAAAAGTTGAATACTCAATAGCATTCAACCTACAGAGAGTTTCACTGTTAAAATGATAAACTGCATTCCAAACTGTTCCTACGTAACGGAGAATTCCGCAATTTTTGAGAAAGAAAAACTTTAAAGCGTGCAAGAAACAGATCACCTAACTGGACGATTCTTAAAGCGAGTGCAAAAGAACTAAAGAAGTCAATACAAGAACGTTACCTGAGTTAACTGCAAGCAACAAGAGTGAAGGCTAGAAACCTCCCTCTGTCGAGAATGCAGAAAGGAAAGATACTCTGGAGTTACTTCTTGCTTTCAATTTTTAGTGTAAAGGACTGTAATACATTGAAGAAGGATGTACGTACAGCATGCAAGAGGAGGAACATTCCAGTTAAGCCAGGGCAGGGAGAAAGAAGATTAGTTCAATTTCTAAGCGGCTATAAAAAGGTGGATGAAGACAGCTAAACGAAACAACCGAAGCGAGATGAAGGAAACTCCTTAAAACCTACATATATGTGTACAAGGGAGAAAGAAGGAAACGCGGATTCTCACGTAAAACAGAAACAGAGGAAGAGAGAAGGAAAATACCTTCTACCTTACACGCACCGCAAACCCTTTTCCATCTACATTCCACAATCTCCCTCCAACGTGCGTAATTCCCCTGTTTCTGTCTTCCTCTCAGCCTCCAATCCTTTTACTCTTCATTCCGCTAGCGTAAAGGATAGGTTTTCTCTTTCTGCCTTTCGAGTTTCTTAAACAGCATGGTATATTCTTCTCCCACCTCTTGTCCCTTTAATTCCTCTCCCAACACCTTTTTTGCCTCCCTTTCTCTTCAACTCACTCCTGTTTTGGAGGTGAATTCTCTTGCAAAGTATTCTTTTGGTTCGTTAAAATACACCAGCCTATACCGTCTTTATGAAGTACACAGTAGCGAGTTGGCTTTACGGGAGAAAATTTAATTTCACTATTGGGACGGGAGCGTGGAGGAAGGTGGAAACAAAAATGTACACCATGGATTTAAAGAATGAGAAACTCACAGCATTTTTATTAACTGTAGGAAGCTTGTGTGAAAATATGCGAAAAGAAATGTGAACTTACTATGGAAGTTCCGTAGAGAAATTATTTTTATCCTTTAGACCAGGGGTTGCCAACGCCAAGTCAAACTGGAGATTTGCCACCTATTACTTCATTCTAAGTGGCGGGTGGGATATCGATCGATAACGCACTGCAATCCATCGCTGCTGTGCTTTGCGGGCATGCATTCCAAGCATACAGAACGGGTACCCGGGAGCGAAGTTCGTCTTACCCGACTCAACCTGAAGGTCACTACATTCACAATTCCCGTCGCAGCGGCTGGTATACCCATACAATGCAATAGACTAAAACATTAAGCTGATAAACTTAAATAATGGAATTTTCAGCAGAGATGCGAGCGCACTGAAGATGAAAGAATTCTTACTTACTGTATTTCGTCTAGTTTCACTCTCTGCGTCTTCAAATCTTCTGTTAAAGATTATGCAAAATACAAGCTTTCAATTGTATATTATTAAAAATAGTAATTTTGAAATTTAGATAAATTCTTAACGAAGATAAGAGATAATTAGTTTTGTTTTAAAATGAAAAGTAAAAGAAATATAAAAGATCAATCTTAACATTTGACATTCTAATTTTTTAAACCTTTTATAAGCAATTTGAGATCCGTTTTTAGAAATTGATACTATAGGTGAAGATTTGCATATCTTTGTTGATCTACTGACTTTCAGCTCATTAGAAGTTTAGGTAGAACCGATTGACTTATGGAAAAACACTTTTATAAAAACATTAGACCAAATTGGTCTAGTACTTTATTAGTTATTACCCATTTAATTTAAAACACTTTGAAGACCTCACAATTGCAATATTTTAATCTATATATTCTCGTGAATAGTTTTTCCTAAACTAATTCAATGTAAAACTGTTGCTGCAGAGAGCTCTATCAAACTAAGTATTGAGAAATCGGTGGTAGAGAAAAGATACCAACCATTCAAGGAAAATTACTGTAACGAAAGGTATGCGTAATGAATTTTATGGTATGTTTATACAGTTTGCATGTAAGTTGATTATTTTAGATATTTAGGTCCATATTAATATTGTTTTAAACCTTAAAGACATGATAACGCATGATAAGTGCAATTAATTTATTAAAATGTTATTTAGAAATCGCTGTGCCCCCATATGGCACTGATACAATTTGGATTCGCAAAGAATGTAAACGACATACAGAAGTCACTTATCACTAACAGAAGTGAAGTGAAGCCAGCTAATTATGTCCCCAATTGCCCGTTCTGCAGGCTTGCTTTACACTTTTCTATGTAATTTGCATTTTCTGCAAAACATTTATTTAGTTGTCTCGTTCTTTATGTTTTTAGATCTTGATGCATTATGCAGGACAATATCTAATAAGAGAAGTGTTTAGATACATTGAACACAACATACTATGTTATAGTCGTCCTAAACATTCAAGCACTTACTCCATCTTCTCACAGTCTAAACATTCCTGTACATTTCCCGTCCAAGAGTGATGAAATATTGCACAAGTGCAATGCTGCAGCTCAGCGATTTCACTTACCGTAATTCTGCGATCTTTCGTATCCACCTTTCAACAGTGACGTAATTTCATCAGTGTGCGAGGTCCTCGATCTGTCTCTGTAATTTTTTTCTGGGTCATGATGATCTTTGGCAGGCTTGGAATTTATTGCACCCAAGCGTACATTTACTTTCAACATGATCATAAACATTTTCTAATCTTGTTATTTTTTCTCTATGAACACTAGAAAGCTTTTAATTAATTTTATTTAAAGTATCTTACACGTTTTGATAATGTTTCGAGTCATGATCAAGCCATGACAAATGTAACGAGAAGTATGAGGGACATTCTTAAAGTGTTATTCAAACATCAGGCCCAAAACTGCTGCTAGTGTCCGAGATCTTTAAGGTTCGGACTCATAAGCGGGGAGTCTGGAATTCCATGCCCACCACGAGCACCCTATTGACTGAAGTTATTCCAGGTTTTCCGCCGTCTTCGGCAAAAGCCTGGTAGGTACCCTAGAACTTAGATCTGAAAAGCTTGCTTTCTTAAAGAACCCCTTTCCCAATTTAGCATTTCATTTCATGTGTCATCAATGGTCATCGCCTGTGAAAAACTCAGTAGTTAAAAACGAGCGTTAAACCCCATTAAAAATAAAACAAATAAAACAAAATAATTAAGCCCGAAGACTTTGACATAAAGGTGCGAGCACGGCATGTTGGTAGGTATGACACGCGGGATGCGCAGTTAACAGTATCCTGCTTGTAACGTCAGCTGGAGTCCAAGTTATCTACACTCGCAGCATGACTAGCTGGCTGCTTGATGTGTAAATAACATTGTTGATGAGTAGCTTTCTGTTTCAACTATAAAATATATTTTGTATCATACATTTCCTTAAGTTACTGCTCTAAAAACGAACAGCTTCTTATATTGCAGAGCCGACCGTTTCTCTGCAGAAACCTTCCGCAAAGGGAATTTTGACAAGGAAGATTACAAAAGAAATTTTAAAGCGAAGTTGCTCAAACTCAGTCCTTGAAATATGCATTGCTGGCTATTAAAATGGCAGCAATTGTGCATGTTAATAATAGCCATGCGGAAATGATCTGTCTTCTCGTTCGGTTGTTTGAGGGGACTATTGGCATCCACTGATCTTATATTCGTTTCGCAAATATGAGCAGCAATTTTTCGGAATGTCATCCCGCGCTCTCCATGTGCTACAATTCTCCCTCGATCAAATCCAGACACTACTGGAATTACTGTTGAAAAAGAGATGCAAATAAAAGAGGAGTAATAAATTCTCTTTTTAGAAGTAGCATAACTGCTCTGAAGTACTGGTGTCTGGGAATTATGCACGGGTTGCTAGCACTGCCTTGAGTGCAACCGTTCTCAGAAAATTTTAAGATTGTGGTAATGGGGAAGAAGAAAGGAGTTTGCGAGGAGACGAGTAAGTTGTTTTCATGTACTGATAAACTGAATTATCCACAAGAAATAAGTTGTAAGTTCTGAAAATGTGCAACTATTGCATAGAAATGTTTGCAGCCTATATAGCGTACGAGTTAAAGAAAATTAAAGAAGATGAAACTGTTTGGGACACACACCAGTTGCATTCCTGTGAGGAAAACTTTATCGCTTTCAATGGGAAGATTAATTAAACCAACAGAACTGATAAACCAACAGCTTTACTCTGTCATATGTTTAGAGAATTACTTTACTAGTTTTAATGAAAGTGGTTTAAATAAATTTTCGAATGTAATGAAGGCCCTCAACAGTAAATTACATCTAAATTTCAGGGTATGGAAGAATATTCGGCAAATGTCGTAAACAGGAGAAAAAAGTGTCCGGAAATAAATGTATATACTAAATTAGTCAGAATAACTGGCTACAAATGAAGAGAGGGTGGAGTGTAAAAAAGAAAAAGACAACCATTCTTATTTACATAAACACTCAGATTGCTGTTAAGAATACTTGAAATCTTAATAACAAGAACAAAAGTTGTGCATGAGGATTATTTGCTTCATGAAGAGTCACATTTGTGATATAAACAATGGGCTTAGCGTAACTCGATCACAAACTAGTTGCATTGCCCTCAGGTGACGTCACAAACAGCGTGCTGGTGCGGGAGAACATGCGCATGATAGCTACCGTGTATGCAACATACACCTTGGCCCCGGTGCAGAAAATACGTTCCAGCACACAGTGAGCTATTTGGAAACTTTAACCATTGCCTAAGTCAGTAAGAAAGAAAGAAGGGTACATTTACTCTATTTTTAAGACTATTTACGAACTTTCAGGATTGTATACCAGCTGCTTGCTAAATTTAATATTGTTGTTATACAATTAAATGAAAAAATACTTAGCATTAGGCCTATAGTACCTAATATTTTAAATCTTTACGGATGAGAGGACTTACTGTAAAAGCCTTCTGATGATTAGGTCGACATCCCTAAAAGTGCACATCTAATAAATACATTAAAATATTTTGAAATTGTGCCTCTTAGCGTTTATTGTTTTTAAAATTAGGTCTCTCTCTCTCTCTCTCTCTCTCTCTCTCACACACACACACACACACACACACGTCACTTGTCTTCTTGCCATAGAAGGACTCCACGAGTTCGAAATATAGCGATCTCAAGTGTGACTTTTTCTTAGTGTTTTATCCTTTTCTGCTATTCTAATTACTGTTAATTTGTTACATTGTTAATAGCGTTACTTTATTTTTATTTTTCTTATATATATATTATAGTGCATAATGCATAGCTTTCAATGTGCGAAACTCAAAATTTTATTTACTGGAACTTTAGACGTCGTGGAAGGCAATGCTTTAGCGTGCTTAGTAATCAAAGCCCTCTGATAAATGAATTATATGCGATGTTTATGTGTTTTCTGTTACCACAGCAGAAAAAGAATCTGGCAAGAGCCGCAAATGATCATGGTTTGTAATTTCGAGCAGGGTTTACGTAGTAATAACTGCCCAAACTTCCTTCTCGGTCAAGATTTACATATGAGAATATTGCCAGAGCTCGACCTGCGCGGCATCCCTTAATATTTTAGATTCTTATAGGTTACCCTGCGCGGGGAGGGAAGTGGAATTAACATGTAGTTGCAGCGGTATGGAGTTCTGTGGTGGAGAAACAGCTCAGCTTCTACTTAATGAAATATTAGGCCTTACAAAATGCTTGACCATTACAGGAATTCCATTTAAACCCTGAGAGAGAAGCGACAATTATAACTGCGCTTTCAGGCAAAAGTGGAACAACCGACGTTTGAAGGATTAGAGAGTCGATTTTCTCTACGCTGGTTTTGTCTTGTGACAGCGACGAATTCTGTGGATTATTAAGGTCACATGAGGCAACCGAAATTCTGCATGTTAGGCTACATGTCCCTTGCTCCAGCGTAACGGCTTCTGCCCTGGGGGTACATCACTGTTCCAGTTCATCAACTAGCACGTAATCTAGGTGACAATGACTTGATTTTTTTTGATTGATTTATTTATGGACGCTCTTTAACATCTCAGGTCATCAGCGTCCCATTCAACTCAGGGCGTGAAACGGCCGACAAATTTTGCTCAGAGGCCTCTCTTTCAGGCTTGAGATTCTTTTTCGTGCCGTAAATGTACGACACGGGACCCACGGATTTACTTCCCTTCCGAAGGAAGCCATACTTAGGATTTTTACGCCCGAAAAAATCCATCGGTCACAATGACTTGAGCAAGTGGCACAAAAGCACACGTTTCTTGCACTAAAGTTCAGAATCTACTGATGCTGATACGAAATCAAAAGAAGAAGAAAACAATACTTTACTATTTTCTCTAACGAGTAGCTATCTTCACGTGTGTAGTAATAAACAAGTGAATTAAGCATAATGTAATATGATATCATGCTTGATCAAATAGAAACACATGCTCAAATTTTCATTTCCGAATATATACATTACATGCTATTAGTGTTTATACACCCTGTAATTACTACTTTTAACTTTTATTGAATGAAGCAAACTTTCCTGTATACAGTTCGCACAATACAGTTATGCATATTATTGAATACAATAATTAACACGAAATTTGTGTTTGGGGTGTCACCTATTGGTAATCCCAAAAGAATGTAACACTAAATCCTCAACTGCCCTTCATTATGAGAGATTATTACATGATTCTCTCACCCGACATGTACGTCCTGGTGGTATAATGGTAACTATACTTGTCTTCTAAACCCAAGATCGAGGGTTCAAACCCGACCAGGATCGATGGATTTTTTCGGGCGTAAAAATCCTAAATATGGCTTCCTTCGGAAGGGAAGTATAGCCCTGTAGTATATATAGTATAGGTCCTGTGTCCTTCATTTACCGCATGAAAAAAAAAAAAAAAACCTCAAGCTTGAAAGAAGAGGCCTCTGTGAAAAATTGGTCGGCCGTTTCACGCCCTCAATTAAATGGGACATTGAAGACCTAAGATGTCAAAGAGCGTCGTAAATAAATCAAATCAAAATCACCCGACATGCCTATATGGCAATATAATCCTCCAAATCTTCTATTTATAGGAGTCAGTACTATTAAAAGGTTCGTATATTGTACAAATGAACTGTAAAGTATTACTCGTTCACTATACAGAGTTTGCAATACCATACCATGGTGCACCAATTACTTGACATAGTTTCATGCTAAACGTCTTTCAGGCAATGAACGAGCTTATTGACCAATGAGAATCGTATTTTTTGATAGTAAACGGAGAAACCAACAAGTTTATCCTACATTGGTTTACTAACAGGAAAAGTCCAAGCCGAGAAAGTATACAAGTTCACAAGAAATTAGTTTATAACATAGTAGGGACGAACCACCTCCTTGGTCTAGTGGTTAGGTTGCTGATTGCTAGCCGGGAGGCCTTGATTCGATTACCGGTACCTACTTAGGAAATTTTATAAGTTAGGAAGGTCTGGAACTGGGTCCACCCGGCCTCGTGAGGACAATTGGGAAGCTACCTGATGGAGAGGTGGCGATCTTCGGTCTAGTAAGCCACGAAATAGCGACCGGCGGGATGCGGTGTGCTGATCACATGCTTCCCGCAATACTGCACCCTACCAATGATATCACGTGATGGAGGAAGAGGACGCAGCGGTCATCGTGGTAAGCCAAAGTCCCACATGGTTCTATGACACAGGCTACAGTGGTAATAGTAGCAGTATAGTAGGGACGGCTTGGGTATTTCTCGAACCGAATTCTTAGTACGCAAGTCAGAAATTCCACTATCTGTATTACCCTATAGCTGTGCATAAATAAAAGGGATGGCATAATTGAATACAAACCGAAAACATGTATTAATAAATTAAACAGCTATCAGGCATGTGTATGGTATCGAAGTTCTAATAATAATTATTCCGAAATATTTACTATTGACGCTAAAGTTTAAATCATCAGTTGGTGGCGGTTGACGAACATGTTGGCACTACCCGATCTTGTAAATTAAAGTCGCAATACTTTTCTGGTTGCACAGTGCATAAAATAAGGCTGTAATATAACTTTAATGCTGAATCGAATTTCTCTAAGTAATTCTATCCAAGTGACCCTAGAAGTTCCAAGTTCATACTTTTCACTACTGCAAAATATTAAAAACACCGAAATAATAATGAATACTAACACTAAAACAATTTGCGTGATCTCTTCTTCGTTATCATTATTTCAGGTTACGTTAGGTTGCTCTTATGTGATAAAAAGCTACCAAGAAAAGCAGTACTGAAAAATTAACAAATCAAGGTAGTATTTATTTAGTGAAATTTGCTCTTGGATAATTCCTTATTTTATATAGTAATTTGACAGAACAATGTTCACATTTCTTTACATTCTCCTCTCCTTCCCTTACTTCATTATCTAATGATGGGTAACATATGGTAAAGCTGCTGTAAAGCGCGGAAAACACAATATACGCTTCTCCGAGATCTGTCATTTACGGAATTATAAAAGCTCTTACACCCCATTTTTTTATTTTAGAAACATTATAACTCAGAATCGTCGTTATACTTTCTCAGTCAAACATAGGAGAAAAAGTAATAATAGTAATGCTTAAAAACGATTGCCGGCATTTAGAAATCAATAAACAATCAACACCGAAAACCAAATTAAAAAAAGAACTCTTACCCCTCATAATCGCCTTTATATAAATATCAATTAGAGGCATTTTATATATGCCGAGGGTGCCAAAAATGCATACACATGTTCACAGTAGATATATAGGTGCAATGTATTTCAAAGTTGGACCTAAAAACAACAGTAATGTGTAGTATGATGATGTATGATGTTCTGTAACAGATGTGACTTACATTACGTTATGCTAGCGTTGCTACAACAAAATGGAACCAAGATTATCGTTTGAACAGCGGAAAGCAATTTTGAAGTGGTATTGGAAAACCGAGAATGTTGTTGAAGTTCAAAGGCAATGGAGACGTGTGTACAGAACAGAACCGCCAACGCGAGTAACAACTGCACGCATTCGAGACAAATTTGGGACTCATGGTACCGTATGCCTAGAAAACCACCTACACTGGCAACACTTGGGGAAGAAATTGAAACGGCACGTGCTGCATTCGCTGAGGACTGCTCAATCAGTAGTTCAACGTACTCGGAAGTGTATCGAAGCCGATGGTGGGCATTTTGAGCAGCTGTTGTAACTGTAAAAGTCTAAGATGATTAGTGAGTGCTCTTCATTTTCTGTTTGTGTGAATTCAGTTTTGTTATGCTAACACACTTTTTTATTTGCTTGAAGTGTGCATACAATTTTTGGCACCTTCTGTACATATAAGAAAAAGTTAATTTTCATTCGTTAAAGTTTTAATTAACGAATCTGTTTACAGATGATGTTTGAATACAATTCAGCTGCAGTGATAAAGCATCATCTAATAGTTTTATTGAGAACTACAGTCAACGGCGAAAGTTGCCCCTTCTAGATATTCTTTGGCTATAGTTCACATGTTCAGTTTTTTTTTTTTTTATTTTATTTTAAGGTGGCCTTCATTCCCATTACCTCCAATTTGATTCGATTATTTTCCTTTGACTTAGTCATATAAATCGAATTTTTAATTCTTTATAAAAATGTTAAAGGCCAGTATAGTTCTTCTGGAGTTATCTTATGGAATGCAACTTGTGCAAGATGTTTATAGTTTTCCTGAGGTGATTTCATCTCGCTTTTAAATCATGTTTGTTGTCATGAACTTAACCTTCGTTAAGCTCAATTAAATATCCGGAAATTAGCACTAGAAGATAATGTGGACTCAATATCTGATCTTCTGAAAATTACTAATTGAGTGTATTGCTCAACACGAATACTTTCTTTTTTTTCTGCAGATGAACTAAGGATTACTCTGTTTCATCTCAATACCGTTCAATAAACACATTTGGAATGATTAGAACTAAGTTATTGCATGCATTTTATTCCCAGAGTTTTAATGATATTGCTTGAAATACAGCATTTGATTTGAGAGAATTTTAGGAATTAGCAAAGTGTTTCAAGCGGTAATTGCTTGTTTTCTTTCTTACTGCGGAGTTAATTAAGTGATTAACACTCTGAATATCTTAAACGTGAAACTTTATACGCATGTTAGCAAAATTTTATTAACAAGAGCTGTGTATATTCTGAGTAACATTACACAGCCATAGCGTGAGAGTTGTACCTTTCTTGCATACACAATGCTACAATGTACCGGTGGCAAGGTATGCTGCATACCTAGAAAAGGATAGAGAACCGGACCTGAGCTGGACTGCTCCAGGGGTCATTTAAATAAATTAAGTTAGCAAATATCACCGTGGTCACGGCAACACTTGCTCTTCAGTGCAAGAGTGGTCTTAGTGCCATGAAAGTTCATAGATATTACTTCAGTAGTAATTACGCCTGGTTTGCAAGAGCGGGAAATTGTTTAATAAAAATTACTCTGTACCTGATTCTTGCATGACAACCAGCAGTTAATAACTCTTTTTGTTGTGCTCCGCATGTCTGTCAATTTCTCATTCGTTTTTCGGGTTATTTCTTCTTCCATAACTTGAATTCTGCTTGAATGTGGGAGTAAATAGGGCGATGTTTGCCCGTCTTTCTAGACTCTGGCCTGGTTAAGACCAAACGATCGTCGAGTTTTGCATTCTCTTAAAATTCTTTTCCAAATACAGCATGCCGCTACTGTAACAGACTTATCTTCACATTTCCAAAATGTATTTGCACGTCATTAATCAGGCTACAGGTCTCACCAAAAAGATCTCCTCCTTATACCTCGCCATAAAACGCCTTTCCACTCCTTATCCTATATCATCTCCATTACTAAGACTTGGAACATGCTCCCGTTGTCGGACAGTGGCATTGTTTAAAACTAAACTGCATCAATTCTTGCTAAACAGTTTCATTTTCATTCAACTTTTGATAAATATTTTACGAAATACTATATGTAATTTTACCATATTATTTGTTCTGCTATTTTTCTTGATTCTTGAGGTGTAGAATTATTATTACTTATATTATGCCAATGTTTATTACAGACAAATTTTCTGTTTGTGTGTTATTTAATTTAATTTACAACCATAAATTAACTGTTTACTTTAGTTAGACATAAACCAAAGATTTACATACATTTAAATTACAGAATCTAGATTTGAGTAAACTGATAACTAACTTATAACCGAATATTTCATTTATGTGTGCTGTAAATAAGTAATTTCATATTATATGCATTAGTTATTCAGTCAATTTCAATTTTAATGTGTGATATAAGATCATCAATTTGGCTATATATTCTTATTTTATCAATTTGGGCTGTTTCAGTGGAAGAGAAAACTTTATGACCTGAATTCTGTCAGTTAAAAACCAAGCTATTCTATTCTATTCCACCCTCACTACAGATTCCTTATTATTGACGGGTTAAGTATCATCATGCTAGTGTTTTACACCTACTCTTTACCATGGCATAAATGGACACCCGAAGTTCTCTGAATACTGTACAAAGAAAAATCAAATCCAGTGACAAATAGGTCATTTACTATTAAAGGCTAAATTAAATAAAGAAAAGGAAGGAAAATCTATTAAAGCTGAAGATGCTAGGGGAATTCATCTCCTAAGTTGGTAATACATATGACTTGTTAGCAAAATGCGCACAACATTGCACATATTAAATTAGAGTTTAGAATTTAGTGCATGATCGGTTTTCTCTGATTTTAACTTTTCATTTATTTCATGTTCGTTTTCTCTCTAATTGTGCTTGTGCATGTGATTTGTATGGTCAATGGCCCATGCAACGGATGCACTCATAGACAATTCGGTTATTTCTCTCACGAATACACATTATCATCATCTTCTCTTTTCCTTTGTTATTCTCGGTTCTTGTATTTGCTTATTGCTTTGTTTCGCTGTCGACTTTCATTCTATGCTTCTCTTTCCGCAACTTTATTTCTATATTCATTCATTTTTCATTGTTTTATCTTGTTCTTTCCCCTTCGACTTATTTCTTTCTTTGTACTCCCTCACTTCATTACATTTTCTTTCTATTTCCTTCTTTTTTTTCTTTTTCATTCTTCTTTCTCAGTCATCCAGTTGTCTTTCTATCTTTTGATGTTCCAGACTAACAATAATAATTGCCGGTATAATGATGTAGGAAGGGCAGAGGAGGGGGACAGAGTCTACTGCATTATCTTTTTCCTCTATAAACTGCTGGAATTTGCTCTCTAAGGCAAATTCCCGCCGCTATATTCTTTGTAAAAAAATACCAAGCGAGGTGCTGAAGTAAAGTGACAAAGTGACGCAAAATAAATACATGTAATTAATCTCACATATAACACAATTATAGAAGGTGAACATAGAATTAGCATGTGTTTGAAAATTTTCTTGTAAGGGCAACATATACCAATTAAGCATTTTATACTTTTTAAATATCTCGGTACTGGTCTAAATTTACTAAATTCCCACAATTGCAATTTAATTTCAACATGGACTTTGGATGTTAAGGATAAAAAGCAACTGTTTTAATTTTTCTTAAACGATGCTAACCCTCCAGCAATGTGTTCAATGTTTTTTTTTTTTTTTTGATTTGTTTATTTACGGACGGTCTTTAACATCTCAGGTCATCAGCGTCCCATTCAATTCAGGGCGTGAAACGACCGATAAATTTTACTCAGAGGCCTCTTCTTTCAGGCTTGAGGTTCTTTTTCGTGCCGTAAATGTACGACACGAGACCCACGGCTTTACTTCCTTTCAGAAGGAAGCCATATTTTGAATTTTTAAGCCCAAAAAAATCCATCGATCCTGGCCGGGTTTGAACCCACTACCTTGGGTTTAGAAGGCGAGTATGGTTATCACTGCACCACCAGGACCGACAATGTGTTCAATGAGTATCCTTATACGACGACTCAGGAGTATAAGGGAAAACCTAAGCTTTAACGAGGAATATTAAAAATGCAATCGCTGCTAGAGAAAGATAGTTGGCGTGCAACAATCAACGAAGAGAGTAGCATTGTTTAACTTGTAAATAAATAAAAATAAACACAGCTATATAATCGAAGTGGTTTATGAAATTTTATAGCCACTAAATACATTTAAAGAAAAATACAGACATCTAAGCAGACCTCGCGCACGGCAAATTTGCACTTAAAAAGAGTCCGTTATTGAAAGCTGTTCAGTGAGAGACTGCGCACAACCCTCTTCTGTCTTTTCTAGTTAATGTGCTGATTTGATAAAATCATGGAAATAGGTAAAAATAAAAACGCCTGTATGTCATTTTTAATTTATGTAATAGCCATATTTAAGATAACAGACACGCGAATAGTTCACTAGAATGCAATAAGCAGTTTAGTTTACATGATGTTCCGGCAGATGTCCGAAAGGTAAACATCAAGTAGAGAAGCTGTCTCCGGGGGTGTGCAGAGATACCGTGTGAAAGTTAAGAAGATAAGAATCGCTTAATGCAAAACTTGTATTTTTATTTTAATATTTTATTTTACTGAAAGCATAAAACGATACTGTGTCTAAAATTGATGATAATAATAAGTACTAACGTGTTATGAGACGTGTTGAAAAGATGCCTCTCAGCAGGCAATATAGGAAATTCAGGTATTTTGTCTAATTTTCTTCGTAAAAATAGGCGATTTGAAACACGTTTCTTGTTTTTGATAGCGTGGCGTATTTTCTCTACCGAACACGAATGCCAGGATATTTTCTTCTGAATAGCTTTATCATATCTCTGCAAGAATCCGTTTTCATGTAGGTATCGTATATAAAACCAGTTCTTCAAGAACATATTTATGTAATGGCATAACTGAGAACAGGGCCGTAGTATATCTACATAAGTGTTAGAGAGGTTATAACTGTCCCGCAGGTTATAACTGTGTCCCGTACTCTTTCAAGGGCAATGACTTTCTTTCTTTCTTTTTAATTTATTTTTAAATTGTGACATGTAGCCTTTTGTTTGATTGTGTAACACTTAAAATTTGTTAAATAACAAGAATGACAATTATTATATATACTACAAATTATATATTGTAATATTGAAAATATCTCCAGTTCTACTGAAATATTAAACATTTCAATATGTTATTTAAAAATAAATGCTTATCTTGGCTTCTGTGATTCCAATATGTATCTTCTTTGTGCGAATTTATTTTTTGCTATATGCCAGATCCTTTCTCCTCTCACACACATTCAAACCTACTCCTTGTGTCCTTTCTTTTGATTGGTCAAGACTAGCGCGGAAACGTCTCGCATGATGACGTCAGAGTGTTACTCCGGGCTTACTACGAACTTGCCTCTGATTAGGGAGAGAGAGAGAAAATGATAACTGTTTCGGGAGGTAAGATATTTTCATTGAACTATTAAAACTTGTAAGATCTTTGCTCCTTCCTCGAGTCTCACCCACTGATTAAAGCATTTGTATAATTTACGCTTAACTCCTTTTAATTTTAGGGGTTTTCTTTGTTTGTAATATAAAGTTTAAATATAAGAAGTCGCAAGACAGGCACGTTTTCATATTCATGTTTTATGTCACTTTTAAATTATGCTTTACAATTAGTTTTCTTTGTTGTTCCAATTGAAAAAAGTACGTGGAGATATTAATAATTGTCTTACTTTTTCTTGTGTTTTTTCCGTTTAGTTTCTTTGATACGTGTAATTGTGAGGCAACAATTTTGATATTTATGTTTTATGTTACTTTCTTATTGTGCTTTGCTAATACATTGATTTAATGTTGTAATTGAAGAAAACACGTGGTGTTTTTAATCTTTATCTTACATTTTATTGCAGTTAAATCTTAAATTGTGTATGTTAATGCACTCTTGTTGAGTATTGTACGATTGTTTAGATGTCATAATAAATGTACATATTGCATAACTTTACTCCCGTATATGAAACCCCTTTCCCGGTCACTTCTTGGGTGCGTGTTTACTAAATTTGAGTTGATGTACAGGCATCAACAGAAGAATAATATTAATGTTAAAGAAGTAGCGAACCACAGCGCATGCGGCAATTATTCAACGATACGTTTTAAGAAATTAATAAAGCAAGTTGTATTTTTAAAAAAATATATTTTATGCGTTTTTTTATCCGCTAGTTATTTCAAATACAAAACTGAACTTTCTCGTTTAGAAAGAGAAAGACGTTTATCATCAATATATCCACTATTTTTTTATTCAATGTGTAAAATGAATTGGCATAAAATGTGTATCTTGTATTCTATTACATATTACGGTTTTATTTAGAGACCGCTCATATGATTTTAACTTTTTCTCATTTATAAATTTATTCACAATGTACTTACTTGACTGTAAGCAATTCTCGTTGGTCTGCTGAGATAACGACTTCCTTTCTGCAAGCAAAGGTTGTCAACGAAAATGCGGCTTTCAGGCGGAAGTGGACCTTCGCAGGCATAATGATTCACATTGCTCTGTGTTACTGACTCACCAACATCGGGTCTGGTTTCCGTACAGTACACGAAACGTTTGTATAAACGTTTATTTATAAAAATATAATTAATATAAAAATAGGATTTTCCATCGTTTTAGTTTACGGTGATATTAGAATATAGTCTACATGTTGTTCACTCGTCTTAATCCCCAGGTTTTATTTGGAATTCTATCAAGCTACATCTTTTTACTATGTTTTAACACTTTGCATTTATTACTATAACGCTACATCATTTAATAAACATTCAAAATACACACTAATCGCTAAGTTAGCAAGATATTGTAAAATTTCAATAAAATGAAAATATGGCGTTTACCTAAGTAGACCAAATAACACTTTTTTTTTAAAAAAATCCAAGTCTTTTTACATATAAGCCTTCAATAATTTTTTAAAATATCTGTAATAATTATATCCCTTAAGGATATTATGTCCGCTGCCATGGCTCATATAGTAGCACGTCGCTTGTTAACTGGGAACCCGAATTTCATCTCTGATTGAAAACTTTTAACGAGAGCTTTCTGTTACTCTGGCCATGGCATTTGGCGGACATTAAGCGTTCACAATGTTAGTGGTATTTTCTTTGTAAGATGGTTATTTGAGCTTCTGCTCTCGAAATTATCTCAACAAATAGGGGGTCTAATTAAATATTAACTTCTATTTGGTATGGGACATCCAATAAAGATAGGCTGATGTTGATTTGCTAATGGGCTCATTCTTCTAAATTCAGCGATTTTGTTAACGATGGTTCAAGAGTTGTGCCATTTTCGCAGCATTTTTCAAATTTTTGCACAGTATGTTGTATTGCAGTTCTGGAAGAAGGTAATTGATTAGGAACATTTTCCTTGCATGCATATCTGCGATAAGGCATTTATAAAGTCAAAAGGTGAAACCCATGTCGCAAATAAGTTTAGCAGAAGGCCTAGTAAGAACGAGATCTATGAGGTCCTTATACAGATATTGAAGAATGTTAAGGAAATACACACTAATTGCAATAGATTGTAACTAGCAATGATAATAATAGCAGGTAGTATAACTATTATAATAATAACAACATTAAACAGTGTTCCTTTAGATGATTTATTAGGTTTGGTATGAAAAGACCCTTATAAAAACGTGTATTGATAAAATGAAAAAAAAATGATAAATTAACGTCATGGCCTAATCAATGCTATACACCCACTTTTGGGACCTCTATTACAAGCAGCATATCAAGCGAAACTGAGTTACGGCGCTGGTAGCTATGGCCTGCTTATTAGCCGAGAAAATTAAACTGGATATTATAGCAGGTGTACAGCCCGTTTCAGAATAAAATTTATCGTATTAAAGATTTCGTGGTAAATATAAAAGGCGCTAAAAAGGAACTTTCTAGATATCATAGAATTTATTGTTAAATTCTACATATTTTGCAAAACACCTTAAGGGGATGTGCGAAGCACAAATATATCGCAAAACACCGGTTAGAAAAATGAACCAAAGGAAAAGGATGAATGCAAGACGTAAATGATATTTCATGTAAAATGTTTTGCAGAATTCTTCTTAAATATAAAGTCTAGGTAGGGTGCAGTTGTAGCGAACGAAATCTTTGATATTTTCACCATCTGTAAGATACCAACCCATATATACTCATAATATAAACATTCATTATCCGGTATTCCCGTATAAAATATCTTATAATTATACCCAGTTTACTACTGTTTATGTGCCGTCAATTACTGTTAAGCATTTAGGTCTATTTCCGGAATGAATAAATAGTTTGTTCTTGTACCCGTCCCGGATGTTTAACTTCATAAAATTTAATTACTGCTTAGGTAGGTATGACTGTTTGAGGGGTCGTTCAAAGTTAGTGCAATAGACCCGTATACAGGAGTGCTTATAGCCCTGTGCACCAATACAACAACCTCAACCTTAAGGCATCGTTCAATAGTAGGGTATGCAGTCGGATTGTATTAGAAAACTGTCAATAACTAAATTCCCGGAAGGAAATACTCTGAAGGCCTGTGCAAAATACAAAGACACAATTGTTAAACTTTCGGTAAGTGCAATGATCTCAGTCGGGTAAATACCTCACGGGTTTAGCAATCCGAGCATGAAACACTGTCACCAATCAACCAAATACCCCATAAAGTTTTTACCGCTGTGTTTGGTGTATGTACCAGGATAATTCAAGACCAGGAAATTATCAAGCATTAACACGGAAGTCCTGGTTGTCACATTGATTAAAATAAATTTATCACTTATGGACATCAAAGGAAGACGCGCTTATAAGCGAACAAGTTTTCCTTTATTTTACAGCAAAGATCAAAGACAAGACAATTTGAGCAATTTAAAAGTAAATTAATAAATACAATGAATTTGACCAAATACAGATTGTTGGATAATGGAGTCCAGATTATAAAACAATACATCTGGACAAACTACACTGTATAGAATACAGAAATGGAGGAGGAAGAAAATATACCACTCACTTATTTCACGTTGTTTAACACAGTAAATCGTTTGCATATTCTTCGGGCTTGGAAGACAAACAAGACTGACATATGAAAACAGTTGCACAAGACATGGGCACAGCAGATGGATTCGTTTTTATTTAAGGACGCTGTTTAACATCTCAGGTCATCAGCGTCCCATTCTATTCAGGGAGTGAAACGGCCGATAAATTTTGCTCAGAGGCCTCTTCTTTCAGGCTTGAGGTTCCTTATCGTGCCGTAAATGTACGACACGGGACCCACGGCTTTACTTCCCTTCCGAAGGAAGCCATACGTAGGATTTTTACACCCGGAAAAAATCCATCGATCCTGGCCGGGTTTGAACTCGCGACCTTGGGTTTAGAAGGCAAGTATGGTTACCACTACACCACCAGGACCGACGGGGCACAGCAGTACTCGAAGCTCGGACTCTAAGGCGATTGAGGTTTGCATGTATTTTGTCCACCCTAGGTGCGGTAAGACAGTACTAAGTAAAACAATGCGCTATGTATGGTCCACTTTCCTTCCAGCATTCTAATGAAGTGGAGCTGTCGTTGTATAGGGGAGTGGGGTGGAGCCGGCCAGCCAGGCGCCACAGTTGAGACCTTCTGCACAGTAAAACACTCGTGGTGTATATAGGAAATTGCACTGCATGCCTTTGGGCGGTCCCTCCCTTCCAACTTAATGCTACGGGGATAAATACTTTTAACTTCGCTAGAGTTTACGAGTGCGAGAATTGTGACAGGAGCTTCGTAAGGTGTGGTGGACAGGAAGGGGGGGGGGGAAGTACAGTTAAGCGCAAATATGAACGTAACGTCCATACATGAACAAATTACGTTCTCACTTCTTTCTTCCCAAAACATGCCTTAAAGCATGCCTACAGTTTACTGGAGCAAAAATCAATTTAAAATTTTGAACTCCAGGCAGCAAATTGTCATAACTTAATACGCTTTTCCTCTGATTTCCTTCCTTCTGTTTCTCTGGAAGGCTTTCTCTTCTTCAGCTGACCGTCTATCGTTCTCTATCTTAAGTTTTAATTTTAAACATTTTTCCCCCTTTTATTTTCATTCACTCTCTACGTATTATGAAAGTATTCCTATAAACTACAAAGAAGCCGTTATTCGGAACACTTAAACTCTAGAACGAATAAAACTGAGAGTTTATACAAATGTTAACTTTGGCAGCGCATATCTTGTAACTGTTTCATATACTATGCGTTTCATCGTTTTGTCGCCCATTTCACGGCAGCTGGCGAGTTGGTAATTATACTTGAACTCCCGGCGAAGCGCAACTGATTCAAATTTTCGCATTGTCGATCCTGGCGGTCTCGTGGGAACCATATTTGCTTCGTAAATGCAAGATCTCGGATTCAATCCCGGCCAGGTTGATGGATGTTTTAAGGAGTAAAAATCCTAAATATGACTTTCTTAGGAAGGAAAGTAAAACTGTGGGTCCCGTGTCCTACATTTACGGCACGAAAAAGAACCTCAAGCCTGAAAGAGGCCTCTGAGTAAAATTTGTTTCATGTCCTGAATTCAATGGGACGCTGATGACCTGAGATGTTAAAAGAGAGTCGGTAAATGAAATAAATCAACAAATTCTCGCGATTACAACTACAATGACAACGAAAACAAGCACCTTATGATAGGAGATATTGGAAATGTCCATGACATCCAAACATTCTGGCGTCTTTTTAGAAAATTATCAGCACATGTATTCGTTTATTTTCTGAAATTGAGCCAATTTTAATTTGAAAACATACAAGGTCATTATTGTCCATGAATTGCAGGGGATCGTGATTTTAGGATAAATTTACGTAAGTTGATGTTACGGAACGTTAATGACAGAGTAATTTATCCATGCTTAGTACTCTTTACTGATGAAGCATGGTTCCATTTACATTATCATATTTCGACGCAAAATAACACACTGCGGAACAAAAACTGTATTTTATACACAAAGCCCTTTTACATGAGGAGAAAATGGTGTATGGTCATGTTTCATTAGTAAATAACATTAAGCGTGGATCAATTATTCTATCATTAACTTTTCGTAACGACCGCCTGCTTGGTCTAGTGGTTAGCGATGCTAATGCTTCGTGAGGATAATTGGATAGCTGTTTGATGGAGAAGTTACGTTCTTCGATTTCAAAATTCGCATGATACGGACGGAGACAGAAAACGCAGCAGTCGCTGCGGCATGCCAAAGCTCGATATTGCGCTGTCACGCTATAAAGGAGGCTGAACTTTCAGCAACACAACATCCAATGAACGAAATTTACCCGAATATCAGGACCACTTGCCTGCAATTCACAGACAAATGTGGCCTTTATGTTTTAAAGTTTAAATTGATTCAATTTCGGAAGATGAACTGATGCACGTGAATTACAGTTTTCTAAAAATATGTCAGAAATGTGTGAGTGTAAACAAGACATTCCCAACATTTCCTGCCATAAAATGTTTGTTTTCATTGTAATTGTTATTCCGAGAACTTGGATTAGTTGCGCCTCCTCGCCTTGAGTTACCGCTCTGACCTCCAGCTCCGTGAAACGGCGACAAAACCATGACCCGGTACATTTCCCCATAAACTACTGACAATCAGCTTGCCACTTGAGATCATACAAACCCACAGTAAATTAAGTAATACAAGTAGAACCAACAACTTAAAGACACAGTATAGAAAAACTGTTCATTAACTGCAAATCTGGATGTATGTGTCTATCTTAAGATTCTTGTAGATGATAAAAGAACATGGTTATTACACAATAGCATACATATTGAAAGAAGCACTGGCGTAGATTACCGACAACTTCTTCGGCGATTCTCGAGATACTTGTGTTGAACTCATCGACTCATCAGATCAAACGTTTTACTTTTCCTCCAGAAAATGTATGTGAAAATATTTGTGAGATTACATTTTCCTGACACTTACAGTAAAGTCCTATTATAACTGGACCGGTTACTGAACAGTTAGCAGGTGCACGCTTCTTTAGCAAACGCGACTGCTCGGTGTTCTTCCCTCCAATTGACTGAACAGCGAGGGTGATAAGAGGCCGAAGAGCTATTTTGTTCCCGCGCCCAATGCCTGACGCACGGAACAACACAGCGTTATATCACAACTGCATTATTCCCCATAGAGTTTCTCTTGATACGCACGTGCTGATAAGAGGTTATGGGTCCTTCCACTGAGGTAGTGGTGATGTACAGCAACTCGCCATTCCGGGTCTCCAATGATCAACTCGCCTGGAATTGCTGTCGGGCCACATAGGGGGAAAAGAAACCACTTCATTGTAGTCCTTAGGGGGCACGAAAAACAAGAAAATGCAGTAAATCTTAGATTCTATCTCTGCTCATTACACATGATAGTATTGGCAAAGATTGCAACAAAAGAATTAGTTCCATACATCGTGGAAGTAAACGCTACAAGTAGGAGAGTTTGTGATATGATTAATAATGTAATGTGTACCTCATTCAAATAGTTCATATGATCCTGAACTGACCTTAGGCCTAATCTTGTGAGTTGATGATGTAGAAATAAATTCTACAAGTAGGAGATTGATCAAGAGCCCTTTTCCAACTTTTTCAATAGATTTTCTTTCACTGTGCCTTTGATTGTTATCTTTGTTCATTCACGAATAAATATTGTTGTAACTGTGCTGGATTTCAAATAGAATGTAGATGTATAAAGTCTCAAGAGGACGAGGGACTATAAATTAAATGATGACATTTATGCCTAGAGCACGTAATATCTGCTTGTTTAAAATACTAAGCTGACCACGTCCAAATTTAAGTATGTATGATATGTATTTGAATATCAGGGTGGTTTAAGAAATATGAAAGGTCGACATATATGAACCAAATATATTTGATTACTTATTTGCTTATATGACTAAAAATACATCCCCCCAACAGCTTAGGCAGCAATTGCAAACGCCAGTCAATTTTTTTCTGTTCAGTTTTGGTAAAATAAAACATTCCATAAAATAATTTGAATACGAATAAATACTTTTAGAAACATTTGTCTAGCCAGTCCTCTGAAAGACATCTACAGTTACATTTGTTTGAAGATACTGGTATGCACTCTTAGAAAAGAGGTTAACACTGCCCTTAGCTTGCATCATAGAGGACTACCGAGCAGTTAGCAGATTTCTATTGTCTCTTTAAAAACAGGTGCAATTCAGAATACGCAATAGAGTGTATCAATAAAGATGAGAGAAGTATATAAGTTAGGTAGATGAGCTTAAAAATGGACAAACAACAATCCGTTCTGAGCAACATTCGGTCGTTAAAGACTTGAGAGGCTGACATTATTCGTGAAAAAGGCACATTTTTTGAATTGGGCATTGTCAGCATCTGGTTGTCAAATATCGCAAGTTGTGTGCGCCATGGGTGTCTAAGATGCTGATAAGCACAAGATGAAGAATGCGCATATTTCTACAGACATTTTGGTGCTATAGGGATGGCACGTCAATACACGGAACGAAACCTGGTGCATTGCTACGAGAGGCAGTCTAAAGAATGGCGGATATAATAATCTTCTTCCAAAGAGAAGTAAGTCTCTGCTCTCTGAGGAGAGGTCCAGTTGACTCTCTTCTGGAACACCCAGGACAGGAAAATAGTGAACAATGCTCGATACAACACAATGTTGGAGGAGGAGCTAAGCTATCGCAGCGGCGTTTACCTAAAGGGGTTCTTCTACTTCACGTTAACGCAAACACTCTCGCGGCCGCTGCAGCGCTTAGCACTACTCGAACATTCAGAGTTTAAACATTACAGCATCCTCCATACACCCGCACCTGCTGCTTAGATTATCACATACATCTCGAAGGATCTTTGAGAGGAGGAAATTTTTGGAATGACATAAGTCAAAGAAATAGTACATTCTTGGTTGCAAGCACAAAGATTTTTTTTATTTCTGATATAGGAGTTAGTGCTAGGTGCGAGAAGTGTGGTGATTATGTAGAATAAGAACGAAATTAAAATTTATATCTCAAAATAGTCAAGGTGCTGTTACTTTTTGAAACGCCCTCGTGCACTGTTGGGAGGATGGGAAGCCCACGGTTGCTGTTTTTCTGGCACAATCCGTACGGAAGACAATTTAAGGAGGAAGAAGTCGCCAGGATATAAAAGTCGCGTGGGCTCCCTAGCAAAAGGGGGATGTCCGGGTCACCAAGAGATAACATCGATAGTATTCTCTCTCTAGCTCAAGAATATTCTCCTTCAAAGTCGGTAGCATTTGTTTGATTAGCTTTTTCTTTTACAACAAGAAACCCACTGGCAAATTAGAAAATCTTAGAGCGCATGCACAATATTATAATTAACAGTGAAACTGAAGTAAATACATTGTTCTGTTGTGATGGCCTTTGTGTGTCAGTCTCATGCATTTTTAACAGCCAGAACTGTTCAACTGTCTTCCATGACAGAAGTGCTGACAGTTTTCTGGTAATTTAATTGAGTTTAACGAATATATGTTGTCACTAGGTGTCATAATAACAACAATGAATTTAAAACAAAATGAAATTAAAATCGCCAGGTTGTAAGAGTTGTATCCGGCAAGATAATTTTAAAAGAATAAGTCTTGACCTCTATTTTTATTATAATCAACTAAAAATTTGAGGTTATTATAAGTTCCAGAAAAATAATCGAATGGAAGCAGAGACTAACATATCAGATCATAACAATGGTTTATGTGAATTTTTTTTATAATTTAATGTTATAACAAATGTAGGATTTAATTTTATATAGTTTAATTCTTGATACAACAGATTTTAGAAATTGTGATGTTTGCTCTGACCATTACGTTTTAATTTCCAAATTAGCAATTCCAGATAAATGGAAATAAAATAAACGTGACAAACTGAATCAAGGTAGAAAATTTTAAAGTTCACCTATTTCAAGATGAATCTATCAGAAATTTTTATCAATAACAATTAAATTTATATAAAAAACAAACACTTGTAAGTATAATGAAGAATGGAAAGAACTAAAAGAAACAATAATACAGGTGCCTCAAAATCAATTGGAACAAGAAATAAAAAATAAAATATCTGGAATGATAATGTAGCAAATATTCACAGAAAAAATAAAGATGTATACTTAAAATATTTGAGCAGATGAAAACTTAATTGAATATAAAATAAGGAATGCCCTGGTACGTAGAAAAGTTCGTAACAGTAAAAGAAGTTCGTGGGGAAAAATATATCAGTGACTTAGAACATGGTGTCTATAATCGCAAAAAAGGCATATTAAGATATTAAAACATTTCAATAATCAGAATAAAGATAATTTGAAAATAAATGTAATATTAGAGGAAAAACGGGTATCTTATTTTAAAGATCTCTGGACAGAACAAATAAATGGGGAAGAAAAAGTTGACATTAGTAGAAGAAAATGTAGATTCAATTTCTTATGAAGAATTAATAAATATTAATACTGAATTCATTAATTATTGAAATTAGTGAATTAATCGAGTACGTATCCATTCTATTAAGGCAACTTCTTTTAGATCTAATGAACATATGTGGAAAACTGGATTTATCCCAGAAGAATGGGAAAGGTCAAAAATATATTCAATTTATAAAAATGGAGATCGTCAAAACTGTGGAAACTACAGGAACACAAGTGTATTTGGTTATAAAATTTATGCATCTTCATTTAAAACTCGTCTTAATGTAATCATGAAGAATGTTATTCTAGAAGATTAAAATGGATTCAGGAAAGGCAGATTCTATTCAGATTGTATATTTACTATTTAGCAAATACATGAGAAACACAGGATGCCAACTTTCATGAAATTTATTGATTTTGAAATGGCATTTGATAGAGTAAACAATATAATTAAACAGAAATATACCTAAAATTTGATAACTGCAATTAGAAGCGTATATTTGAGAACAAAATAACAGTAGAAACTGGAGTGAAAAATAGGAATGGTATAACGGCAACTGTAAACAGAGGTACAAACAAAGATGTAAGCTTTCGCCCTCTCTTTTTAATTTACACATTGGCGATGCCATTTATAATTAGCAGATAAGTTTAGACTCACATTTAGAAATAAAAAATCACACTTTAGACACATTACTTTTTGCAGTTTACCAAGTACCTAGCTCAGAGGACGGTTTACAAACGACCTTTTTAAATTAAATAATATAACAATTATAATGTTATTATGTAAATAGAGAAAACTAAGGTTTTAGTATTTACAGGAACAGTTACTGAAAGAACTAAAATAATTTTAGATGGAAAACCTATTAAACAGGTGAATAGTTTTAACTATATGGAATGTGATACGTTTCCTACGCAAAAATAAATAAATTATTAAAATTAAAAAAGTGAAGAAATTAAAACAAATTAAAAGTTTATAAAGTTATGGAGGTCCCCATATTGTCGTATGGTAGTGAGTTTAGAGAAGATAATAGAAGCGGCTGAAATGAGATTTTTGAGAATTGTAGTTGGTTGTACTGTCTTAGATAAAAGGAAAAATGAAGATAATGGAAACGAGTTAGGTATTTTTAAATTAATAAAACAATTTAGAAATAATTGAAGAGAACATGTTCAAAGAATGAGAGAAAACCGTATGGCAAACATTATATTAGATTACCACCCGAAAGGTGAAAGCAAAGTGGGTAGATCATACGATTCAACTTTTTGATTGAAACTTTATGAGACCGCGAG
Organism: Metallyticus violacea; assembly: GCA_030762175.1. Lineage (NCBI taxonomy): Eukaryota > Metazoa > Arthropoda > Insecta > Mantodea > Metallyticidae > Metallyticus > Metallyticus violacea. Next base: position 139,656,311 of record CM060833.1, read on the forward strand.
TGTTGTTTATTTTATTATGACAAATATAGCAGGAAAAAAAAAAGAGTTTGTTAATCATCCGTGCAATTGTTTCTAGGAAAATCGAATATTATCGAACCCATTCATTAGCTGAAACATGTTCGCATAGAATTATCTATTTAGCTGCTCAACAATACAGCGCAAACAGAGAGCAACATAGTTCCGGCGCAATGCTAGACAGCTGTTCATCTAAAGTAAATAAGAGATGAACAAGAATATGTCGTATCTTGTTAATAAGTTGAATGAAAAGTCATTAGACTGATCCAGGCACAGTTTAGAAACTAGTGCACCAAGTAACAGACAATTTCATTTTTCCAAGCACCAAGCTTTTCTGTCTTAATAAATATTTCTTTACTGTTCAACACTTGACTGAACTTATTGTTAACTTAAGTTTTTATGTACATGTCTTCCAGCAATATTAAAAACTAAATAGTGTTCGTTCTCAAAACTTTGCTCATGATGACGTGTAGGCCGCATTTGGTATTTAAAGACAAGCAAAAGTCCAAAAAGACCTAATCTACCACCTGGCTACAGCGACGTATTAAGCGCTTGAGCATTGAACTGAAATGTTAGCGTGTTCACTGTTTTCGCTACACCCTAATGACTGCATTATAGTCGAAAATACTGAGACAAAGATAGAAAAAAAATTTTCTCGAGGTTAAAATTTGCATGCCTTCAACCTGTACATTTATTCTCATATAAGAAGTAGAAAGAGTTTCAGTTTAAAATATATGATAATGTAAAAGATTTATTTTGTTTTTACAGTATAACGGCCCTCATAACAATGAAGGAAATAATGGGTGTTTGATGAAATGAGTTCGTAAATAAGCCCAGAGTCCACAACGTTTAAAGTGACCTGACATTCACTTTTTCAACCTAAGGGGAAACTTCAGAAAAAACCTTAACCAAGCAACTGATTTTCGGTATTCGAAACCAGGACCGCCGGCAGATACGCTGACCACAAGCTCACGGAGGGAGTCGTTTAGGAGGATATCTAAACAAACTGTAAGTCAAATTTTAGTGAACGGCTGTAAAACTGAAAGAACAGTAAGGCAGCATAAATCATAACTTATAAAACTTAAGGTTACTCTAATATTAACAGCTTTGCTTTTACTGAATTTTCATTATTCTTTAAATAGCGTACTATGTAAGTCTCTTATCTGCTTCATCAGATATTATAAATATTGTAATAAATGGAAATTTTACAAAATATCTCTTTAGAAAGCTATGTCAGTTTCTCTGACAGGGTTACCCTTAGAACAGTAAAATAAATAAGCTCCCGATCATGGTGGTATTACAAGAACTTCTGTACAAATCGCAATCCTGGCGAACGGCAAATGGTGAGCCAAGAAAGCCAACTAATTAGATTGCGGTAAAGGTTTCCAGGTAGTGTGACTTCAACCGAATATTAGCAAGGTGAGCAGAACGGCCTATTCGCTCAGTTAATTGGAGTGTCATGCTGATAATGGAAAGGTCCTGTGTTCCATTCCTTGCAGGTCACATTTTTTATCCTCTCTGTAATCTTCATAAATTCTGTAAAGTGTTCTTAATAGAATAAACGCTACTTTTTAGGGAGAGAAATGCATAGCTTGCAATTTCACTTTCATTTCATGTACTGAATCTATATGCTCAAATAAAAGAAATTCCGTTGTTGCTTCTTGAGTCATAAGATGGACATCATTGTTTTATTTCCACTAGTTGGTCAGAGATGTTACTTTTTAGGAAGGACAACGTATAGGTTGCAATTTTAGGTTAGGTTAGTTTTAACAAAAAATGATACATGCAAAACTTGTAGTGTTAAAAGCGTACGGCTCTTTCATTTTGGTTGCGAAATGCGGCTAATGTTGCTTTTGAGGGGGTCTTAGGTTTCTTCACAACTTCAAGTTCTTCTATTTTGAAAATTCTTTTAATGGCATCCAAAAACTCGTAAGCAATTTTTAAAATTTTAATTTTGTTCTGATAGGGACACAGTATAGTTAGGACTTGCACATATTCAGTTTAATACTGGGATCAACGAGCCTGCCTGATGCTTCTTCCGCTGCCATTCGGGACTGCTGACTCGGCTTTCTCCGCTGCCGCTCAGTACTTAGGACTGAGCACTCTGTACAAGTAAGTGTACAAGATACATGGAAATATGCTACAGTGCAACATTTCTGACACCTAGATCACCTTAGGATGTCATCGTTTCCATAATTCGCTCATGCTGGCAGTAGGGAGGTGATGCTTTTGTGTCTTAGAGGTGGAATGTATCATTCTTTTGTTTTGTTTTTTTTTTTGCTCTCTTTATATCGTTATTTTATTTCTTTTTAATAATTGCGGAACTCCTAATATCACGATGAAAGAGAGTACAGCATCGTATAAAAATAATATTCTAAGAGTACCTCTCCAGTTTGCTTTTTTATTTACGAACGCTCAATAACATCTCAGTTCATTAGCGTCCCATTCAATTCAGGGCGTGAAAAGTCGACAAATTTTGTTCAAGGACCTCTTATTTCAAGCTTGAGGTTTTATTTTAAGTGCCGTAAATCTACCACACCTTACTTCCCTTCCGGAGAATGCCATGCTTAGGATTTTTACGCCCGAAAAAATTCATCGACCCTGGCCGGGATTGAAACCAGAATCTTGGGTCTACGAGTCAAGTATGATTACCATTACCCAGGACCGACTACCCGTACGGCAGAGGGAACCGGAACCTGTAACGTTTTGTCCTCTTGAGCTACTTCAGCAAGCTCTTGCAAATCTGTAGTCATGGGGTTTGAGCGTGTATTGTTTCTATTGTCGTCTATACGGCAAGAAGCAGAACAGCATACTTAACCTTATCCAAAAAAAACAAGATGCAGTTTCTAAGGAAACGAAATCTCAAGTTTTGTCCCTACATATTTATTGACCATTACGATCTGTACGTACTAACATATTCTTATTAGAATTTTGTACACCTTTCGAGTACGTTATCTGTTTGGTATAAAGTGTGCTCTTACACTTATAGGGGAAGCTTTTAATAGTAATATTGAGTAACCCATTTAAAGCCCTGTTGAATTTTTTAAAAAAATACTTCAACATGTAAAGAAATTACTCCACGGAAGCCGAATGTTACGTGGAAATTTTCTTTGAAGCCAGTTTCTTTGAGGCCAATTATATAGTATATAATGTTGCGAAATTTTAATAAATATTGGAAAAATATATGGATTGTCGTACAATGTTACTAATTTAGCTAACATTGCTACTGGTATGTCAAAAAGCTTGTAACAAAGTAATGAAAGAAAGAAACTAAGCGACGTTTAGATTTTTCTAAGCTCAAGTTTATCTGGAGCAAAGAAAGAAAAGAATATATGAACTGGTATATTTCTGTCTACCTGGTAACACTATAAAACACGTATACACGGTGGTAAGCAAAATTTCCCGGACTAGTACTGCCATCTGGTTGCAGTAGCGCTGTATAATAGTAGACAGCAGTTTACCTTGCTTGCAAGACCTGTAGTGGTTGGACAATTATTCGAGGAAGAAAGCACAGTGTTAAGCTCAGTTCAGAGACAGCGGAGTATATCAGCCGCTCAGTCCAGAATTCAGACAGCTTATCAGAAGCAACCGCGTGCTGCAAGAGAATTTCTTAGGTCGTTCGGCTATGCAGGTTTCTTCCAGAGATATCGGGGTAACAAGAACAGTTATGATTCTGATACAAGAGAACAATCCTTTCAATCCTCCAAACTCACCAAGACCAAATAGACAGGACTCAATTGAAGACAAACGTCAAGAGCATGTATACCTTTTTTTTCATTGAAAAGCCCGCTGGCAAGTAATTCGTCCAGGCAGACCAAACAATGAATAATGCACTTTACTGAGACGTTTTGCGGTGACTGCATATACGTACGCAAAAACGTCTCCCCGAATTTGTTGACGAAGGAACTAAGATAACGCATCCGGGGTACGTCAGGTGGGAACACCTGGCAACTCAGGATTTTTCCGCCGTTTTCCCTGGACATTTAGGCGAATCCTGGGATGGGGATGGATATTAACATTTCTGGAATGTTCTGTTCTACCATCACAGTTTCAGTTACAGAGTCGGAAGTACCAGGTAAGGCGGACTGGTGTCTTATGGTGCGGCGGCGCCTTGCTTCCTAGAAAATCTTCTGCCCTGGTCTATACAGGGGGCCGCCGGCGTCTGGATTTGTCATCTGTGAAACGTTAAGAATCCCGCCTGCGCTCGTACATCTCCTGTTCGTATTCCTGGCCGCCCGGTGTATTCTTCGTCTAGTCCATTCCTCCCGTAGGAGTCATCTAGCAGCCTATTTGCAAAAGCCCTCTCTGTCAACCATTCTAACCTACTTTATCCTTGTTACCAAGAACCTTATGACAAAAAAAAAAAACATACTTATCGTCCTTCACTCATCCTGATTTTAGAATTCTATGACTTTTCTTTATAGCCCAGAAGGCTGCCGATTTGTACAGACGGTAACGAGCATAAATAATAACATGCACTTAAAAAACAGACCCGTTGGGAGCAGTGCATACAGTGCAAGAGATTACTTAGGGAGTGAAGAAGATCAGTATGTCTAAAGAAACTCTTTGACAGTTCTGAAAATTTGAAAACCCCCTCGTAATAATGAAGTTTTTAAGATAAAATATGTATATCCGTGCATTAAGTCCGATTATCTAATGGTATTTACAAAAAAGAACTGTTTAAACACCTTTACAACTATATTTATACGTTGTTTGGGTGTATTTTTGTGAACGCTGTTTCATATTAATTTTTATATTATTCGTTTTTATTTTCCGTTAATAAAGCAACTAATTTGAAGATTAAACCCTCTTGCCTTTTAACGCTGTAAGTGATAGAAATGTAGCTGATTTAGTTTAAAGTTAAAAAAGAATGTTTTGTTATGGTTAATAATGCTACTCCTACATCTTAAAATGTAATTAATGTAAACAGCAGCTTGACTCAAAACTATGTTTTATCGCCATTTATTTATAAACCTTGTCCGCTTATGCGGTATTTTACGTCTCGGCTAAAGTGCGTCACTAACTGCGGCGTGTGTTTCAACTTCGCCTCATAAAAATGTGTACACCTTATCACTTGGAAGATGCTGAAGATGCTGAAATGGCTGTTCTCCCTCGACTAGGCAAGAAAACAAAACATATTGAGTTTAGCCATCATAAAGTTTTTCATTTTGTTAAGTTTTCCTTTACATTCCAAAAGCCCCACTCTGTGTTGATTTCGGAAGTGATTTTATTGGCGAACGTTCAACAATTGCGCCAATTTTGTCTAGTTTTCCTGGATGCTTTTTTGCTTATTTTGCACTATATGCGTTGCTCTGGCGTGAACTGTCTAACCTCTTCGCCAATGAATGTATACTGTCGCGAAACCGGTAGTGTAGGTTTGGATTAGCGACGTTCAAGCACATGCCAAAAGGGAGAAAGAAGTGGTTGGGAGTATGGGTGCCGTTAGCTGCGGTACGCCTAGTAGCCAAGAGTAAAACGAACAAGTTATATACATATGGGATACGCATTGATGACCTTTTGCATGGAACTAAGATTATAGTTACCCAGCTGCTTATTTATGTTACGTTGATATGATAGGCTTGAGGAACGCGGTGCATAAGCGTGTGCTCAGGAAACGTTATCGCATCTCTGCAAAACATGCTTAATGTTAACAAAGATCGGAGAGTAAACTATTATTCTTTTATTCTTTATTTATTATTCAAGACAATCTAAGATGTCCCTAATGTTATGATAAACAGAAAATGTTCCCAGTTTCTGTTCGATCTTTATGCATGAAAGTAACAGTGACAACGCTGTAAAATTACCAAGTATCTCGTGGTAGCGTGTTATTGCTTAGACGAAAGCGATAGCACTAGACACTCGAAACTCTGTGGGATGGGGCGAGGTTACAGATTTGTCCCGCACTTTACAACTAAAGCCCTTTTTATTTAGAATATATTCATGGAGGGAAAGAGAGAAATGTGCTTTAACATCTTTGGACATCTTTCCGGTCATTTCCAGCGTATTTTTATTCCTGTTTTTTTTTTTAATAATATAGAAAGTCCGGATTATTTACTATGTCCATAAAAACAGGAAATGAACAATGTGAATACTCACAAATCCATAAAAATATCAACATGTATTTTCTGTATAGGAGTATGAAAACCTAGTTATACTAGTGCTATGCAGTTTTGACGTTCACCTTTAAGGCCAACACAAAACAATCATCTAATCAAAAGAGCTGTCATATTTTTCCAAGCATGATCGAAAACACTGATAAACTGTAGCGTTTTAAACTCGCGGCTGTAATTCAACAAGTTTCCAAATATCTGGACTCAACATCTCTACGAGAAATTCACGCGGGTAGAAGAAAGTTAATCGTCCGGCATAATGTCCGTAATAAAAGAAATGCCAATTCCTTTCCCCTCTTTTTGCTTTGCTTTCACCGGTAGATGAACTTTCCTCTTGTCGTCGCAAGTGAATTACCGATGATAAAGAAAAGAAACTCTGTCGGTGTATATGCCGCACATACTCCGTCTGTCTCTATATCTTCGCGGTGGCAGAGTAGGATCAGAGATAAAAGGAAAAGCCCCTGTTGTAAAGACGGAGAGAGGACGAAGAAAAGGAAACGGCTGCACCACTGTATAAAGGGAGAGGGAATATCAGAAAGGAAGAATCTTACCGGGACGGCCATGAAAACAATGTGCAGGAGGGGGGAGGATGATATCACCCACATGACACGCCGCTACCGTCCCCAAGGAACTAAGTGGCGCTGCGTATCTTCCCGTCTCCTAACCTGATGGACTTCCGGGCCCACCATGTCTTATCGCGGAGATGCTATCTTTGGAATGACGGAGCAGTACACGCTGAGCTGTGTCACAAAACAAGCGTTTGCTGCACTTTTCGCTTTAACAGTTTAAACGCAAAGAATATGTCGGAAGAATAAGTGGGTAGATTGCCGGTTAGAACGTTGAAGCCAAACCGAGCTTGGCTAACTTAACAGATGCGCAAACCAAGTGCTGAATGTGAAAAGAAGAACAGAAAACAATGAAACATTTTTAAACAATTCATTTCTAATATTGGTAGCAAGATTTTTAATACTTTGCTCCCTATAATCTTAAGAATGTTCAGTCGGGGGCAGCCCTATCCTGACCTCACGCAATGTAGCATTAACTACCTCTCTTAGGAATTTTTATACGTCATTATCGTCTAGCTTTAACATTCCCATCCTCGTTCACGGGCGGAAGAAGGTGCACTTCTTTACCGGATTGTTCTGCTTAAAGTAACTATCGGTGTGATCGACAGTACAGGTTTCCCGCTCTCCTGGCAGATTAAGCCCACCGTCCCCATTAAATTTCGGGAAGCACTGCTTCGCTGATACACGCCCGTCTAGACATCAGAACAAGCGGTGCAATTTTAGTCAATTCTCTTAATTTCGCGAAAAGACTCATTTGACGTTTCACAACTGACAAAAAGTCCGCTCTTAATTACATTCGCGAAATTAAAGAATGAATTTTGTTTATGGACATACCGAGAAAAAATATTACATAAGTCCAATTTAGAGTTAGTCAAACTTAGGGTTACATCGGTGGGATTCGGAAGAGCTGGATTCAGAATGGAAGAGTTTCTTTTCTAGTGCACGTCATGCGAGTTATACACATGCACACACACTATAACCCTCAAAGCTGATCTATCATACTACAATCATTAGCAATCGCTTAACGAGAAACATTTGGTGTACCGAACAAACTTTTCAGGTTTCAGATTTCAAAACTTTTTTTAAATGTACTTATTCCTGCCATTTTCAAATGTTATTTGAATAATTTTGGCAATAACAAAAGATTACTTATATATTGCAATAGTTCCTTATTCAGAGACAATTTAAATGTTTGTTGTAAAACTCTATGGAGAAACAGAGTTGAAACAACAGTTATCAGGTTTATTTAAGGACGCTATGTAAACATATTGTTCATATTTCATTAGCGTTTGTTTCAATTCAGGGCGTGAAGCGGTAAATTTTACTCCGAGGCCTCTTCTTTCAGGCTTGGGTTCTTTTACATGCCATAAATCAAAGAGGGCACCAATGGCTTTATTTCCCTTCCGAAGGTAGCAGTAAAAGTAGTAGTAGTAGTAGTAGTAGTAGTAGTAGTAGTAGTAGTAGTAGTAGTAGTAGTAGTAGTAATAGTAGTAGTAGTAATAGTAGTAGTAGTAGTAGTAATAGTAGTAGTAGTAATAGTAGTAATAGTAGTAGTAGTAATAGTAGTAGTAATAGTAGTAGTAGTAGTAGTAGTAGTAATAGTAGTAGTAATAGTAGTAGTAATAGTAGTAGTAGTAATAGTAGTAATAGTAGTAGTAGTAGAAGTAGTAGTAGTAGTAATAGTAGTAGTAGTAATAGTAGTAGTAGTAGTAATAGTAGTAGTAGTAGTAGTAGTAGTAGTAGAAGTAGTAGTAGTGGTAATAGTAGTAGTAGTAGTAGTAGTAGTAGTAGTAGTAGAAGTAGTAGTAGTGGTAATAGTAGTAGTAGTCGTGGTGGTGGTGGAGGTGGTGGTAATAGTAGTAGGAGAGCAGTAGTAGTAGTAGTAGTAGTCGTGGAGGTGGTGGTAATAGTAGTAGTAGTAGTAGTAGTAATAGTAGTAGTAGTAGTAATAGTAGTAGTAGTAATAGTAGTAGTAGTAGTAATAGTAGTAGTAGTAATAGTAGTAGTAATAGTAATAGTAGTAGTAGTAGTAGTAGTAGTAATAGTAGTAATAGTAGTAGTAGAAGTAGTAGTAGTAGTAATAGTAGTAGTAGTAGTAGTAGTAGTAGTAGTAGTAGTAATAGTAGTAGTAATAGTAGTAGTAGTAGTAGTAGTAGAAGTAGTAGTAGTGGTAATAGTAGTAGTAGTAATAGTAGTAGTAGTAGTAATAGTAATAGTAGTAGTAGTAGTAGTAGTAGTAATAGTAGTAGTAGTAGTAGTAGTAGTAGTAATAGTAGTAGTAGTAATAGTAGTAGTAGTAGTAGTAGTAATAGTAGTAATAGTAGTAGTAGTAGTAGTAGTAGTAGTAGTAGAAGTAGTAGTAGAAGTAGTAGTAGTGGTAATAGTAGTAGTAGTCGTGGTGGTGGTGGAGGTGGTGGTAATAGTAGTAGGAGAGCAGTAGTAGTAGTAGTAGTCGTGGAGGTGGTGGTAATAGTAGTAGTAGTAATAGTAGTAGTAGTAGTAGTAGTAGTAGTAATAGTAGTAGTAATAGTAGTAGTAATAGTAGTAGTAGTAGTAGTAGTAGTAGTAGAAGTAGTAGTAGAAGTAGTAGTAGTGGTAATAGTAGTAGTAGTCGTGGTGGTGGTGGAGGTGGTGGTAATAGTAGTAGGAGAGCAGTAGTAGTAGTAGTAGTCGTGGAGGTGGTGGTAATAGTAGTAGTAGTAATAGTAGTAGTAGTAGTAGTAGTAGTAGTAGTAGTAGTAGTAGTAGTAGTAGTAGAAGTAGTAGTAGTGGTAATAGTAGTAGTAGTCGTGGTGGTGGTGGAGGTGGTGGTAATAGTAGTAGGAGAGCAGTAGTAGTAGTAGTAGTCGTGGAGGTGGTAGTAGTAGTAGTAGTAGTAATAGTAGTAGTAGTAGTAGTAGTAATAGTAGTAGTAGTAGTAGTAGTAGAAGTAGTAGTAGAAGTAGTAGTAGTGGTAATAGTAGTAGTAGTCGTGGTGGTGGTGGTGGAGGTGGAGGTAATAGTAGTAGGAGAGCAGTAGTAGTACGAGGGATATTATAAAAGCTCTTGGCCTGACCAAGAAAACAGAAGATTTAAGAGAAATATTTGTTTATTTTCAACATAGGGGTCTTATAAAGCAATAAGTCCAACGACTGTACGCTTTAAATCCCTCGGTAAGATAAAATTTGCCCAGCTGTGAACAATAAGCGTCTGTCTCGCTTCAACCTCATCATTTGACGCGAATCTTCGTCCATTCAGCTATTTCTTCAGATTTGGGAACAAAAAAATAATCGCTGGGAGCCAAATCTGGGGAATATGGCGGATGTGGAAGCACTTAAAAGCGAAAGTCATGCAGTTTTGCTGCAACAATTCCAGACTTGCAAGGAGACGCATTATCGTGATTAAACGGAACTTTCCTCTTCATAAGTCGTGGGCTTTAGTCTGAATAACATCCTTTAGTTTGTCCAGTGGTGAAGCGTAATACTCTCCGGTGATTGTTCTGCCTTCTGGAGATAGTCTACGAGCACCACACCACGAGAATCCCAAAAAACCGAAGCCATGATTTTTCCTGCAGATGAAACCGTTTTCTTTCTTTGGTGTACTCTCACCTCATGGCATCCAATGTTTGAAGCGTGTAGTGATAAATCCATGTTTCACCTACTATTATCAAACGTCGGACAAACTCACTGGGATTGCGTTTAACATTCTTGCAAAACGTTCATTCGAATGCGTTTTTGGTCCACACGCGTCACCCATTAAGCGGAAAGTTTTGTCATATCCCAAACTTTGTGTAAAATGCAGTGTACACGCCGATCGAGGTTTGCAATGTCATTCAATTGGTGTATCGGCAATCATTGCATACGGTAATGCGAATTTTTGTCGATTTATTCGGTCGCAGCAGTTTTGGGAATGGATGCAAAACCACGCTTAAATTCAGCAGACCAATTTTTAACCTTGGAAAACGAAGAGGAAGAATCGTTTAATGTGGAATCTTAACTCAGTTTGTATTCCTGTATTCCTGGGGTTAAACCCTTCAAAACGAAGTACTTTATCATAGTTCGTATTTTAGTTTTATCCTTTTGTACAAAATGTCAACATTAGTTAGTTCACACGATCATCACAAACAGGTGATTACACATAAGCGACTGAAATTTTATAGCGCGTCATCTGAAGGATGGTGCATAACAATCATTGCAATTTGGCCATCTTCATCACATCTTTGAGGCAGGCCGAGAATTTTTTGCACATTCCTAGTAGTGATAATAGTAAAATATCGTACAACGGGCTCGAATGATAAATAAACTATCTGGTTCGGGGTCTGTTCAGATTTGGCAGGATTAAGCTTTAATTTTAGCCGGTTACGTATAACACCCGGCAAGCCTACGCTCATTAATACATCAACTCATAGACTTGATTGAAATTAATTTAATGAAATAACTTTACCCTTATGAGTTGCAAATGGGATAACAATACCAAAGAAAGAACAATGCAAACAGGGCAAAGAAAGTGAAGAGGGAGGAATGGGGGAATAATATCTTGTATTAGAGGCGTTTTAATATTCAGTGACTTGCGTAAACATTAATCTACAGCAGGGAAGAATTTTTAAGCGGGATCTTCACTTTTTAAGTGAAAACTAACTTTAACATAATAATTAAAACAAATGCCTCCTATGACTTTATATACTTTATTTGAACTCACTCTAAAATAGTGACGATTGGGAAAATACGATCCTCTTTTGAGCAAGGATTTGACCCATTTAAATCAGTTCTGGTTTGTCAGCTTAAGCAAAGCAAATGGTTAATACTGGAAAATGCGCTTAGTCTTAATCGTATTGCATTAAATAATGATACAAATAAGAAAAAGAGATATGCAACTGAATCTGAAATATTTCGATGTTTATCATGAAATTATGTTACAGCAAGAGCAGATTACCTTTTGAACTCTAATAATTAAAGAAGAAACAGAAAACGACATCCACACGTAAATAGCATTTTCGCCTACAAGGAGAAGCGGCGATCAGTGAAGAGTACAGAATGAAAAGTTAAGTGATGACCCCCCTTTTTTCCCCCTCGCGTCAGCAAGAAAAAGAAGGAAATCTTTGAGCATTTCCTTCTAACTGCACCGGCGGCAGCATTACTTATGCTAAAGCAATTAATTTGTCCAAAGATTAGCCATGCATCCTGCCCTCATCCTTTCCCCTCTTTTGGTTCATTCAAGGTCGCCTCTTTAATGTAACAGCGACTCAAATGCTGGTTGGAAACTCAGGTCAAAGTCGGAACTTAGAAAATGTTTCCTGGAATGCTATCGACTGCGTTTCAGTCGATAATACCTTATCTTTAATAAAAATAATAATAATAGTAATAAAATAATAATAATAATAATAATAATAATAATAATAACAATTAGGTATAGTACACATAAGAATAGTTTGTATTATTTATTAAATTATTTATCTGGCCGAGTACTGACCAATTCACCAACGTAGGTAAATATATAAGAATTTCCTACCAGGAAAAAGAAAAAAAACGAATACTTTTTGCTTGCATACGTCAGTTTCCTTATGGCTCAAACTTCATGCCTTCAGCCATTGATGAAATGCTATATTGTCAATGTGAAAAAGATGCGAACTTTAAGCTTAGCGAGTAGAATAAGAAAATTTTACTTCCCGAGCTACGTGTCCTTTAACATAGACACAGGTGGTAAGGCGACATGGATGCGAAACGGTGATGTAACGACCATTTCCTAATTCAGTTCCTTCTTACTTATTCATGGGGAAGACGATAAACTTATGTTTATGCTGGTTACAGTTTTGAAGTTTTTATAGTGTTTTTCAATAAATGACATCTTTCAAATATATAAAACATTTTGTGAAGCCAGATGCACATGAAATGTGACGTTTAAACTCTATTTCACTATTCGTGAATATTATGAAATAACCAGCACCCTCAATTTAAAATGCTGTGTTGCTTTGTACGACGGTACAATTAGTGAGTAACTTTTTAAAGACATGCTAATTTCTGGAATGCAAGAGTCGTTCTAAATAAGATATGGAGCTCACCGAAACATCTATGAGGAGTGCTCAACAAAGAATAATCATTTGGCAACATACCTTAACTCATCCTCATAACTTTTGTGTGTGTGTGTTTTCTCATAATAATCCCCTTTAAATGCACTGCTTCTATTCCAGTGTTTTTGCCAGTATTCAAAGACATGCTGGGAACTATTTTTGGACATGACTTTCAGAATCAATTCCGCGACCTTCACCTCTGCTTCTGATGATGGAAAATAGCTCCCATAAAGATGTTCCTAAATTTGGGGAAAAGGAAAAATTCACACGGAGTTAAACGAGGACTACAAGGGCATGTAGGACGTATTGCTTTTTGTGAGATATTCAGCAACAACATTTGCGATATGTGGCCGCGCATTATCGCGATGCAGCATTCAGTTTGTTGCACGGAAATGTGGCCTTTTGCACGTGATATTGGCCTTGTAGAGATTTCAAGAATCTCTGTAATATTGCACATTTACAGTTGCAGGTACGACATACTGGTAAACCATCCAGTGATTTCCTGATATGCCCGATTTCAATCTCCCAAGAGAATAAACAGGAATCACAAAAATAATACAAAAATTGAACAATTTAAAATATTTGTACATTAAAGAAAACAAAAATGTATTCAGAGTTTTTAATATAAAAGCTGCTATAGTAAATCAATCAAATACAAACATATAAATAAAATTCAATTTAGTATCGATCAATAGAACAATAAAAATGTCGAAATGAAACCCAATTAAACATTCTACAATAAGGGCGGCTTTAATAACAAATATAATATAATAATAGTAACCGTAACAGACGAATAATTTGTTTAACTACTCTTCGCATATACATTGGTGGGTAACGACAGATTAAATAAAATTCATCATAAAGTGATATCATATAGCGCCCATTCCTAAGAACCACAAATGGTCTAAGTTTACTTTCATTAATTCATTAGATGATTGTACAAAGATTAGTTAAAAGTGTTTTGCGTACCACTTTCTTAGTTGCACAAGCTTCATGGTCTTTATTGGATTGAATTGGATGAACGAAGGAGTACATTTGGTTGCTTCAGGTTGGATCAAGGACCTGCCTACGTCCTATGGGTTCACCTTTAGGAGGAAAAGACGAGGAGAGGAAGACACTGAGTGGTCAAGGGCGGTGAGGTACATGGACATATAGGGGGTCTCTAACATTGTGTTTAGACAGAATACCTCAACGCCAGAGCAGTTTTCCTCCAAGGAGTTCGAGCCTCTCAGAATAGTCGCTTCCATACAGACGCCGGGGAGAAACCTTTTCAAAGCGCAAGTTGCCGTCACACCGCACACAGTACCAGTCCCTCTTATGGCACTGTCGACACTTTAACTCAACGAGCAAAATGAAATGCGGTAAAACGGGGGAGCGGAAAATTCATTGAAAATTTATTCCAACGTTCAACTAAGTGACCAGGGAAAATCACGAAAAAATCCAAGTTCAGGATGGATGGTCCCAATGGATTTGAACTCAGGACCTTCCTCAGTATTAATTACCTCCTGAGCCACCGCGTTTGGTCTTGGCCACTATACAACTTCATAATGCATTTAAGGTTTTCGTTTTCCTCAGGCAATCTCTAATTCATTTTCTTTATTGTTTTTCGAAATTTTTATATTACTCTTAGTGAGAATATTTTACAATGGTTGTTATGCATGCTTTCATAGTTTCTCTTCTTTTCTTTCCTCCTGAGCAAGCTGGACAAAGCATGCAGATGCAACTTATCAGCTACTGTTGTTTAGCGGTAGTTTAGCATGCCACTCTACCAAGTAGATCCCGTTCAATTCTTCAACATAATTTTGTTTCTATGCTTGTGTTTAGTTTCAGCGTTCCGTATCAAAGTTCTAAAATACTTTTCAAACTTTTTTACATTTCTAGAATTGTAACAATTTAGTGACTCCTTTGATAATTCATTTACCTAATCATTATTAAAAATGAGAGTAATAATATACGAGAATCGTTCGTAAATGATTGAGATTGTTCTCAATATTGGGACTCTCGAAATGTGCGGAAATGATAGTACGCAAAACAGGAGGCATATTGCTGGTTGTTCAGCAAACATTGGCGCCACTACTAGGGAAGAGTTATGCAGGATTATTTCGAGTAGAGGTGGGTTGTATTGTTTCTGTGGAAGACCAGTGAATATTTACAGCTGTTTAGTCAGCATGTATTGCTAAGACCTCGTCATATGCAACTATCCTCAAATGGTTTGCAGTTTTTGTTATTCATTTCGTTGAAATTATTAATATATCACGATGTAATATAAATATATTAGACGTCATTGCCAAATATTATTTTTATTTGTTTTTCATACTCATTTCCGCAAATTTTGAGGTTAGAATTAAAACAATTTAAGTGTGCTCCATGTGTATAACCCCATAATACACTGTAGTCAATTTTGGTGGTCTAGGAGTACAGTACATCTGTAACCTGTATTCGACACCTGTCGAAATTCACGGATTTTTCCAGACGTAAAAATTCTCAAACTCAAGGTCTCCATATACTTAGGGCACCTTAAAGAACTTGGTCTCTTAACAAATTTATCGGCAATTTACGTCCAAGTAATACCGTAATTCCCTGCCAGAGGACTATGGGCTTACCACCTGTCGTAGGAAAATAAACGTAACTAATGTTTCCTTAATAATCGAAACCTTCTACAAAGGAGGCGTCCGTGTTCAAAGATGGAACGACGGACAACAAGAAGAAAGGCACTAAGTTTTAATTTCTAGGTATGCTCCCGAAGAAAAAATCCCTCTCGAATAAATAATGAGACGGCAACAATAAAATAAGCGAGTAACAGAAAACACACACACCACACACATGTGGGCATTGCGAACATTCGAAGTGTCAAAAAGTACAATGTTTATGGGCAAATTTTAAAATGTCAACTAGTTTGATTACTCAATTAAAAATTTGACGAAAAACAGTACTACCCCCTGAAATTAAACAACAGTTACTTGAGTAAGCTCTTACATTGTGGAGAGCCAATTCTTTGGGCTAACAAGAAGACCATGGCAACAATATTTCTCACCCATATCTAAGTGAGAGGGGCTTTTAATGAAGAGACACTGGATGGCATATCTTTGAGGAAACTCTCAGCCATGTATTTCGATTTACCAGGGAGATTGTGATTCAAGCTGCTGTATTAAATGTGCGAGTTGTGCGCGCTATGACACCTGCATTTGTGATCACTGCAAATTAAGAAGACTGGAGTGGGTGTGTAATTATAAAGGGTCATTGAAAAGTCGCTCTGCAGCCATTGTGTTGCCGAACTTTCACTATGGAAGCGCCGCACTGACCGCACGCCGAGCGTATAGGTATTGTATGCACTTAACCATCAAGGCAAGCACACATCCTAAGTCTAACTTTAGCAACGGTAGACAGATTACCCACTAAATACAGGGTTTCGAAGGAAGGAAAGAATATACTTTCTCCTTTATAGTACACATCTTCAGAGTGCGGAGGAAATTATCGACGACCCGTAATTATGTTCTTAAAATCACATGTGGTAAAATAAACAACTACGTTATTTCGCTCCATCATTTTGAGAAATATTTACGACTAAACTATTTTCAGCAGAGTTTTTAATTGTACTCTACTGAATTTTCTTTTAAAAAGAATATATTTTCTACATTTTCGGTCATGTTACGCAATTCACATCTCACAGACTCTTAAAATCTACATTGTGTACTATTTTATTACTATCTTTTTTCCAAACTATCTGGAGAGTAGCAGCCGAAAACAAAACGATATTCCATATTGTTAATTCTATTAATTATTTTACATAACCGAGTTTCGCATTATTGAATATTGGTCATAAATATTTTAAAACAATTATCTTCATATTATCTATCCATAAATTTTTGTACATTTACATTTTTAAGGAAATTCATAATATTTTAACAAATTTCAAAATATAATATCTACAGATACATATGGGTATTTTGTTCTAAGTTAAATAATACTATTTTGACACCGATACATATATAAATATGTGAAACAATCTAATTATTACCCCTCTTTTCATAAAAATTGCAGCAAGCCCTTTTCATTGATGATTACCGTGTTTGCTATTATAGCAGGATTTATTCACTGATACCCTTTATTTTCAGGATTTACAATAAACTCCAATTGATCAGGCATTATAGTTTCATATAAAATCTACAAAATTCTGTTCATAAATCAGATAGCACGTGGAAACATCTTCTAATGAAAGATAAGTTGGCTACAAAGCTTGAAAATTATTCCATAAAACAAAATTTCTATCAAATAATACAATATTGAACAAGTAAATATATTAAAAGTATTTAGGAGTAAGTTTAGAACAAAACAAAGAAGGTGATTAAATAATTTCATTAATTTCAAAATATATAAAAGCTTATTAATAAGTAAATTAGGAAGAAAAAATATTCCAACTTGCGCACTACAAACGACTAATATAAAAGAGCAATATGAACATAAAATGCGATCAGTGATACCATTGCGCACGACGCTGAGTTTTACCCATGAGCCAACCCCTACTAATTTGCTCCGCCATGGAGAGGATACAAAGCCTGCTTGCTTTACTTGTTGAACTTGCTGACTGTGCAGTCGTAGTGCAGCTGTTCCCGGGTGTGTGTTTTGATGTTCATTTTTTAATTCGACAGCATGCATAAAAGGTATCACACCCTTGTATTTACAACGACACAGCAAATCTTTAAGCACCATTCATATGGTTTAACCCAGTGGCAAAAGAACCATAGACTTTTTTGAGGATACAATTGATTCTGTTACTTGTGTGAATACCATACTAATACTTTTTTTTTTTTTTTTCAGAGAATTAACCGACAGGAGCGTGATCTTGCATTTTTTCAACAGGCATTTGCCACTGCTCACATTGAATAATTCCATGAGAGCAATTCACAATGGGTTTCCACAACACAGAACTATGTAGGAATTTGTGGGCCACCTCGGCCCTCGATTTAACAGCCTGCGATTATTATCTCTGGGGTAACAAAAAAAAAATGTAGTGTATAAGACGAAACCGCACATCATACAAGAACCCAAAGATAATATTGACCAGGATAGTGTCCGAATTTCTCAAAATGAACTATAATTTCAAAAATGTATGGAGAATGAAGGCGGGCAGTTTCAACACGTCAGTGGATAATTTGGTAATGCGCCTCTTAAATTGGTTTGTGTTTTGTTGTATGATTGGTTTCTTTTATTGTTTTACCTTCCCGCTAATCTCCGAAACCCGGCTAACAGGCGTGGCGCTTGCCCAAAGGCAAAACACAGCGAGGGAAAATAAAACTGATCGCACGGTATAAATTAACTAGTATATAGTTGATGGTTAAACTAAACGCCTGGGTCACAAGTACTCTTAGAGCATTATGAGTTAGCTGTTAAAAAATAACTCTCTCACCTTAGAGAAACCTTAGGGAGGTCTTCGAGGTATATAGAATCAGATGAGAGAGGCTCGCGGTTCCGTGTTTGGAGGAGAACAACTCAGTTCGGTTAGTAGAGCTCCAGCACGGAAGGGTGAAGATCCGGCTTCGAATTCCGGCATTGATTCGACTTTTTCAAGTTTGATTCTTCATTTCCAGCTGTGTCCTACGTACGGCTATTGTGATAGAACAATTTGCATGTATTAAAAAAAAGATTTGTTAAAAACGTAAGATTTGAGCTATGACAGGCCCTGTAGGGCTCTGAGTGCTGAAACTAACCGAAATATTTATATTTGAGACGTATAAACCTGGCAGGGAGGTGTGTATATTGTTGGGTATACAATATTAGGTAAAACAAACATGGCGTAATGTGCTGAGCTAGATGTATGTAATTTACACACAAATTGCAAAATGACAGAAAACACTTATACTTACTAAAGCCCTGCAACATAAACCATAACGAGGAAGATCTAACCTAGAAGAGAAACTGAAAAATAACAACTACTATAAGCAGAAGTAAATTATTATCTATCTATATCTTGATATATAAAATGATGATCGGGGATTATATGCAATTTGGGAAGTTTGCTGACCGGTTGTTTAATGGAACAGCAGTGCGACACTTCTTCACGCTATGTGCACACATACGGAGACAACCTTTTTAGAAGAGAAGTTAAAACATTTAGTGGTTTTCTGTTAAATTGTGAGCATCTTTATGTCAGTTGCCGGCTATTTCAAAATAATGTGAGTGTAGAAACAATCAAGATACCGTTTGTGGGTACTAAAGACAATGCTTACTGGCATATACAACATGAGCTTTTGATAATAATTTGAAGCGCTTTAAGTATTACATTTTATGGATATGTTGTATTCATTTTTAACATTGCACTAGTTTTTTAATTTATTTTAACATATCCCTATCTTCCATTCTGTTATTTAAATTACGTTCTTCAGGTTATTTCTATAGTTTGAATCAATAAAATTTACTTAAATGTTTACTTTCTCTCTGAAGTCTGAAATGAGGGAGTGGGCCGGAATTAATTAAACATTATACTTTTCTCATTGCAAGGACTGTAAAATGGCAGTTCTCAGCTGCTTGTACTGAGAAGTTCATAAGTATATGCTGGTATGCACTTATTACGCCTACTCTTCCTATCGTAAGTGGATTATGAAGATCGAACAAAAGCTAAACGCTTGTCTTACAAATAATCGAACTTGACATTATCTCACAGTAGAGTTCATTAGCAGTCAGGAATTGGGCCACAGCTCCCATGGGCCACACTTGCAGAGAGCTGAAGGCCTATATGGCAATACTGGTACCTCTACTCACTCTTTCCATTACTACAACTTCTTTTAATTAAATTTAATTAACGTTACCCAAAGTCCGACATGGCGTGGTTAAGGGGGTTGGAGCAATCTATATGACGTCCTTATTACTTTCTACAGGAACGGAGAGGGAGGGAGGGAGGTGAAGCGAAAAAGTCAACCCCTTCCACGTACCCGTCCAATCTCTTTCTCTCTCTCTTCTTTCCCTGTTTTTGACTGTCGAGAATAAAGATAGAAGGAGGGCAGTGGGGTGGTGTGTGTATGTGGGAGGGGGTTGGCTGGAAGCGACTTTTTAAAACTTTTTATATATAAAAAGGTTAAGTTGGGTTTTCCCTTGAAAAGAAAAGAGAGAGATCTCGGGAGATATAACCTTGCTCTTGCAGCTATTTAAGGACATTCATTATAAGGTACAACATCACAAGACTTTAGGCGTGTATTTTAGAAACCTCCAAAAAGTTTCTCTCTTAATTGGTTTTCTATACTTTAGAAACCATTCCGCGTTTTAGTCGTAATACTCAAGAGAGACAGAGAAGTTTCAAAGAGGGAGATTTAATATTTCCGTACCGGGTATCCTAGAACAGAGTTGACGTTACTAATGTAGATCTACAATGCCAGAAACACCAGACGTACAATATTTTAAATAAAAACAATTACGTCCGGGAGTTTACAACGGCTTAAAATCTCGCACTGAAAACTTAAAATGTTATTACATTCTTATCCGCCACTTCGTTTAACCAATATTATCTAGCTCTTATAAATCTAGATGTGCCGGAATCTGTCCATGACACTGCTTACCAGCCATCATTATTACTACAACGGTGTAAAAAGTCGAAACAAATAAATGCCTACAAAGACTCGCTTGTCTTTGCATAGCTGATGCGTTTCATGGCAACCGACATCTGCACTGGAAATTTTACTTGAAATTCTGCCCATAGACTTTATACTAAAGCAGGGGTCAGAATGGCAGCTCATAGAATTAATACTGTGGACTATTGGATAGAATGCCATTATAAGACTGGACATTTTTCAAAAAGAATCACAGTGTTACCTAACACAACTTGACATGTCATCTGATCACATGCTTACAAAGCACAGTTTTACACAGTCATTCAGAATTATAATTGGAGAACGATCTGATGGGAGAAAATTCACCTACTCTACCTATGAGTCATCTGGTTCTCTTCACACGGCTCAAGAGTAGGAATTATACAAGATTTCGGAGTTTATGGGTTATCTCAAAAAACAACGATCTCTGTAACTCTTTGAAACTTTGTTACAGTTTTTCAGACAAGAAGTAATTGCCTTAACTTCTGTGAGAAGAGAAATTATGTTAATTAACATATATTCATTTTCACAGTCAAGCTACACTTAGTGTAATTAAATCTCATCAAATTATATGCGAATGTCCCAAAGCTCTCAATCTTTCCACAAAGAATCAATTAGAACTTTGTTGCCTGTCTAGACATTAAGGTATAAAAGGTAGATAAACTGACAAAAGAAGGAACTAAAGTAGACCAGAACCATTCTGCGCCATTCATAACATCAGACAAGATGGCCGATAGCACCCTGGAAGAGAAGGGCTGTAATGCCAACAGATCAAATAAATAAGGTACTTGGGTTAAGTTTATAAACGCTGTTTTATATTAATTGTTGTTGTAATGAAATTTACGGCTCCTATAAATAATACTAATATTCCACCTAGGAAGATGAGAATTAAAATATGTGAGAATCAAGGCTAAGAACCCACTGTTTAGCGATAGATAGCAAGTCAGGAAAACTATTGAAATGATTACTGAACATGGAACATTTCTCTAATTTTTTTGAGCAGTGTATAATGTCTTATACGTCTGAGAAGATGTGTTTCGGAAGCATCATAGGAAGCAGTTAGTAAATAATGTACAGCGAGATATCATTTGTTTTTTTAAAATCCTCGGGTAAAGGATACCGTTTTCTTTCAAGAATGCTAATGAACGCTTCTGTACCTGGGTCCTCAAGACCACCACGTGCGCGCATGTTGCACATGAGCTAGCAATGCTCTGTAACTCGTTCGTTCGCGCTCTACTGATACCAGGCTCAGAGTTGCGGGAATGCCAAGCTGTGTGTGTTTACAGTCAAGCAGGTAAACTGACAAAAGAAAAACGCAAATCTCAAACAGTCTTAACCCCGAATGGGAGGGGGGGTTACACTTCTTTTTAGGGAAATGTCCACAAGGTATAAAAGAAGCATATGATGTGCAGGAAATATAATTTAAAATGGTGCTCTGACCTGTTGCATTCAGAAAAATACAAATACAAGCTTGGTGGAGGAAAGAATGACATTATTCACGTAAAGTATTGTCAGCCCGTTTAAAATTAATTAATATTTTATTAAAGTTTAAAGCTATAATTTAACTTTCTTTATACATAACATGCATACCAAATATTGCTTTTGTGTATTTTTAGGTATCGTCATCATAAGCCTTTACCAATGACGTATCTATTCATTGAGATCCAACAAGAATTAGAGTTCTTATATTCTATTGGTAAAACCAATGAGTTATAGCAGTTTGTTAATTTATTTTGCCAGAAAGATTACTTTAGTGGTAATTACGTGCACTCAAGAACATTAAACCATCTTGGATCTGGCAACAATGTGAACTTGAAGTCGTAAGAAAAAGGGGGTGTATACAGGTACGTATCATATTTTCTCCTACTTCCTCGTATTACCTCAACATAAACTATGAATGAAGTAACACAGAAAGAGAACATATTTAGTACTAATACCAACGTCATAGTTTAGACAGTCACAAGTGCGTAGTTAACTTAGTATAACGACAGATTTAAATGTTTACAAAGTATTTCGTAGACATTATTAAAAATTAAGCAAGTGATAATAGTTTGCGACTAACATTATCCACTACAGAGTGAGTCAAAATGATTAGAAAAATTAAAATAATGCAGTATTAAATTTATATGGAATATTTTATTAAACTAAATATAAACTTGTATATAGCAACTATGGAAGTTTTTATTACATACCATAAATGTCCAATGTGGACACCTTTCGCACACAAGTGTCAATAAGGTAATAAAGTCTTCCAAACGCGAAGTAACAGGGAACTATTGCGGCGCAGATGCCAATTGTTAAAGGATGCTCATAAACCTTGAATTTAACATAGCCCCACGAGAAAATGTGGTGAAAAAATTCGATGAACGGGGTGATCACTTCATCATTGTCAGTCCTGGCGTCGTAGTGGTAGGTAGGCATACTTGCCTACTAAACCCAAGACCGTGGGTTCAATCCCGACCAGGATTGGTAGATTTTTTACTTTGGATTTTTAAGAATCCTAAGTATGGATTCCTTTGGAAATGAAGTAAAGCCGTAGGTCCCGTGTCGCATATTTAAGGCACGATAAAGAATCTCAAGCCTGAAAGAAGAGGTCTCTGGGCAAAATTTGTCGGCCATTTCACTTCCTGAATTGGATCAACGCCGGTGACCTGAGATGTCAAAGAGCGTCCGTAAATAAACTAAATCACCAACTTCATTAATTGTTAATCCCAAGAACCCGCACAGCTAAAATGAATATTGTATGGTTCAAAACTTGAAAAAATGCTCTTTCCATTAATGGATTTGATGTTATCGAATTTACCATGCACGCGTCTACAAAAATTCCTGAAATATTTCAAATCATTTTCACTCACTCTGCATTTTAAATGACAAACTAATATTAACAAAATGTAACCCTTATATTTACACAAGGCTTTTTATAAACCATTCATGAATAAATCTTGTAAAATAAAATAATAAAAATTAAATGCACAATTATCAACATTACCAATTCATTATAATTAAAGTTAACAGAATAAAATATCACATAAAATATGAAATATTTTCTGAGCTTATCTTATCACCAATTAATTTCATCTTTTACGTTCATTCACTCATTCCTTTACTTTCTTTACAATCCATCTTTACAATCCATCAATCAATCTTTCATTTACCTTTATCTACTTTTATTCTCTTTCATTGTATTTTTTGTTGATTTGGTTTATTTACAACGGTCTTTACATCTCAGATCATCAGCGTCCCATTCAATTTAGGGCTGAAACGGCCGATAAATTTTGCTCAGAGGCCTGTTTATTTCAGGCACGACACGAACCCACGACTTTACTTCCCTTCCGAAGGAAGTCACACTTAAACTTTTTACGCCCGAAAAAATCCATCGATTTTGGCCGGGACTAAACCCGCGATCTTGGGTTTAGGAGACAAGTATGATTAACACTACACCACCAGAACTGACACTTTCATCGTAGATACATTTTGATAATGACATATTTTAAATACCTGTGCTATATATCAATAAAGATATGTGCAAAATATTATTCTTTCTTTTTCCAATATATTTTCTGTTTTAGCGCAATATTGTTCCCCAATACATTTTATTTCACGTTAATCTAACATACTTAAGCGAACAAGTCATTCATTTGTGTTTTATGTAATGTTTTTGTCGTCATAGTTTTTTATTCTTAAGGTTGGCACTTGTATAGGTTTATCACTAAGAGTTGATCGTAAATAAAAACCAGGAACTAAATCGAAGAGTGCGAGAAAACAAATGTTGCTGATGTAGAAATCGCCAGCTCATGAACTGAACAAGTTTTGTGTCTCTCACTTTACTAGGGAACCGAACTAACGATAAGTATACAGGCCGAAGGAACAAGGAGCATGCAAAACGCGCGTGTTTTCCGGGAGAACTTCACGGAGTCACGTAGCAGTGCCCAAGCCTATCACCACCAATGATAAAACACCAAAATTGCAGTGGAGGTTAAAGTGTCACCGTATACCTTTCTCGCGAGATAACGGCCAATTTCCGGGGTACCGCCCCTTTCTCTCCCTGTCAGGCAAACTGCTCCACTTATAATAATTACAACTTGGGAGTTCACGATAACACTCTTAAGGCTGGGCCCATTTTTATGAGATTTCTCAGGGTAAACGTGAAAGGTATAACACTCAACAATGGGTCGCATAGCCCTCCTCCTTTCTTTCACATACACGCGCGAGCCTTTCTCTTTTCTTCACCTAAAAGAGGCGGAAAGAGTGGATGGAGTATAAGGCGTCATGCCAATATTCCTTTAAGGACTGTATCGATAATGCTATCATATTTACGTCGTGGTGTACCATATCCTTCCTAAACGGATATTGAAACACACTCCTCTTCCGACGATGCGCACCTTCTTATACATGACGTGACTTCACATTTCCGCCACTTTTAGAGGAAGCCACGAGATTATAGGTTAAAACTTCGGACAAGGCAAAAATTAAAGTTTTATCTAGTGCTAGTCCGGTCTTCACATTCGAAACAACGTTTTTCCTTCTTCCCTAAACATGTAATATTTTCACCATTTTAGAGACAATTTACTGATGAAACGAATTAGCCCATCATTACGGAAAACGTTCATTCGCGCATCTTGAAGGAAATTAAAGATAAAGCTGAATATACGCTATCCAAGCTATTGGTGTTTACTGCGATTTTTGAGAAAAATTAGACAGTTTATTACTTATTTAAGCACTTCGTTTATGCAATTAATTGAAATTTGGAGATGTTTCTTACGGAAAAAATCTTCTTCTGTTCTTCAATTGCAGCGACACAAAATAAATGCACTGCATATTCAGAAATCAAATATATCGTGAACGTGTTTTAATAGTCATATAGATGCATAGTTAGCAATGCAAAGCGTCTTGAAGGATTGGATTGGCTCGGATTGTTAAGGACGGAGGAGCATGTTTCGCTACTTCAGCCTTGCTCAAGGGCTGGTCGTTTGTGCCTACGCTCCCAATAGGGACACCTTTGGGAGGAAGGAAGGAATGAAGTGCGAGATACATCGAGTGCCAGTGAAACAGAAAATATAGACATAGTCCGTAACACCCAACGCCGGCAAAACTCCCATCCAAGCAGTTCGAGCCCCATATCACACGTTGGGGTAGAAACCTATCCAAAGCGCAAACCCCCCTGTCCTGGCATTTTCGACTCTATAACAGAAACAATATGACATGGGAGAGCATCCCAGCTTTGCCTATGGGACCAATGGAACCCATGAAAAAAAGCCCAAGATCGGGATGGCCGGCCCAAGGGATTTGAACTCGGTACCTTCGGAATGCGCGTCTGATGCGCCGGAAATATTAATCTTTTATAGCATGGAGATTCAGTGGTAAAGAAAGGTTCCCAATCAAAAGAGCAGAAGGTGTTGTAGGGCGTTTATTAACCCTGTCATTTACCTAACTAAGTAATATGAACAATTCCATTAAAATGATCTGACCTCTAGCTTTTACATTTATATTATGTTATACTTTATTTATTAGATATGTTTCATTAGAATTGCTTGTATTAAGTGGATGGCTTACGCATTGAATGTTTGAATAATCGAGTGGAACCCGTTAACATCGTTTGTTTGCTGTATTGTTTCATGATCCAAGAGGGCCTATGGTGCCTCAGTAGTAAAAATGGGCATTAAACATCATTCCCCCCCCAAAAAAAAAAAAACCAAGAAGGAAAAATGACATTGAATTACTTATTGAACGCCCCTTACTATCAGTCCTATATATTTATTTTTTTCCAAACTATGCTGATACTACTGCAAATAAAAATTAAGTGACTAATACTTGCGGTAGGTTTCAGGCCAGACATTTCAAAGCATGGAAATATCCCTAGAAATAAACATAGTCACCATCGTTATCCAGGAGCCAACGTGATCAGAACGCAATAGTTCCAGACAGTTTCCAGATCAGCAATGCTGTATGTCTTAGAGTCTCCCAATTAAGAAGGATAATGATTCACAAATCACGTTAGCTGTGTGTGATTTTGCATTACCGTGCTAAAGAATTACACCCTTGTAATTCACGAGCGCAAGCTCCGCAGTTTTCAGCTTTTCACGGGCAGGTTCCAGTTGGTTAGAGAAGACAATGGCGTTAATTCATTCGACTGGCAGTAGTTTAAGACACCGTTCACAAAATACAGATCATAATCTTCTTTTGCTGCAGTGATGGTTTAGGTTGTTTGAGGATAGATTAATGAGCTGCCATCCAGTGATGATACAGACTTGGAGTGTGTAGAAGATCCATTTCTCATCGCATGTCAGCAGCCTATCAGGAGAAGGTTCCCTCTGCTGTGCAAAATAGGTGTCAGCTGACATCGCCTTTTGAGTCATTGTCAACTTGTGTGGAATCCAACTACCGACTTTATATCTGTTTCCTTGTGATAGAGATGGAGTGGTATGTTTTCTACACTGACGTTGAATTGCAGTGTCACGTCCTCACTTTTTGAACTCAATAGTCGTTAAGAGAGCTTCATTATACATTGTTGTTTTTCTTCCTGTCCATGGCTCATCCTTCAGGAATTTTGCGACTATCTTAACAACGATCATTCATTCACAGCAGCAGTTTCATTGTTCCCAGTTTAAATCATAGAGCATACAAAATCGTGCTCATCTCAGAATATTAATTTGTTTATTTTATTTATTCTGGCAGAGCTAAGGCTGCCTTCTCTTCCACTCTCTCAAATTAATAATAATTACACGAAGTTATAGCGACAATATTACAATCACAACATGACAGTATTTTTTTTTTGATTTGTTTATTTAAGGACGCTCTTTAACATCTCAGGTCATCAGCGTCCCATTGTATTCAGGGCGTGAAACGGCCTACAAATTTTGCTAAGAGGCCTCTTCTTTCAGGCTTGAGGTTCTTTATCGTGCCATAAATGTACGACATTGGACCCACGGCTTTACTTCCCTTCCAAAGGAAGCCATACTTACGGTTTTTACGCCCGAAAAAAACCGTACCTAGCCGGGTTCGAACCCGCGATCTTGGGTTTAGGAGGCAGTATGGTTACACTAGACCACCAGGACCCACGACAGTAAAGTTGATAATACTCGTACACATATAGACCAATGTAAAATATTATGTATATAAATAAATGTATGGTAATACATAAATATGGGCAATGAAAAATATTAACTTAATAAGAAGAAGAAAAAAAATAGAAAATAAAAGAACCAATAATATGCAATAAGCACCAACAATAAAAATTTACACATCAACCTATGTAAAAATATAAATCCTAAAAGTGGAAATAAAGATACAAGCAAAACAAAATTAACAATTCTAGCAATACTATGAAGGAGGTAGGAACTTTATGATCGTCATAAAAGTAATATAATGAATAATTCTATTGCAGGATAAAACAAATATATACATGCATTGTAACATAAGGAATCTAAATCAAGTGTAATTGATTATTTCTAATAATATTTAACAATTTCCTATGAAATGCTCCTAAAGTTTGGCAGTCTCTGACATTTCGTAGCAATGCATTCCAGAGACGTTACGATGAATGAGTAAAGTGATGTACGGTGCAATGGTAATAATAGTATGTGCTGCGCTTCAGAGCGTGTGTTAAGATTACGAGAGGAAAACGAGAAGATAGATATGACGGTGAAGATGTATGGATAATTTTGAAAAGTAGTGTGAGACAATGAGTGTTTTTTCGGTCTTTCAGACGGAACCAAGACAGCATATAAAGGGAGGGTGTTATGTGATCGAACAGAAGCACATCGCAGATGTAACGTATGCACATACTATGAACACGTTGTAATTTTTGAGTAAGGTTAGAGTTTAAGTCTGTAAGCAAAAAATCGCGGTCTTTTCGAGATTCTGGGTAGCGGCACGTTTAATATATCAATATATAAACAAGGATTATCAACACACACACACCGCCACGGGTGGCCGAGGTCGTTAAGGCATGGACTCGTGAGCGGGAGGTCTGCGGTTCGAATCCCGCCAGGACCGTCCTCCCTGACTGGGGTTTTTTCCAGGTTTTCCTCAGTCTTCATAACTGGCAAATGCCGGGGAGGTACCTAAACTTAGGCCTGGAACGCTTCCTTCCTTAAAAAAAAAAAAAAAAAAAAAAAAATCCTTTCCCAATATACCATTTCATTTCATGTATCATCAGTGTCCACCGCCTGTGGTGCCTCAGTAGTAAAAACGGGCGTTAAACACTACTCAAAAAAAAAAAAAAAAAAACACACACACACATATATCAGCAGAAGGTAAATTTTAACCCACCTGTTAACAAATTAATTCTCAGCAACGATTCTTATCCTCTTTAAATGTAATTGTTGTGTGTATGTAACTGGTGCTAACGCTTGATATTAGGGAATCACTAAA